>JAEQBH010001291.1:600000-992305 GCA_016808115.1 Tetrastigma voinierianum
TCATCCAGGCTCGTGCGGCATACTCACGTGTAAAGTGGCAGCCTAGGTGATAGTGCGCATGCATCGTCACCAAAGTAGATAATGTACACATCCTGCGGCGTCGGTGGCACATTGTGCTCTGCAGTCATAGCATAGCTCTGCCTCCCCACAGCGGGTGGTCATCCCTCTACGTCCCACTGCATGGCCGCATTGGTGCGGAGCTTGCTGTCGTGCTAAAGGAATCACCCAGAAGTGCACACTTGCTGTGTATCAGGTCATCACGCCCACTAACCTCTGGGTGAGTACCTAAGCCTTGAGACTCTAGTGCATTTGGATTCTCGATAAGGCTGATCCCCTCTTGAAAGAAATCTGTCTGCCTTGCTGAAAGCGCCACATCATTCCACGCGGCATGGTCCCGTCGTGAATCTGTTCTGGCGTAGCCTGAAGTCGAGCGAATCGCCTCGGTCTGCGGATGATGGCTCTTTGCCACTCTCCTTTGATTGAAATCGAGCCACATTGTATGTCCACCTCTGCAGAGCACTACGTAGCTGCGTCTGTCCCCCTTTGGATCCTCGGCACTTTAGAAGACCAGTACAAACACCCTCTTAGATGATCCGGCTAGGGCTCCCCGAATGTCCATCGTATGATCGTCGGCGTGAGTGCATTATCTCCACCTCTAGAGCGGCGTCTCTCTCTTGTCGATGGGATCGAACTGAGAGGCTCGAAGATATCGGCTCACTCAGTCCCGGCTGAAACTCTCTTCACTGCTGACCTCATCAGTAACCAAATTGGGACGAAATCAGATATCTCTTTGAACCCTACGCTCGCTCAAAAGCGTCATGCTACCACACAGTGGCGTCTCAAATAACCTCTTAGAATTACGACAAAGGTGGGGGGCAAAGCTTCAGTGTGGCAGGTCTTGAAGCTGTGCCTAAAGTGTGTGTTTCCTAGTCCTCGTACACCCACCACTTCCTTGCACTACCCCTAGCAGAGAAACCGGCTATCGACTTTATCCTCATTAGGACAATACCCTCGATCGAAATCTTCTGTGTCATCTAGCCGGGATAAGGCCACCATGGGATCAGTGGAGCCATCAGCCAACTCAGTACGAGCGTCAGCGATAACAGAGTAAACCCATCCTCTCGAGTGATCGGGCAGGCTATGGTCTCCTCATAAGTAGGTGCATGCGAACTTTCCATCGAAACTCTTTGGGACTGCGACGTCTACCTCTGGGTGCATGGGAAGGAAGCTGGCACTAAGAATAAATGAAGCAGTGTCAAGGAGTGAGGAAGGTATACAAAACCTTGGATGAGTTGCAGATAACCTGACAAGATTTGAAACTGGGCTGATACGGCGTGGACGAGTAGGAACTCTCAGATTCCCTGGTGGTCACTTCAGTGAAGTTCCCGCTGTCTCTGATCACAGAGATGTCGATGGGAACCCAAACTTTAAGAAGAAGGTAAACACCTGCATTAATATAATACCTCAATATATATATATATATATATATATATATATATATATATATATATATATATATATATATATATATATATATATATATATATATATATATATATATATATATAAAAGATCCTGTAGCTCGAATCCACAGTAGACCCGTCATGCGTAGGTCGTAACCCTGAGCCTGCATGATAAAGACTCGTATAGGTTAATCTTAAGATCGAGGCATTACAGAGTGTTTTGCAAATTTAGAGAGTCTGATGAAATTACATAAGTCTGATAAAATAAAGCGAGATAGATAATATGGAATACTGTTGCTCTGCAGAGCGAGCAGCGTAGAAGGTAGGCGCGGTGAGTCTCTACTGATTTGTCACGGACTGAAGACGGATTTAAAACAATAAAACGTGAGATAATAAATCTCGTGAGTGGCATAGTTATAAGGAAAATAATG
Source organism: Tetrastigma voinierianum (assembly GCA_016808115.1). Classification (NCBI taxonomy): domain Eukaryota; kingdom Viridiplantae; phylum Streptophyta; class Magnoliopsida; order Vitales; family Vitaceae; genus Tetrastigma; species Tetrastigma voinierianum. Next base: position 601,895 of record JAEQBH010001291.1, read on the forward strand.
TTTTATTTTCGAAAATTCCCTTCTCTAGAGACCTCCGTCCATCTTTTATGGAGTTACCATTTGGAAATCTATTCCACAGCTGAAACTTATCTGAGTCAACAATATGAAATCATGCTCAAAAAGAAATTTAGCAGACATCATTGCTCCAGAACCTTATAACTGATTTATTTACAACATAAAAAATTAGACGATAAAATATATATAACCATCATGTCGTAAAAATAATCATGAAAATACAATAACCATAAATATTGAGATGGTTATACCTTACTCAGAAATCAACAAAGTCACGGAGTACCCGAATACCGTAGTAAACCATCGGTAAACCCGACCTCCGACAGAGTGGCAACTAATAAACAGCGGGTAAACCCAGACATCACGTGGCAACTAATAAACTTTCGGAGTAAACCCGGCGTCATGTAAGCAACTAATAAACCACCGAATTAAACCCGAGCATCGCGTGTATTAATAGCGCGGGTAAAGCCGAGCGTCGGCGTGGCAATAATAAACCTTGGGGTAAACCGGAGCATCATGTGGCAACTAATAAACCTTTCGACAATACGCGTTGTAAATCATTTCACAAAGTCTCAAAAATCATTTCTTAAATCAATAACTTTTCAAATGGTTAAAACCTCAAATCCATATTTTGAGAATGTTTAAATACCACAAATTTATCCATGAACTTCAAAATTTCCAAATATTTAAAATGTTGACAAAATCCACATGAAATGATAACTTGTTTATATAAAACGAGATAATTATATTTATGCATAACCAAGATTCGATCAAATAAGTTATATATGTAATAATTAGCCACCAATTATATATCATAATAATACAAATAATTTAAAACATGTAAACCACTCACAGACAGATTCAACGTGAGTGCTTGTAATAATATAAAAATACCATTTAGGCTTGATATGGCAAAGACAGGATGCCCCGAATGTCTTAGAAGAATAATTGTGGAAGTTGTAAACTATCTAAATTGGACCTGAAACCAGGTCAGATTGCTACAGTGTGCCCTGGACATTTTGAAATTGGGGCTTTTCACGAAATTTAATCCTTGAAATTGAACACATTCCAATAACTCATAAAATGTCACATTTCACTAATCCAACTTCAATTTTTCCTAATTTGACCAATTGTGCCCAATTTCAGTCCAAACATTTTCGGTAATTACCCGAAATGACCTAAAAATGGAAAACTAACCAAACGACGTCCAAAATTTACAAACTTTATATCAACGGAAAGCCCAAGAGACCAGAACACGTGTGGTTACTCTCCCTTTACCTCGTCCAAAGGTTGATGTGGTGGCTAAAACCTTAATCCAACAGTCAGCCAAATTTGTTTTCACAGATCTTCAACTGAGAATCAGCGAAGTGACCCCGGAATGGAGTTCGCAGGGTCCAAAATGGTGGTACAGAGGTATGGTAGGCTTGAATGGCCGAAAATAGGAAAACTGGCGACCAATCGTGGCGGCTTCGCGCCGTGGTTCTACCTGACCAGACGTCCACACGGGTCAGTCGTGAAATTGTTGGCGTGAAATTTTCGCGGCGATGATCACCAGCGGTCGCTCCTCCTTGGCCGCGTGTGTAGCAAGGGGTGGCGGTGTCGCCTCACGTGTAGCTTCGTTTGGTCCTAAAAAGTGAAGCTTGACCCGATTAAGTGTTCACGGTCTTGAGGAGTTTTCTCTATGGTTTTGGAGCTCAAAATGTGTGTGTTGGGGCCATGGTTCTATTTGGCACGCAAAACTATGTTTATATAGGGCCTAGGGTCGCTTTAATTAAAACACGAAAATGACTTTACAGACAACGATGAATGTTTGAACTCGGGGGGGACCATAACTTTATGTAAGTCGGATGTTGGCGTTGACCATCTATGAACTACGGCCCTTCGGCGAGGCCTACGAAATGGTGTCTTAGTCAGCCGAATTATCCTTGAAAAACTCAACTTGGGCCCACATACTAATTGTTGGTAAAACTTGGTCAAGCGATTTAAAGCGGTATTATTTGAGTGCGGTCGTTCACGGTTCTGACCCAAGCAAACCTGAAAAAGGCCAGGTGAATCTTGGTGGTGCTTAGCTAGCACCTCGTGGACGACCTCTATGTCCTCGGCCTCGACTTGTCATCTACACATGTCAAATGGCAACAAACTTTATTTAATTTCATTTTCTTCTAACTAGTAATGCACATGCCAATCACTAATAGACTTGATAACCATGAACTGACCCGTTCATCACCTAGATGGTGCTAATTGCCAACCACTCATTTTTTTTATTTATTTTAATAAAATTCAACACTTTCAATTCATTCCATTTTTGAGCACTAGATTATGGTTCCTAACCTTAGCGTTCCACTTTTTTAACGTCATAACACGCAATCACATTTCCCCATATACATATCTTAGGTGGCCTTATGTTTTTCGCGTAATTTGTGGCAACACCTGATTACATGTCACTAACATATGGAACACATGTCAGAACCTGACATGAATCACACCGTACATGCGGAGTGGTCTAAACCGAATCCCATGAACTCTAGGTATTAGTGTGCAAGCTTTGATCTGCGGTATGGCGTGGTGTCCATTTCACCACAATAGCCATGGTGCAAGACCGTTCCCTCAGCTTCTAAACATTCGTATACCTATACTTTGATACCATGCTGTGACACTCCAAATCCCGGGGTCACGTTGACAACCCATCAACCTGTGGATTTCGGGTTACCCAATACCACATGGTTGTATCCCATTTATCGGGATCCACATATTTGTGAAATCGAGAGTAGTCTCCTTTGTTCGGGGGACCTCCCCAACCTCTGACTTTAATATAACGATGAAAATCAAAATAAAGTTTATTTCACCACTCTTATACATAACATATATTAAAACTAGCTTGTTCTAATATAGTTTACCCTGCACCACCTCAATACATCCCTTTACCGGGACCCATTCATTCATATTTAAATAAAAAATATGAAAATTAACAGTTAATGACAGTCCATAAGAGTCCAATCACGACCCTCTTACCATAATTACATACCCGACTATTTATACAATAGTCCAAAAGGTAATTACAATTCTTTTACATAAATACTTTTACAAAGTATCAAGGCCACATGTTGACCTTCTTCATAATCACGGCCTCGTTGAAGCGTCGTCTCCCTGTATACCCCGTGAACCTAAAAGGGGGTCCCCTGATGGGTGAAGCGTGCGTGTAAAATTCTCCCTCTAATTTACTCCTCTAAATGCACATGAATGGAGTACATAAAACATCAAACCATATTCCATATAAATAATGCAATCCTATAGCTGGAATGTTCCATGAATCAAGCATGAAGTATAGGACTCCTCATGCCTGACCAGGTCTGACCAGGCTCCTCACACTTGGAACGTCAAGTGTGAAAAACAATCATTGGTGTTTCACCCAATGACTTAACCCATTGGACAACCCTCTAATTTTAATTTATCAAATCCCGTGTGTTTATTTGGGTTCTTGAATTTCCAGGTCTCACTTGCGAGCCATACTTGCTCCAGGCTACTGCAGAACTTTCATGTCGCTAGATACATATGTCTCAGCAAGAATAAAATTTGGGTCTTTCACCTGGGGGGAATCTTGCCCACATCTTGCTTCCTCGAACACCGTGATTTATTATTATTATTGTTTTAAGCTGTGAGTCTCAATTTTGGAGCGTTGTCACATTTTTATCTCACCCATTCACAGAATGGTGAACTCTTGATACCATGCACACACACGGAGCTCAGCGCGAAAATGTGACTATGCGTATGAAATGCGATGTCATTTCATGCGATGTCATACCACATGCGTAATAAGAGCTACATGAAACATTTATAAATTCCGGATAATTATATTTTCGACATATAATTTCCATTCATCACCATTTCCATGTTAATACATCATCGCAAGCACATATTAACATGAATTTTACATACAACAACAAATTATTTATTTTTCCAACAATAACATACAAAATGGCCCAAATCTCGGACCCATATATAACAGCGCACCTCTTGGTCCCTTAAGGGTTCATCAGATGCTTTGTGATACCAAAACACGAGAACAAAACCAGGAACATCGGTCTCATGATCAAATCAAGCCCAAACTTGGTCGCTGTCAGAAAGCAGTCTGAAATTTATTGGGATAATAAAACATTCGAAAAATTCCTAAAAATTTCTACACTCAGTCCAAAAAATTGGAGACTGAAATTTATGGTCTTTCACGGCCTCTAAGCCAATCCCAAGCCATTAAATGATTTTTACGTTAGAAATAACACAAGTAGGAAAATTCTCTACCTCATGGAGTTTGACGAAATTCCAAGATTTTGGTGTCTATGCATAGCTCTCGTCGCGTAGATCAACTTTGCCTTCTTCTCTAACAAAAACCTACGGTCCGATTTCCATAGATCTTAAAGATAAGCGAAGAAAGAAAAAAATTAAACTCACTTTCTCTCTAACGCTCTCCCTCTCTCGTCCCTTTTTACTTTTCTTTTTTATTCTCCTTTTTATCTTCTTTTTTTTTCTTTTTATTATTATTATTATTATTATTATTTGAATATATGACTCATATTGTCTCATTCGGATCCGTTTCTTTTCCAAAACAATTTATTTCTATTCAGTTCAATTTATTTAAATGAACTTAACAAACCATTTCTTAATTTAGAAGTTATCGTGAAAATCTCGTCCTTGAAGAGAGATCATTGTGGGCTTATCACCCGGAAAATCGTAAAATATTGTTTGTCTCGAGAATTTAACAAAACTTTTCGGGTCGCTAGTTTCGAGGCAATTTAACTGCCTGGTCACGTTTCGTCTCGAGGATCTAGAGAATTTTCTAGGCTTCCCTGAACCCTTCTAACAATTTATTATTTTTATTATCATTTTGTCATTTTTGAAAATTTCTAGTTTTCCCGAGTTTTACATTAGTACTTTTCATAAACTAAGCACAACCTTAGGCTCTATTTGAAACCCGAAAAGTACTAGTAAAAGAAAAAAGAAAAAATCAAGGAAAATAGTTTTCTCATATTTGGTTTTACCATGAAAAATATAAAAGAAAATCAAATACAATAAAAATTTCTCAAAACACTACCACATATCAGCTTTTATGCAGCGGTTATTTAGCAGCGGTTAGTAAACCTTTGCAATAGGTCCCTTATAGTAGCGGTTTTTGTGATTTTAAAACGTTACGAAAAATAAAAATCATTCAATAACTGAACTTTAACCACACACAAAATAATCTGAATTGCAGAGTTCACATGAGCGAATGTACAAACTGAAGGTTTAATAGTAACAAATTATGGTTTCTGCATTTCCTGAATTATTTAATTTTCACTATCGGTTCCTTATGCAATCTAAAGAATGAGATTGGAGAAAGTTTCAATTCCAACACTATGCAACACCATTACGGAATTGAAGAATCTAGAGAAGCTATCCTTAGTCATGTGTCATAAGATTGGGTAAGCTTTTTAAGTAGTACCACCCAGATTCCAGAAATGTTACCAAACCCTTGGAAATCAACATAGATTACTATGTGACTTGGTGGAATTACCAGATGGGTTTGTGATTTAGTCCAACTGGATAAGCTGAGCATCACCAACTGCCATAAGCTTTCTGCACTGCCGGAAGAAATAGGAAAGCTTCTAATTAATCTGGAAGTGCTTAGAATTCATGCCTGTACAAGGGTGTCAAAATTGCCAGACTCAATCGGAAGTCTCCAGAAACTGAGTGTTCTTGATATAACTGGGTGTTTACGAATAAGGAATATGCCGAAACGAATAGGGGAGTTGCAGAGTTTAAGAGAGTTCCAGATGAGAAAGTGCCGAGTTGCGGAGCTGCCATCATCAGTGACGGATCTCGTGGAATTGGAGGGTAATCTGCGATGAAGAGACTGCTTAGCTAATGGGATTGTTTATGCACTTGCTCCTAATCTGACATTATCAGTGCCTGAAGAAGTTATCAGCTTGAATTAATGGCTTTAAAATACTGCTTTCTGAAAAGTTTCATCCTCAAGGTGGTGAATCGTCCCCCTAATTATATTCAAATAATGTGGAATAATAAAATGGGAAGCAGTTCTACTACGTGAAATCAAGTGATGTAAGTTATAACAATAAAAGGAATTAATGCATTTTCCAATAAGGAATGGATTGTTATATTTCATAATTATTCCGCTGTTTGTTATATTTGGTTTCGGCTTCCTTTAAGGAAAGCATTTTCATGCATCCCATCCTCGGTGCCAACTTGGGTCTGCATTAAGGGACATTTTGTGTCAACCGGTTTTGTACAAAAACTGAATTCGGTGGTTGGTTTGAAATTGGAGTTAGTGCTGATTAGGGTTGGCCATGTTAATAGTATAATCTTTAAAGGATAAAAAATTCCATACATTGAAATGGTGGAGATGAAAAAATCATATTAAGAATAAGAATCAGATTGAAACATTCAAGTCAAAATCAAAACAGATCAACATTGAAATGTGGTGGTGTTAAGCTAGTACAATTGGAAATGAGAAAAAAATCAAGAGAAGAAGAAGCGGAAAATCACAAAGACACGGGAGAAAAAAAATGATCGAGTCATGTGTAGCACAATCTCCTTAAAGCAGATTCGTCTTCTTCCGAGGGTGCTCGAGACTTCGACAGACGCCTGCTACCCAAGATAAAACGACCTTCGAATGATGGCAACAACACATTTACAATCACTTTGGGGAATTGGATACAATGTTTACAATTCTATCACTCAGTGAACCAAAGAGATAATTTGACAAAAAAGGGTCTTTTGAAATCAATCTACAAAGAAAGTGTGAAACTCCAAATAAATAGAGTTCAGAGGTGATCAGACCAATGACTCGTTGTCTGGCTGTTTGGAGAAAATGGAAGAGAAAAAAAATAAATAAATAATCAAAATCCTTAAATGGTATTTAAGGATTTAATTACCTCTTCCGTTTAGGAATAAATCAAATCAGCCAGATTACACTTTAATTTCATTCATACAAAAAAGGAAAAGCTCCAACAATTCCCCACATAAATGAAATTGACCTCCCGGAGAAGTCAAGACCTAGGAACCTCAGCACATTGTGATAGAGTCTGGCTTGTTGAAACACATAAGAGATAGGTGTTAATCTTTGAACCTTCCTTGTAGAAATATGTTTTGCACTTTACTAACTAAGCAGTAGACACGATGTCGTTGGTACAATTCTGTCATTTTAATGCGAAGGATGACATAAATCACACAAAATCTTCTAACATTTTCCAATTCTCACTTTTATGATCATTTTGGCCATCTGATTCTACAAGAGTTTAATAGGAATTGTGCCCTATGCAATTCCCTTTGAAGCAACCCCACTTCACTCTCACATGGGAGATCTCCTAACTAAGAGTAGCTCAGTTTAATCTTTCCCGACTTTCCATTGCATAGGGATCATTAAAAGCATAGCTTAACCTTTTCTTCCAAACATCACTATTTCATCATAGGAACGGACAAGGGAATATCCCCATAGTGATTGTATCCAAGTTCTTACAATTTAGTTGTTCCTTTGAACCTAGATCTTAGGATCTCCAGTCAGCTAGGTTGGGTATCCATTGTATTGACTTCTTCTTTTACGGGCTTTAGTCCCATTCCCTTTGATGATTTTTCAACCAACTCTTTGTTTAATCTTTTTGGTTAAGCGGATCCGTATGTTATCCTTAGGTTGACATAATCTGAGAGATAACCCTAGTTGAGAGTAGTTGTCTAATGGTATTGTGTCTACGACGAATATGTCTAGACTTACCATTGTACATACTACTTTGTGCTCTACTAATAGCAGATTGACTATCACAGTGTATGCATATTGGAGGCACAGGCCTTAGCCATCTTGGTATATCCTCTAAGAAATAGCGTAACCATTTAGCCTCTTCCCCACATTTGTCTAGTTCTATAAACTCAGATTCCATTGTGGATTTGACAATAACCGTTTGTTTTGAAGATTTCCATGAGACTGCTCCACCTCCTAGTGTAAACACATAATCACTATGGGATTTGGAGTCTTTAACATTGGATATCCAATTGGCATCATTATATCCTTCAAATACCGCGGGATATCTTATATAGTGCAACCCATAATCACGAGTAAAATGTAAGTATTTAAGGATTTAATTGCATAACCATTTAGGAATAAAAATCAAACCAACCGTTAGACTTTAATTTCATTCATACAAAAAAGGAAAAACTCCAACAAGTGGTGGAAGCAATCTAAATTAGGGCCATCTCTACTCATTCTAAGTATTGCAAAAAAAAAAAAAAAAAGAATTATAATACTTTAACTCTTCAAGAAAGAAAAAGAGATTTTTTTGAGAGTTGGGGAATGATTATTCGCTTAGGTGTAATAAATGGGATTTGGATTATAAGAGCAACTCCAATGGAAGTTGCCAAAAATGGGGTGCCAAATGCCATTTTGCAACCCTGAACAGTGTTTTTGCTCCAATGGTAGGTGCCAAAATGGGGTGCCATTTTAATAATTAAATGTTTTTTTATTAAAAAATATAATTAAACTTAACGGTTATATTTTTCATAACGATCGTAATTTAGGATATATTTGTATAGTAACAATTTCAATTTCAAATTTCAAATTTCAAATTTCAAATTTTGTCGCGAAATTCAAATTTCAAATTTCAAGTTGAAATTCAAAATTTGAAAATTTAACCGCCAAAATAAAAATTTTAAAAATTATAATTCGTCTATAAATATGATAACCAATTCTCATGTTTTTCATCCATCTATCTTACATTCTCTTTCAGTTTTCCAATATCTCCTTTCTCTTTGAATCCTTTCATATTTTCATTCATCAAGTGATATGAATCGTTTTCCTAATATTTTAGGAGAGATCCTCAATATTGAAGAAGAAGATAATGATGATTTGGATGTGTTAATATCTTGCTGACTAGAAGATTCAGAAGGGTTTAGTCAGGACGGATAAGAAGGCATCGTGGTTCCGTTCCAAGCCACATAATGGTTAATCGTGATAGAGTTGAAGGTCACAAAGAGCTCTCTAGTGACATTTGCTACCTTGTGTATGAAAGTTTTTCGAAGGAGGTTCGAATGAGTCGTCCTCTTTTCTTGGTGTAAATGGGGTTGAAACATTATGATCCATAGCCATCGAAGAGCAGATGTCGTTGGAGTTCTCGGTTTGTCATCCCTTCAAAAGATAACAGCTGCTCATAGAATTCTTGCTAGAGACAGTGGTCTGTTGATGAATACGTCGAATTGGGCTCTTTGCCATAGAGAGTTTGAGAAGGTTTGTGAAAGCTGTTATTGCAATGTTTGGCGACCATTACCTGAGGTCACCAAACAATATCGATATTGCTCGATTGCTACAAACGGGGGAACAACGTGGCTTTCCTGGCATGTTAGGGAGTATTGATTGCATGCATTGGAAGTGGAAAAATTGTCCTCTCACGTGGCAAGGTATGTATACTGGTCATTGTCATGAACCAACAATCATTTTAGAAGCTGTGGCATCTCAAGATCTTTGGGATGCTTGTTCTTCTGGTCTACTGGTTCATTGAATGACATAAATGTTCTAGATAGGTCCCTGTTTTTACATTATTAGCAAATGGTCATGCTCCTACAGTCAACTATATAATTAATGGTCATGAGTATAGAATGGGATATTATCTAGCTGATGGTATTTATCCAAACTGGTCGACATTTGTAAAAACAATTCCACAATCCCTGAGTTTGAAGAAAAAACATTTTGCTAAAAACCTGAGAGTCGACGAAAAGATGTAGGGCATTGGGGTACTTCAAGCCCGTTTTGCAATTCTTACGTGTGGAACGACACGTTTTGGGATGAAGAAACACTTGCAGATATTATGAAAGCGTGCATAATAATGCATAATATGGTCATTGAGGACGAAGGAGATATTGGTAACAATGACTTTGATGGAAGTTATGCAAATCCGCTGGTAGAAGTGTCACATGCGTATACACCAGAATTAGAAGACTTCATGCAAACTCATTATCAGATCAGGGACAGTGTTACTCATTATCAATTGCATTCAGATCTTATCGAGCATTTGTGTGACATGGCGGTAATAACCTCATCAATTTCAAGTTGAGGACTGTATTTTCAATTCCAATTTCTATTTCATGTTGTATTTTAATTCCAAATTTCAATTTCACGTTGTATTTTAATTCTCAATTTCAATTTCATGTTGTATTTTAATTTCAATTCCAATTTCATGTTGTATTTTCAATTCCAATTTCAATTTCAAGTTATATTTTCAATTCCAATTGCAACATAATAAATAATGACTACAAATTAAAAAATAATAACAACATAATAAATAACAGCCCAAAAATTAAAACCGCTTTTTCATAACCTCTATCTTGAGTTATTCCAATATATTCGAGTAGATTAAAGTACCGGTGATATCGGTTTATAATTTTCATCTCATTTTGCATTTGAATTTCTTACTTTGTCTTTCTTCAATTTCTAATGATTCGATGTTGCTCCAATGCTATCTCCTGTTGAGCATAAATTTTGTTGTGTCGCTCAACTTTTTGTCATTCCACTTCCATTCTTTCATTCCAGTGGTGATGATCTAGTGATCTTTCAACATCAGTTTGCTTCTCTTTGTTTTTAAGTTGTTCTTGAAGCCTTTGCATGATAGCCTTTCTCAGAGGTTGGGAGAGGGACCCGAGGGGTTAGGTGTCATCCCTAAATATGGAGTTGAATAAGCGAGGGATTCAACATGAGCGATTCAGCGAGTTCACCGAGTTGAATGAGTTTGCTCTCTTATTCTTGGTCGGATTACCGGTCCATTTCTCTGCATTTTGATATATTAGCAATGTCGTATTGAAATGGCTTTCCAGTAATCTTAGCAAACATTTCTTTTGCTTCATCAACCTGAAAAACATATGGAATTATTCAATTAATAGTTCAAATATCAAATCATACTAGTGTCTAAATCAAAAGTTTATATCTTACATTATTTTGCCGATTGTGTCCACTTTGTCGGGTCTTTCAATTTGACTATGGCAGGCAAATTTGCTGCATTTTGCATTTATATCAGTCCAAAACGACTTTTAATAGAAGATTGAGACGCTCTTCATGATTGCCTCACGTGAAGTTTTAAGTATTGCAGCTATTCTTTGCGAGTGCACCACCTTGTTGTTCATTGATAGTGCATCTTTGCTCGTATTAAGCCACTTGCGGTTACAATTAATTTATCTTCTTCTACAGAGAAGTTCTTTGTCCTTTGCGATTTTCTCAATCTTGGAACGACTTCATTTTGTATTGGCGCCAATACTGTGGGATTGCTTTGAATAGTATCATCATATAAATCGGTGTCGTTCATAAACAAATCAGTTAAAGAACCGTCATATTGCAAGTCCATCTACAAAAATTAAAAAAAAAATCTAATCAATTTAAATAATGAGCAATTTATAAAGTATACAAATAAATCTATCAATTATAAAATTTCTAATTAATTTAAAGAATGAAGCGATTATCGATTAAAATTATAAATTTATCAATTTAAATTTAAAATCAATTTGTCAATTTAAAGAATGAGCAATTTATTAATTAAAAAAATTATAATCAATTTAAAAAATGTGTAATTTATGAAGTATATAAATGAATCTATCAAAAATAAAATTTATAATAAATTAATAAATTAGCAATTTATCCGTTTTGAATCAAACATTTAAATCAAACATTTAAATTGCAATTTATAAGAATGAGCAATTACTAATTTAAAAATAGGATCCTTGAATTTAATAAAGAAGGCAACACCTTGATGCCTAAAACGTGATTCTTCTCCTTCACACAAGCAGTGCGCCTCTTCCTCCTCCTTCGTTAAAGTCTCTTCCTCCTCACCTTACTCTCCCACGGAGAGCGGATCTCACGCGCACCTTCTGTGCGCTACGTCTTCTTCCTCCTTCGTTCTGTCTGCACTGCGATTTTCTCACCCTGGCACCGTCTTCTTCCTCCTCCTTCTTTCTTTCCTCTTCCTCCCTTTCTGCACAACAACAAGGGTTAGGGTTCGGACAATATCTCAGGGAAGAGTGGGATTTCGAAGTAGGTTTCCGAAGACGAGTTAGTATGTTCTTTTGCCCTTTGAATCTATGTACTTTTATAGATTTTTGAAATGGGAATGGCGGATTGAGATGCACAGGAGCCATCAACGGCTATTTTGCATCTCCAGCTTCTCTCTCAAAAGTTGCCAAATATGGCACCTCAAAATCCCACAGATGGCATTTCTTACTTTCCAGTGCCGTCTCAGTTTAGACATGGTTTAGTGATTTGGGTCGCCAGATTTTGGCGATTCACGGATATGGCACCCCGGATACAAACTCCCGTTGGAGTTGCTCTAAGTTAACCATCGACTTAGTCAAATTGTAACTTTGATCTAAATATATATATTTTCAATAGTTTTCACCATGTTTTTTTTTTATTTCTATAAACATGTTAAATATACATAGCGGAGTCATGGAATTGAAATATAGATATGATGAATTAACATCACATATATTTTATCATCATTAGCAAGTTCATATATTTAACTCAATTGATAAGTAAGATATACAGGGAGTGGAGGGTCCCACATTCGAGTTCCGGTGAAACATTTTACTATATCGTAACAAAGTATGTCGAAACAATCATCACTAATATTGATAATGATGAAAGATCATAGTTTTGATGTGTCAATGAATCACATACGCATACATTTTATAAATATGAAAGTAATATTTTTATGTATGATAAAATAATTTTATCTTCGTCATTTTTATATAAATAATTATAAAGAAAAATATTTCTTATATTTGTTTAGATGGTTTTTGAATAAAGTGATTTATTATATTCTTTTCTTTACTTAATAATCTTATTTCTTTTTCAATTGTTCAATTATTTTAAAAATAAATTTTTTAGGTTGCAATATTTATAAAAACTTGAAAAATTCCAAATACTCTTTTCAAATCATTTATAGAGAATAATGTTTTAATAAATTTTGATAAATACTTTTGGAATAAGTGATTTATTATTTTTAAATAACAATATTATAATTAATATTCATATAAGTAATTATAAAGAAGCATATTTTAATATATTTTATTTAGATAATTTTTCAATAAAGTGATTTACTTTATTTTTTCTTTAATAATAATCTTATTTCTTGTTTAATTGGTAATTCTTTTAGAAATAAATTTTTTAGGTTGTAATACTTATAAATACTTAAAAATTTCTAAAAAACACTTGAATAATATTTTAATATATTTTGTTTAAATAATTTTAAAATAAAGTAATTCATTATTATAATTTTAGATATGGGTTAATCTTCCCGCAGTATTAAAAGGCATGTGTTATTATTAAATCACGAAATCACTACATAATCTTGAGCTTATAGGTGAGTTGATAGTTTAATATGGTATGAGAACTTGATCTAGTAGGAGGCCGTTTGGTTGACTCTTCACGTATGGGTGTGGGGTCGTACTTTTTCTTTGATAGGAAAAAGAAGAAATATATTAGAGAGAAAAACAAAAGTCAAAGCGGCTGACCTTGGGCATTATACAAGATGTATCTGAGGGAAACAAGCGAACAAAAAGAGGACTAAAACAAAAACTTAGCTAGCAGCCTTGGAATATACAAGATGTATACGAAGGGGTAAATGACTTGAACAAAAGATGACTAAAATAAAAACTTACCAGCCCAGCCAAATAGGATTTAAAAGAATACAAAAAAGACATTTTACAAAAGCGAATTCACATTGGAATCATAGTAGCTAAACACAAAGGGACCTTAAATAAAAGACTTCAACCTATCAAAGGAAAACAAACCTGATCTTGTTCCTCTCCCCACATTGCCTGATAAGCATAGCAGAGCTTCTCACCACATTTTTTTTTTTCAGAGCAAGGCAAACCCAACCAAGAATTAGCTCTCCCACTAAGAGGGGACAAACCCACCCACCTTCTGAAAGAGAAAATAAGGTTGTCCATAAGCCCCAAATCTTTGGACAATGGATTAAAAGACATTATAGTACTTCTTAAGTCTACACGGAAGGACACCAACTAGTAGGGGAAAAGCCTTTTTTCTTGGTTCATAGTCGAATTTTCCCCACAAACATCCCACACAAAAAAACTTCATTTTTGTAGGAACAACTGAATTTCATATCATCTTGACCGACACTGGCTGTTGTCTCCCTCCTTCCAAGATATCAAAACTAGACTTAATAGTGAAAATCCCATCCTTTGTCTCCTTCCATCTAAGCCTATCTCTAAACTAGGGTCTTAAGTTTTTGGAATTAATAGTACATATGAATCTTTGAGCCTCCTCCATCCCCCAATCATTAAAGTGCCTTTCAAATTTGAAGTTCCACCCTCCTCCCTACCCTATGCCTTCCCAAAGCTTTACCACCTTTGCTCCTTTAGAAGCGGTCGCTTCATAAAGGAAGGGGAAAGAAGAGCTTAAAGAGACCTCTCACTTTTAATATCCTCGAAATTTGACTTTGTGTCCGTACCAACCTCTAGCAGTAGTTTTAACAGTTGATCAATCACTTCCTTAGATATCCTTTCAAAGGCCAACCCATACTTGTCTCTAAGTCTTGAGAACTAGCCCTTGTCCTCCATACCATACTTCAAGCTAATAATAATCCTCCAAGCAGAACTCTTATCCTCTATGAATCTCCAATTCCATTTTCCTAGCAGAGTCTTGTTGAAGTTGAAAAGACTACGAATGCCAAGACCACCCTTCTATTTACTTAAGTAAATGTACCCCAGTTGACCAAGTGAATCTTTCTCTCAAGATTGCCCCCTCTCGAAAGAAAATCTCCTTAAATTTTCTCTAATTTGACCTTGACCCCCCTAGGTAGACGGAAGAGGGACATTATACAGGTGGGCATATTAGAGATGGTACTTCTTATGAGGGTGAACCTTTCTCCTTTAGAGATGTAATTGCATTTTCCAAATGGCTAACCTCTTACGAAATCTCTTTTCAACCCCATCTCACGTATTAACAGAATTGCGCTTTGCTCGGCGGAGTCAAGTGATACATTTGGAAGTGAGCCAATTTCTGACCCAGATCCTAGAGCTAGCCCTTTCATATTCTCAGCTCTTCCCATTGGTGATAAGGAGCTTGTATCCAAATTGATTTAGCCCAGGCAGAGAGGGCTTCGAACCCAAGCTAGAATCCAAATGGGAATGAAACCATTTGGTCCTCCCAGTAATCATACGAGAAGACAAGGGATGCGGTCGTGAATAGTAAATGAGTAATCACCTCTACATGTCATTCTCCCTTTAAACTTAAAACTAGAAATAAAACCCCCTTCAATAGCTCTCTGTCAGCAAGTGGAAAAGCTTTCATCCCAAGTATAAGCTAGGTATGGGATAAGGATCTCTCCTGTAGCCCTCTAAAACTCCCTAAAAATCTTTTGGATTACCATTCAACATTCGCGAAGAAGCGTGGATATGCATCACCTAATCCAACCCGACACGTTTCCTGAAACCCATTTTATGAAGCATTGAAGAGAGAAAGTTCCAGTTGATCTAGTCATTGGCTTTCTATATATCCATTTTACAAAGAATCTCATTTTCCTTCTTTAAGATGGAATCAATGACTTCGTTTGCAATGAGAGAAGCGTTTAGAATCTGTGTCCCCTCCACAAACACATTTTGGGTTGTATTCTCCAATTTACGTATCACCTTTTTCATCCTATTAGTAAGTACTTTTGCTATCATTTTATACACACTTCCAATCAAAGCTAAGGGTTTGAAACACAACTTTTTTTCTTATTGCGTGTTTGGATATATGCATTTGGATTCGATGTTTGAGGCAAAAACTTGATTAAGATCTAAACATCATTAAAAATCATCTTCTTCCTCAAAAATAATTATCACCGTCACATTTGCAGCTTTCCAACAAAACAAATAGAAGGATCAAAGCTTGAACTCGATTTCCACTAAACTTAGTCATGATTATACTAGATTTCATTAATGTAAGTCGCTACAAATGCACCTTTGTCATTTGCAAACTAAATAATTGCCTCGTAAAGTGCAATTTCATTGAAGCTAGCTCATGGATTCTCGTACATGTGAGAGAGAGCTTCCATAAGACTTGTAATGTTTTCCCTTTATTATATTGAAAACGACATTGCAAGATAACATCAATCGGATAACTCTAAGTGTATCTATGAATTAAAACCCATTTTCCATCCTTCATGTGTTGGTTTCTACCACGAGAGAAAATTGCATGCCTTTTTTTTTATATAGATAGTCTTCAATATGTATTTTTCAAAAGCTAAAATCCTCTTCATTGATTTTTTTTTTCAATTTTTGATGTTTTCAAAAGCTAAAATCCTTGTCATTGATTTTTTCAATTTTGATGTTCTTTCCTTTGCGACTTACCATCATTCTCCATTCAAATCTAGTATCTTAAGAATGCAAAAACTTCAACATTAAAGCTCTAATATCATTTAGGATAAAAGAATACAAATTTTCTAAAAACACTAGATGTTTTTTAGGGCTATTGAAATAAGCCTTCCTAGATATGCAGTTAATGAAGCTATAAAGGAAAATATAAGAAAACAATAATAAATAAAACAAAAGAATAACACCTAAGATTTACATGATTCACGAAAAGGGCTAAGTTCACAAAGCTGGTAGGTCTTCATTCTGAGGAGAGAAAAAATAAACACAATCATTTACATACAACAGCTCTTTAGAGCAACTCCAATGAGGAGTTTGTTGTATCTCAGGGTGCCATATTAAATGCTTGCCAAAATGGCACCCAGTCACGAAAAACCATGCTCCGGAGATGGCATCGAGAGGTGGCAAAATGCCATGCGTGATTTTGAGGTCTTGGCACCTTTGGAGAAGAAGATGCGAGAAGGATGCAAAATAGCGGGTTATTGGCTCTGTGCATCTCAACGGCTATCTCAACGGCTATATTCTATTTCAAAATCTATAAAAATACGAGAGATTGAGGCGAAAGAACATACCTTGAATCCTTGCCTTGAGAGCTAAGCTTCCCCCAGTTGGCTTCTGAGATATTGTCCGAACCCTAACCCTTGTTGTTGTGCAGAAAGGGAGGAAGAGGAAAGAAAGAAGGAGGTGTCAGGGTGAGAAAATGTGATGCGAGATGAGCGAAGGAGGAAGAGGCCTGGTGCGGTGCGGTCTTGATTTATATATCAGGATTACGTGAGGCGGAGGAGGAAGGCGGAGCGAAGGAGGAGGAGGGAAAGAGCGAGAATCGTTTAGGAAGGAGGAAGAATCACGTTTTTAGGCATCAGGTGTTTGCCTTCTTTATTAAATTCAAGGATCCTATTTTTAAATTAGTAATTGCTCATTCTTATAAATTGCAATTTAAATGTTTGATTCAAAACGGATAAATTGCTAATTTATTAATTTATTATAAATTTTATTTTTGATATATTCATTTATATACTTCATAAATTACACATTTTTTAAATTGATTATAATTTTTTTTAATTAATAAATTGCTCATTCTTTAAATTGACAAATTGATTTTTTAAATTTAAATTGATAAATTTATAATTTTTTAATTGATAAATTGCTCATTCTTTAAATTAATTAGAAATTTTATAATTGATAGATTTATTTGTATACTTTATAAATTGCTCATTATTTAAATTGATTAGATTTTTTTAATTTTTGTAGATGGATTTGTAATATAGCCCGGTTCTTTAACTGATTTGCTTATGAACGACAGATTTATATGATGATACTATTCAGAGCAATCCCACAGTATTGGCGCCAGTACAAAATGAAGTCGTTCCAAGATTGAGAAAATCGCAAAGGACAAAGAACTTCTCTGTAGAAGAAGATAAATTAATTGTGTCTGCGTGGCTTAATACGAGCAAAGATGCAATTATTGGGAATGAACAACAAGGTGGTGCATTATGGCAAAGAATATTGCGTACCCAAAACTTCATGGAGCGATCATGAAGGCGTTCTCAATCTTCTATTAAAAGTCGTTGGACTGATATAAATGCAAAATGCAACAAATTTGTATGTTTTCATAGTCAAATTGAAAGACTCCGTGAAATTAGTTCATAGAGCAAAATAATGTAAGATATAAACTTTTAATTTAGACACTAGTATGATTTGATATTTAGGCCCATTAACTTAATAATTCCATATGTTTTTGGGTTTATGAAGCAAAGAAATGTTTGCTAAGATTCTTGGAAAACCATTTCAATATCTGAGCATTGTTGGAATATATTGAAAGACGGAGAGAATGGTGGTAATCGACCCCGTTAATAAGAGAGCGAAAAACTCATTCAGCGGTAGTCTGGCAGATCGGCACATGTTGAATCCTGTTATTCAACTCCATATTTAGGGGATGACACTGAACCCTCGTCCTCTCCCAACCTCGATAGGCCATTGGGCAGAAAGGCTTCGAAGAAACAACTTAAAACAAAGAGAAGCAAACCGATGTTGAAAGATCTTCAGATCATCACCATGGAATGAAAGAATGGAAGTGGAGCGACAAAAGGATTGAGCGACACAACAAAATTTATGCTCAACGGGAGATAGCATTGGAAGCGACATCGTAAGCGGTTAGAAATTGAAGAAAGGCAAGTGCGAAATTCAAAAGTAAAATGAGATGAAAATTATGGAAGCGTACCTCTTGGCATGGACCACTTTACGCAACATATTGGAATAACTTTGAAGATGAGGTTATGAAAAGCGGGGTTTTAATTTTTAGTTGTTATTTATTATGTTGTTATTATTTTTTTATTTGTAGTCAATATTTATTATGTTGGAATTGAAAATATAACTTGAAATTGAAATTGAAATTGAAAATACAACATGAAATTGGAATTTAAATTAAAATCTGACATAGAGTGAAGTGAGAATTAAAATACAACGTGAAATTGAAATTTGGAATTAAAATACAACATGAAATAGAAATTGGAATTGAAAATACAACTTCAACTTGAAATTGATAGAGGTTATTAGTCGCCATGTCGTTGCCACAAATGCTCGATAAGATCTAAATGCAATTGAGAATGAGTAACACTATCCCTGATCTGATAATGAGTTTGCATGAAGTCTTCTAATTCTGGTGTATACGCATGTGACACTTCTACCAGCGGATTTGCATAACTTCCATCAAAGTCATTGTTACCAATATCTCCTTCGTCCTTAATGACCATATTATGCATTATTATGCACGCTTTCATAATATCTGCAAGTGTTTCTTCATCCCAAAAACGTGTTGGTCCACGCACAATTGCAAAACGGGCTTGAAGTACCCCAAATGCCCGCTCTACATCTTTTCTTGCCGACTCTTGTGCTTTAGCAAAATGTTTTTTCTTCAAACCTTGTGGACTGAGGAATTGTTTTACAAATTTGACCGGTTGGATAAATACCATCCGGCTAGATAATATCGTTCTATACTCATGACCATTAATTATATATAGTTGACTGGAGGAGCATGACCATTTGCTAATAATGTAAAAACAGGGGACCTATCTAGAACATTTATGTCATTCAATGAACCAAGTAGACCAAAGAATGCATGCCATATCCAAAGATCTTGAGATGTCACGGCTTCTAAAATGATTGTTGGTTCATGACAATGACCAGTATACATACCTTGTCCTGCTTGATGGGACAGATTTTTCACTTCGATGCATCGCGATCAATACTCCCTAACATGCCAGGAAAGCCACGTTGTTCCCCCGTTTGTAGCAATCGAGCAATATCAGTGATGTTTAGTGACCTCAGGTAATGGTCGCCAAACATTGCAATAAACTTTCTGAGCCTTCTCAAACTCTACATGGCGAGTGCTTTCTCGATTCGATGTATTCATCAACGAATCGGTCGATTGTTCAGTGGCAAAAAAAATTCTATAGCGAGCATTATCTTTTGAAGGGATGACAAGCGAGAACTCAATGACATGCATTCTTTGGATGAAGTATGGATCCATATTGTTCAACCACATTTACAATTCGAAGAAAAAGAGGACGACTCATTTGGAACCTCAGCCGAGAAAAAAACCATATACACAAGGGGCTGGCAAAATAGTCCACGGTAGAGTCTTTTCGTGACCTTGGCTCTATCACGATTAACCGTGTGGCGCAGACGGAACCCACGATGCCTTCTTATCCGTCCTTGACTAAACCCTTGGACCTTCTAGTTGCGACATACAACATCAAATCATCATTATCTTCTTCTTGATATTGAGGATCTCTCCTAAAATATTAGGAAAGCGATTCGTATCCTTGATGAACGAAAATGAAAGGATTCAAAGAGAAAGGAGATATTGGAAGCGAGAGAGAATGTAGATAGATGGATGAGAAAAACATGAGAATTGGTTATCATATTTATAGGCGAATTATAATTTTTAAAATTTTTTTATTTTAGCGGTTAAATTTTCAAATTTAATTCAACCGGTTGAAATTTGAAATTTGAATTTAATGAACAAAATTTGAAATTTAATTGTTACTATACAAATATATCAGTTAAATTACGATCGTTACAAGAAAAATATACTGTTAAAATATAACCATTAAGTTTAATTATATTTTTTAATAAAAAACATTTAATTATTAAAATGACACCCCATTTTGGCACCTATCATTGGAGCAAAAACCTTTGTTGAGGTGCGAAACAACGCGTTCGGGGTTGTAAATGGCGCTGGCTTGCCATTTTGGCAACTTCCATTGGAGTTGCTCTTATACCACAGATATTTATGTTCAGCAAATCTCGATCCATTCGATTTTTAAAACTTGAAGTGAATTAAGCTATATAGCGATAAACTTGGATTGAAGTTAGGTTAAGGTGGCGTTGTTTGACTTAATGCGGCTATTAGCTTTCGGCATTAAGTACATTTGTTTTTTAAATTTTCCACGACTTATTGCTGAAATTTTTTAAAAAAAAGTTATGAATAAGTGAAAATATTTGGCTTTTTCTGTGAGAGAAAAAGTCATTTTCCACGAAATAAGAAAAACTCAATCATTCTTACAGCCGAAGAAAGAGCTGGCAATATATACTAGTAGGGATGACGAGAGGGTTTGGGGCGGAGACGGTCCCATCAGAGCTCGGCTTGTTTATTTTTAAATTCTGGCTTGTACATTTAAAAATTAAACGAGGTGGGACGGAGATGAAAATTCTCAAACTCGTCCAGTTTACACATTTTATTTTTGTTTTATTTTTAATTTTATTTTTATATTTTCTTTTTTTTTTTATTATATTAAAATTAATATTTTTCCTTAAAAATAAAAATATTGTAATTTTATAAATTATTTATTAAAACATTATAATAATAATTATTATTTATATTAAAGTATAAAAATAAAATAATAAAAAAGTATTTTTAAAATATAATCGGGATGGGGCTTATTATTATTATTTTGGATACATGGTTCATATTGCTTCATTCGTGTCAGTTCTACTTAGAAACAATTTATTTCTTTTCGAGTTCACTTTATTTTAAATAGACTTAGCGAAACCCGTTTTTCGACTTCGAGATTTCGCCAAAATCTCAAGTCGCATAAATCATTGTATTTCTTGTAGGAAAATCGGAAAATTCGGCTTGTCTCGGGTGTGAAAAGAGCTTTTGGGCCACTAGATTTCGTGAGGCAGATTTAACGGCGGGTCCATTTAGTCGTCGAGATCTAGATAATTTTCACAAACTAGTGAACCCTTATGACAATTTATTATTTTATTAACATTTTGTCATTTTGAAATTTTCATTTTATCGGGTTTTACGAGAAATTAGCAATACGGGCAGTCTCAAATTTGAGAAAATAAACCCCGAACCCAGATTAAAAACTGATTAAAATTAAATTAAACTTGCCATTAAAGCGGCGGGTGGGAACCCCAAAATAATGCATTAAAAGTTGTCATCCTACTCATTATCTAATGTTAAAAAACAAACAAGCTTATACTTAATCTTGTAGAATCTTATTCGATTAAGCTCAAAGAAAAAAGTTACATTCGGTATTAAGTAAAAAAAGCAAATGTGCTTTAAATGTAAGTTGATCTATTCAAATTCATATTGGAGGCATCGCTTGCGGAGGGCACATTAGAAATTATTTGATGATCTTTTCGTTGAAACTCGTTGGAACATGGGGTTTCACTTTTCAGGCGTTGCTATGTATTAACCGGCGGATAAATACTTGATGATAGAAGGGAAGAGCCAAGTCTCATTTGGAGATATATACGTTTTGATATTGTTCTATACTGAGGGAATTAAAACCACCTAGGAGGGCTCAGACTCGATCCTGTTTTCTATTCAACTATTTCGATTTCTTCTCTGTTTCCTGCAACTTATCTCGGCTACCAAACGCAAAACTCCTCCTAATTTTGGGGGTTGTGGTGAGGAGATACTGATGGCTCTGGAGCTTGTCGGAGGGGATGCTTTGGGAGCAGTATTTGAGAATTTGTCCGTGGCGGTTGTAGACGCAAGGGATAACCAATTGGATCGTCGAAGGAGAGCAGGCAGTTGATCCAAATCTTAAAGATGGGAGAAGCTAATCACAAGTGCTCGATGTCCCTTGTTGTTGCAAAAACTTCAAGAAATGGAGGTACGTCAATAAAATTAAGGCCTTGCAGGACTCTCTTCTTAATTTTTTTTTCATTCCCAACTCAAGGGCATGGAGATTCTGGCCATCTTCAAATCGAAATGATTCAGTTTGAGTAATGGAGGGGTTTCCTATAAATATGAAAATTTGGGTTCCTGTGAGGCTACCGATGCGCCGACTTTTATGGTGGGACTGAATGTGCCTCTCAAGGAATTGAAGAGGTGGCTTTTAAAGGATGATGAATCAAAGTTGTAATTGTCGGCTCTGGGGATGTGGGAAAACCACCTTGGCTAAAAGGCTTTGTCAAGACCGTCAAGTCAAGGGTATTCCTACTAAATTCTTGCTTTCTTTTCTTTTGCTTAATGTTTCCGAACCAAATATAATGAAATATTGTATGAACTTATTGCTGATTTACTTCTTTCTACAATTTTGAACAGAAAATTTTGAGCACATTTTCTATGTCACGGTGTCAAAAACATTCAACCTAATTGGCATCATCAAGAAACTATTTTGGCATAATGATGAACAAGTACTCCAGTTTCAAAATGAGGAAGATGCAATCAATCAATTGGAACTAATGCTGAAGAAGAAATTACAATCTGGTGGGTATACTGTTAGTCTAGATGATGTTTAGTACAGGTGAGTCTGTCTAGCCAAGTTTAAGTTCCAGATATCGGGATACAAGGTTCACAAAAAGTTTACATCAAGAAATGAATTTCAGCATTTGGTTCCTTTCTGCATGCTTTATACATACCACTTGAAATTGTTGAATGAGGAAGTGCCATGGCTCTTTAGTCACTCAGCAATCCCTGAGGGTAGGAGCGGTTCTTCCATGCCTGATGAAGATCTTGTAAATAAGGTGATTTCTCACACTACATTGATTCATTACACCTGCATTCATTTTTGTTTCCCTACAAACCAGAACTAATTTTATTTGGTACTGGTGCTGAACTGCAAGATAGTGAGGCACTGCAAGGGATTTCTGCTGGCCCTCCAAGTGGTTGGCAGATCACTCCATCAGCAGCCTCTAGAGATCTGGAGAAGCACACTGCTGAAATTATCTGAAGGTCAATCCATTGTCGATTATGAAGATGAACTGCGTAATTGTCTTCAAAGTAGCGTAGATGTCCTTCATGACTTTGATATGAGGCTGAAGGAGTGTTTCAAGGACTTGGGGTCATTCCTGAGGCAAGAATTCCTGTCACTGCTCTTATAGATATGTGGGCAGAATTGCACAAACTAGATCAAGATGGTGTTTATATGTTTCAACCTTCACAAACTATGCTCCTCGGAATCTCTTAATCTTGTGATCACAAGGTACACAAGCTTTCTGTTTGTCTTTAAAATAATGACTTCTTTTCTCACTTGACAATCTTATAATTTAATTCACAAGCATTTTTATACTAATAATGTTCTATTACAAATACCTTGGAGAAAAGAAATCTATCAACAATATCATTGAAGGGGATTCCACCTCCTGCTAATTTCTGCAATTTTTACCCCATATGTTATGGAGATGATCAAAGCACATGAACACAATAAAAAAATAAGACACTTATATTTCTTGATTTGGGATTATATTCTTCCAACTCATAACATCACTCTGAGTAACCAATTTACGCGGTTCCCTACGGGAATGATGCAAATGAGATTGATGGATGGTACAATGATGCCTTTGTCACGCGGCGCATGATCTTCTGGGGATCTAGCCATTTATCCAGCACAGCAGAGCACACGTAGAAAGAGGAAAAGACTAATCTGGATTTGTGGGAAAGCAGACTCCTAGAGTGGTGGACTAAAAGAAAAGCAACCCCAGTTAAGTTCGTCTTGTGTCCATCTCCACGAGTCTGTTCTTGCTCTCTCATAATTAAAAACTTAATGTTTTATATATCATTGGCATTAAGTCTTTCTGCCTTCTCACACTTGATAGGATATTTGAGATGAAATGTTCTCTTGGTAGTGACACACAAATTCCACGAAGCTAAGGTTCTATCTTGAACTTTAACCACTCGAAAAGAAGTATGAATTGCCGAGTTCATGAAGCAAATGGTAAGCGAAGGTTCTAAGTAGTAACAAATTATGGTCTATGCGCCACAGATTAACTAATTTTTCGATTACTTGGTTCCTTATCGAATGAGGTTGGAGAAAGTTTCACTTCCAACCCTGTACAGCGCCGATTATGGAATTGAAGAAGAATGCGGAGAAGCTATCATGAGTCATGTGCCATAAGATTGGTCGGGCTTTTGCAAATAGCAGCGTCAGTTCGAAATGTTACCAAACCCGGGAATCAACATAGATTCTTTGTAATGACTTGATGCAAGATTACCCGGTGGATTTGTGATTTAGTCCCGACTTAAAGCGAGCATCGTCGATTGCCGTAGAATTTATCTTATCTTCTTGGGAAGAAATAGGAAAACACAAATGCGGAAGTGCTAAGGCCCGTAATTGTACGGGGTGTCAAATTGCCGGACTCAATCGGGAAGCCTCCCTGGCGAGTGTTGTTGATATAAGCGGTTGTTTCTGAATAAGGAACATGCGAGCAAATAGGGGGCTACATGAGTAAGAGAGTTCTAGATGAGAAGGTCTTGGGAGTGCAGCGCGAGTTGCCATCATCGATGATGGATCTCGTGAATTTGGAGAGGTGATCTGCGATGAAGAGACTCTGAAATTTGTGGGAATGTTTATGCACTTGCTCCTAATCTGGGCTATGTCAGTTGCTTGAAGAAAATTTCGACTTGAATTGGCTCTAAATCTTGCTTTCTAAAGAACATTCATCCACGAGAGGTGGTGAAACCGTCTAATTATATTCAAACCATGTTGAATTATATTGGGAGGCTTGACGAGTTCTATGGAATCCTACCCTCGTATGAAACTTGATGATAAGAATAGCCTTGGACTACCTAGATGAAGTTCATTATTTGCAAAAGATCGAGAATGGATTCGGTTGCATTTCTTAACTTGGAAATCCTATACGTGAGGGGATATCATATTAGAATTGCGGGTTAGTAAGTGCAATAGTAATGGGGATGGTGACCTTTGGATCATTCTAGGAGTCCCACCCCAGCAATGATTCTACCCTTTAGAATTTTTTTGTTTATATTTTTGTGTATTAATTCTTTTTAGTAACTTGAGCTAAAATCCGCGTGGCACTTCTCGGCAAAATGCGGGGTTGGCCAGCGAGCACCGTCATATTCTTGATGTTATTCGTACTACTATTGCTTCTACTTTGTATCGGTTTTGGGGAGAAAGTTTGCTCTTCTTCTTTGTTTACACCATCAATCGATGTCCTTCTCCCATTGTTCATAATCAAACTCCTTATGATCCATTGTTTGGTTCTTCCCCCTCTTATGACTTAGAGTATTTGGATATGTCTGTTTTGTTCTTCTTCAAGATCATCAACAAACTTGATCGTTCTCGTTTGTGTTGTTTTCAGGTATGAAATTAGTCAGGTTATAGGTGTTATGATCCCATTATGGCGATCTTAGTGTTTCTCGACATGTGGTCTTTTGAGACACAAATGTTTTACCAACTACCTCGTGTCCACTGTTTCACCTATTTCTCTATTGATCCTCTCCACGACCTTTTTCTGAAGTCTCCTGTCCTTCTCATGCATCTGATGAACCTCCCTTGCCCAAGTCATCGATATTGCCAATCTTGCTCAGCTATGGTCTTGCCAATCCTTCTGACTCTCATGCACTTCCCCGTTCCCATCGGGTAACTACTCTTCCTTCTCATCTTTGTGACTTCCATTGTTTTTCTGCTCTTGCCTTTCTTCAGGAACCTAGACTTTTCGTGAGGCTTCCTCTAACCCTTTATGGCAGCAAGCTATGAAAGAAGAGTTGGATGCACCACATAAGACTGGAACATGGGAACTAGTTAATCTTCCCTTTAGAAAATCTGCTATCGGATGTAAATGGGTTTATAAGATCAAGACTCAGTCGGATGGCACTGGCTGATCGCTCTGAGAATAGCCTTGTTTCCGAGGAGTTTACTCGGGAGTATGGGATTGAAGTAATGAGGAGACTTTGCTCCGGTCTTCGACTTTCAGCCTGTCGGGACTCTTATTTAAATTTTAAACCATAGTAGCGGCTCTTGCGAGATGGATGTAAAAATGATTTTCTTAATGGTGAACTCTCAAGGGAAGTCTATATGAAGCTTCCTCCACGGTTATTCTCACCTTCACGGGTTCCCCTCCACGAGTATGTTGACTACTTGAACTCTATGGTCTTAAACAAGCTCCTAGAGCATGGTTTGCAAAGTTCAGTTCTACTATATCTCAGCATGGTTTTTCAGGCAGTTCTTTTGATTCAACTCTTTTTCTGAGACTGTCTAATCATGGTATTACTATTCTACTCTTGTATGTTGATGATATGATTATTACAGGTGATGATATGTTGGGTATTCAGCATCTAAAACACTTTCTTGGTCATCAATTGGAAATGAAAGATCTTGGCCCTCTTAATTACTTTCTTGGTCTAGAAGTTTCCTCTTATGCAGATGGTTATTATCTTACTCAGGCCAAGTATACTTCCGATCTGATTTCTCGAGCCAGTATCACTGAAATAGCAAGATAGTCGACACACCTATTGAGTATAACTGTCGCCTTAATTCTCATGATGGCGAATCACTATCTGATGCTACCCTCTACAGACAGCTTGTTGGGAGTCTAATCTATCTCACTCTTTCTCGCCCTGATATTTCCTATGCAGTTCATGTAGTCATGAGTCAGTTTATAGCTGACCCTATATCTCCTTATTATTCTGCTGTTCTCAGGATTCTTCGATATCTGAAAGGCACCATATTTGATGGTCTTCATTTTTCTTCCCATTCCTCATTAACTCTTCAGGCATATTCAAATGCAGTTAGGTAATTGATCCCGCGATAATTGATGCACTATAGGATATGGTTTTCTTCTGGGTGACTCTCTTATCTCTTGGGAAGCGAAACAAACGGTCGTTGCTTGTTCGACAAGCGAAGCATAATATATATGCTTGACAACTACCACAAAGCTTGAACTTATTTGGTTACGTGAAGTTTGCTGCGAGGTCTTGGTGTTGATTGTTCCACTGCAACTAAACTTCACTATGATAATCGAAGTGCTATTCAAATTGCTTATAATGATGTCTTCCATGAACGTACTAAACATATTGAGATTGATTATCACTTCATTTGTCATCATCTGCTTCAGGGTACACTTACACTTCAGTCTATTTCCTCTCAGGATCAGTTAGTTGATATCTTCACCAAACCCCTTCATTTAAGAACTTTTGAGCTTGGCTTAAACTCGGCAGGTTTAGTTGAAAAAGCATCATCGAGTCAATTCGGTCCTTCGGTCTAACCTCTTACGCGGTACCTTTAAGAAGTCTTCCTCATTGATGTAGATTTAAGTCTCCGGATGCCACTATTTCCCGTCCAGGTTGTTGAAGCAAAAACTAAACGAGGGAGATCGAGTTCTCATTTTAATTTAATCCTTTGGCATCTTGATTTGTTTCTTTGCATTTTCCCCCATTTGTCAACAAGGCAAGCTCCACTGACTCAGATTTTCGGATTTGAAATTTTGTGTGGGAGAGGGATGGCTCTTGGAGCTTTATTACGGGGATTGCGACCGACACCTTGATAAAGTCTTTGGCGCAATTACAGGAAAGAGGAAAAGCGTTGAATTTGAAGCCATATTCAATCGCCTCCAAGCCACGCTCATCTCCATAGCTCCAACGATCCGCCGATTGATAAGCTAAAACAAAGAGCTAAGATCGTTCAAAGGAAACAGACAACCGAATCGAATGTTGAAAGGGAAGGAGCTTATTGGAAGTGCTCGAGGTCACTTGAGGTAGCCTTCGCAAGAAGTGGAGAATTCATCAATATAAACTTCTCTCTCCTGGATATGAGTCTCTATTCCATTTCTTTCGGGTGGATATGTACGTCTGAGGATTAGGGACATCGAGGAAATTAAAATTTGGGTGATAAGCCGGATCGGGTGACTATGCGAGGAGGAGAAAAGAGTATCACTAGCACGGTGATATCCTTGAATTGTTGGTATCTTGCCACACGGAGGAAGGACTCTTGTTATTATTTAAGGTTGATGTGATTTGATCTTTTCATAGTTTCTAGAGTTGTTGGTTAGGGTGGGGAAAAGAATATGTGTGGGAGTGTGGGGTGGGGGGGGGGATATATTTTTCTTTGTTGGAAAATAGTGGGGAGGGTGGAACGACCTCGAAATGTCTGCTCGAGTGTGTGAATTGGATATGGATAAATCTACTTTCCTTTTTATGGATTGCATTACAATATTGTTCTATAATTCTACTTACTTGGTATAAAGACTTGGGATATCCCATCATTGGTATCAGAGCCCTTCTTTTCTCGGACCATGGTTATCGTAAAAGACTTAGCAACTCAGGTTGAAGGCATGGAAAATCGCTTGGTGTCGCTACATTCGGAATTTCGGCAAGAATTAGATGGGATCAATTCCGCGGTCAAGCGGCTGAGGTGAAAATTAGCGGTGGGGATGGTGGAATATCTCACCTCGAGAATACGATCGTGCCCTTAGTGGAAGGGTCGGAAATCAAGCGGCACCTACTCTTAGAGAAAGGTAAGACACTTGTCTCTTCGTTGGCGGTCGTAAACGACTTCGGCCCTTCTGAAACATCGTCACGACGGCTAGGGGATGAGGTTGAAAGAACTTCACGCGTAGAATCACAACCTATATCGTCGGTACCAGAGCACCTTCCTCGACGCCTTGAGCTTCCCATTTTGAAGGCGTGACTTTAGATGGGTGGATTTTAGAATTAGTGTATTTGAGATCACCCAGCGACCTACGCGTCGAAAAGCTGCGAGCCGTGTTAGTTTGTATGGAGGGGCGAAGCCACAGCATGAAAACCTGGCGGGAAGAAGGGCATCATCAGTTCAATGGGTGGGAGGAGTTTAAAGAGCGTCTATTGCTTCGGTTTCGATCCAGCCAAGATGGGAATCTCCACGAGCAACTGATGTCCCTTCTTGGACCTCCAGCATGCAAGAGTACCGACGGCAGTTAAGATATTGTCGCTCCCCTTCGAAATTACCCTAAGTCGGTCTTTAGAAGCTACACTTACCTTTGTGACGGATTACGGCCCAGAATATCTAGGCAAAGCTCATGTTGGATCCATCGGTTTAGTGGGGGAAGATGAGGCGTGCAGAGGATAGAGGGAAGCTTGAGAGGACCTTGCAGGCTTATCACGGCGGGACTGCCTCGGTGGCCAGGCTTCTTTCCCCGAGCCAGCGTCTGACTTCAGCGTGGCCATTTGTGCAATTTGCGCCAGAGCAGTAGCAACCATTGCCACCCGATGTCGACTTACCAATCACATTGGGATTCCGCGGCGCCTGCTCCACCAGCGAAACTCCACATTACCCGACCACTAACACGTCTCCGTACCTTTGTTGAAGACTCACGGTCGGAAATACGGGAGAAAGAAAGGGCGTGTTTAGATCACGATGAGAGATTTTATTTGGGCCGCGTGAGCTCATGGCTTACTTGATTTTGTGGATCCACGGATGATGAGGAAGAGGATGGAATCGACCCTCCGTTGCCGGACGAAGTCGCGGGTGGGGTTAAGCTTCGTGATGGCCCGGCTTCACTGACGATCTGCGCATACTCCTCCGCGGTAGGGTTCTGCCCTCCACATTCGATGAACGGTCGCAGCAAGATTAAGGCACGAGAGGTGATTGTGTTGATTGACTCAGGCGCCTCTCATAACTTTATCTCTGAACATATTGTGTCAGAGCTCCAGCTAAGATGCGATCCGACCCAGAAGTTCGGGGTTCAAATGGGAAAGCTTGGGGATGGCGGGGAGCTTGAGGGGGTGTCTTAGGAACACGCACAACTTCTTGAGATAGGAGTCATGGCTGATTTTTTTTCCCTTAAAGTTGGGCACCTCCGATGTAGTCTTGGGTTTTCAATGGTTGGCAACGTTGGGTGATTGTTAATGAATTGGAAATCTGCGCACAAAATCACTTTAGGAGGGTAAAGGTCGAATCCGAGGGACCGGCTTTATCAAATCTCAAGTATCCTTGAAGAGTTTGGTTCGTACACTAAAACGCGAAGGTCAAGGCATTTTGGTGGAGTTGCAGATGACCACAGAAAGTGAGACACCAGCCACAACAACCTTGACTTACCCCCTTTCCTCTTTAATAACACAGCGTTAGCAGTGTCGGAACATATTTGGTCTTAGGTGGGTTTGCCTACGCCCAGATCCAGGAACATTCCATAATCCTTCAAACAGAGACATCGCCATCCGGTGTGAGCCCTACAGTACCCACAATTTGCAAAGAAACGAGAATTGAGCAGTACGGTGGCAATACAAGCGGGAATTATTCAGCCCGACACTGATCCTACTCTAGCCGGTGTTGTTAGTGAAGAAAAGGATGGCGGAGTTGGAGATTTTGTGTGAACTTCACAGGTGCCCATAACAAGATCATAGTAGCCGGATAAGTTTCCCTATCCACGTCATTGAAGAACTCTTGGATGAGGCACACGGGCGCGGTATTCCCGGCAAGATAGATTTAAAGTGCGGGTACCACCAGATCGAGTCGTTCACCCGTTATTATTAGCGACGTTAGGACACCACGGCGGTATGAATTCCTAGTGATGCCTTTTGGACTCACCAACGCCCCAACAACATTTCAGTCTCTTATGAATGATATTTTCCAGGAGCACCTTTGTCGTTTCATCCTAGTATTCTTCGATGACATTCTGGTATATAGCACTTCGGAATCAGATCACCCACCATTTACCAAGCGGTTTTTCGATTCTTGACGGCGGCTATTTATGCTTGTAATCTGTTTTGTATGACATCAGATTGAGTAATAAGACCACATTATTCACCGGGAAGGTGTCTCTACCGACCCTAGCAAAATACAAGCTATGATAGACGCCAATCCTTAAGTCACTCAAAGCTCTGAGAGGATTCCTCGTATTGCTCAGATACTATCGTCGTTTGTTGCTAATTATAGTCGCCTTGCTTGGCCATTGACTCAACAATTAAAAAAAGATGCCTTCATATGGACTAAGGAGGCCACGAAGGCTTTCAATCAGCTGAAGGGTGTTATGGCTTCCTTGCCGGTGCTAGCCCTGTCGGATTTCTCTAAGCCCTTAGTGGTATAAACAGACGCTTCAGGGGTCGGTCTGGGTGCAGTATTGATGCAGGAGGAGAAGCCACTAGCTTATTTTAGCCACAAACTCAGCCCACAGGCTCAAGGGAAATCAGTGTATGAAAGAGAGTTGATGGCCATGGTGTTAGCAATAAAGTGGAGACCTTACCTATCAGCAAAAAATTTTTGCACGTGCATCGATCGTAAAGCCTTAAATATTTGCTGGAGCAACGGGTTGTAGAAGGGGAACACCACAAATGGCTACTGAAGCTTCTTAGCTACAACTTCGACATTCAGTATAAGCCGGGAAAAGACAATACAGCCTGATGCCTCCGCACTCGACGATGACTTTTGCCCATCTCACTCTTGTTCTCGGGATTTTGAGGATATCGCCAATCAGGCAGCCGAAGACCCCTATTTGACCAACATCTTTAACGTAATAGCCGAAAACCCCGCTGCATATCCTCACTTCTGTAGAGTGGGGACTACCCTGCGTTACAAAGGCCGGGTGGTCCTACCGGCCACCTCCCCGTTCATTCCATATTTGCTCCGAGAATTCCATTGCAGTCCCATAGGTGGGCACAGGGGTGTCCGACGGACTTATAACCGTCTTTCTTCGGAGTTTCATTGGAGAGGCATCAAGAGAGACGTTCCGAATTTTGTTTCTAACTGTGATGTATGCCAACGCCATAAGTATGACTCGACTTCCCCAGCTGGGTTAATGCAACCGCTGCCTATTCCCCACCAAGTTTGGGATGACATTTCTATGGACTTCATAGAGGGGTTGCCCAAGTCGAAGGGACGCGACACTATTTTAGTTGTGGTGGATAGACTGTCCAAGTACGCGCATTTCTTGTCCCTATCACATCCTTTCTCAGCTCCACAAGTGGCTCAGTTGTTCCTTGCTGCAGATTATGCTGGCACGGGCATTCCCTTCGTAGCATCGCGGTCGACGGGACAAGATTTTCAGCACCCCGTCCGAGCGCTATTCCGCATTGCCGCCGACCTTAGGCGCAGTTCCGCTACCATCCAAACGTATGGTCAACACGAGTCAACCGATGTGTGGAAACTTACCTCAGATGTTTTTCAACAAATAAACCTTCCCGTTGGTTAGACTGGTTAGCATGGGCTGAATACAACTACAACACATCCTTCCATACAACAACAAATATTACTCCCTTAAGGTAGTCTACTCCGGGAGTCCACCTCCCGCGGATCCGCTATGAATGGGGATTCATCAACTAAGAGGTGGAGTCGGTTTCTGCTCCACCGCGATGCTATCCTTCGCAGAGCTCGCGCCACTCTACACCGCACAACAAAAAGATGAAAAAGCGGGCGGACTCTAAACATCGAGAGGTACAATGGTCAGTTGGGGAATTTGTATATGTCAAGTCAAGACCCTTATCGACAATCATCTTCTGAAGACAAAGGCTAACGAAGCTCGCTTCTATGGTCCATTTAAAATTCTTCTCGTAAAAATTGGTCCCGTGGTTATAAACTGGAGCCACCCGACAAATCGCCGCATCCATCCGATGCCATGTTTCACTGCAAGGCGCAGGTTCCCCAGTCGTTTCACCATCTATTCCTACATCCCTATCAGCAAACATGGAACTTTATAGTGCAAACTACAGCTGTCTTGGGTATTCGCTTCACGCTTCCAAAGTGCTCGGACGAAGTTCCTATCCATCGGGCATATTGATCACAAGAAGACCTGCGGAACTTTTTGAGGTAATCCAGTCCCAGTTTCCTAATTTTAACCTCGAGGACAAGGTTAATGTTTGGGTGGCGAGTAATGATAAGCCCCGGATCCAGGCCTATGCAAGGAGGAGAAAGGGGAAATCACCAGCCACAGGTGATATGTTGAATTGTTAGTATCTTGCCCTGGAGGGGGAAGGACTCTTGTTATTGTTTCTGGGTTGATGGTCAGTTTGGTCTTTTCATAGTTTCTAGAAGTTGTTGGTTAGGGTGGGGAAAGAATATACAGGGAGTGTCGGCTGGGATATATTTTTCTGGTCGGAAAATAGTGGGGAGGTGGAGCACCCTCGTAACCGCCTCCCTCCCGAGGGAATAACTGAATTGAGCAAGAATGAAATCTTTCCTTTCTATGGATTGCATTACAATATTGTTCTATAATTCTGCTTACCTGGTATAAAGACTTGGGATATCCCATCACTGGGTCAGAGAGATCCATACCATTTCAAATTGGGACCATCCCAGGTTCCTGATCTTCCTCATCTTGCAGTTGGACTGGATATACCCCTGAAGGAGTTGAAGATGCGGCTGTTTCGGGCAGTCCATCGGGTGATTGTGGTTTAGCTCCTGGCGATGGAAAGACCACTTTGGCTAAAAATGCTCTGTCACGATCATCAAGTTAAAGGAATATATCCAAAAGTAAATTTGATCAAATTGTGGTGTAGTGGCAATCTATACATATTTCGAAGGTAAGTGTTCAAGAACAACAGCTTATGTCAGATCGCTGCTCAAGCTGATGTCGTTATACAGAAGCTTTTTCAACTTAGAGGTCATGGGGTTCCAGTTTTGCAAAATGATGAAGATGCAGCCAACCAATTGGAACAACTATTGAAGCAAATGGCGCCAGCTCCTATACTTCTGGTTCTTGATGATGTTTGGGCGGGAGCAGAATCCCTTCTTCACAAGTTTGTGTTTGAAATACCAGAATACAAGATTCTTGTTACATCTAGATATGAATTTCAAGCTTGGTTCACTCTATAATTTGCCATTGTTGAAGGATGAAGACGCCATGACTCTTTTTCGTCACTCATCATTCCTGCCAGATGGGAGCTCTTACATGCCGGATGAAGACATTGTGAAAAAGGTGAAGATTAAGAACTGAGCCCTCAATTAGTTGTGAGAAATTCTGCATTATTAAATTTTTTCTTTCCTCCAAAATGTACAGCTGAATCATTTTGATGACATTGAATTGTAGATTGTGGAAAGCTGTAAGGGATTTCCTCTGGCCCTCAGAGTTGTCGGTAAATCACTATGTGGCCAGCCTGCAGAGGCATGGGAAAGCAGACTGCTGAAATGGTCAGAAGGTCAATCCATTTTCAGTTCAGAAGGTGATCTATTTCTTTGTCTCCAAAGCAGCTTAAATGCATTGGATGAAAAGGGTATACTGAAGTAGTGTTTTATGGACTTGGGTTCATTTCCTGAAGACCAAAAAATTCCTGCAACTGCTCTTACATACATGTGGGCAGAATTGTATAAACTCCATAGAGATGGTGTGTTTGCCATTAACAACCTCCAAGACTTCTCCTTCCGGAATCTGCTCAGTCTAGTAGACGCGTACTTAAACCAAACCGACATCGATTTTTCATCGTTTTCCGGCGATCATATATTCTTTTTTGGCACCAATATCTCCCTGAACAACCAAATTATGCATCTTCTCCAGGAAGGATGCTAGTGATGTTGATGGCTGCTACAATAACACCTTTGTCATGCAGCATGATCTTCTCAGGGAGCTAGCAATTTATCAAAGCAGCCAGGAACCCATAGAACAGAGGAAGAGACTATTTCTGGACTTATCTGGAAACACAGTTCCTAGCTGGTGGACACAAGACAAGCAACAGCCTTTTCGGGCTGGCCTTTTATCTATCTCCACTGGTCGGTTCTGTCAATCCTTTTTTCAAACATGATGCAGGCATAAAAATTGATACCTTTGGCTTCTGACACCTTCTAGTATATATATTTATACTTTTTACAGATGAATTTTTCTCCTCAAGCTGGTGTGACATCCAAGCACCTGAAGTGGAGGTCCTACTACTGAACTTCCAGTCAAAGGATTGTTAGAATTTTTTTTTTTGTTTAAATATAAATTTAAAATGTGTCTTTTCATTTTAATAAGTTGTGTTTTTTGGTTTGAAAGTATGTGTCTTTACAAAATTAAAAGTTGAAGCTTTTGACTTGAAAGGATGTGTTTTTTCAACTTGAAAAGTTGTATTGTTTTATCTAGTATATAAACAAAGAAAGATCAAAACTAGAGGAACTAATTCCTATTAGATTTCTTTCATTATTTGCCAGTGCAGGAAACCATAAGGCTTGTCATATCCACTAAAGCAATTTGTATTATCACCCCGTAGCAAAACTCGAGAAGGAGTATAGGCAAATTTCGCTTTTAGGAAAGCAATCTCTATCGTGTTTCAAGCCTATATTCTCCTTTCTAATTTATTTTAGTGTTGTTGTTCTCCTTCTTTCCTTTAATTTTTCTAATAATCTAAAAGCGAAATTTTTTTTGTCTCTACTATCCTACAATGGACAACAACACTAAGATACCGATGAATCAAGACTTTGTCTGCCTTGACTATTTGATGGAACAAATTTCTTAAGTGTGGAAAGACAAGTTGAAGTTCCGCTATTGCTTTGAAGATATATTATGTTTTGATCCTTAATTCACTCCTATTGTCTACTCAACCAATGAAGATACTGAAACAACGATCGCTCTAAGGAAGAAAAGAGAGGAAGATGAAATTGTGTGTAGAGGCCACATTCTCAATGCTTTGTCCGACCGGTTGTATGATCTCTACACAAATGAAAAGTTTGCCTTGGCAATTTGGAATGCATTAGATTTCAAGTATAAAGCCGAAAGGTAGGTACGAAAAAGTTTCTCATCTCTAAATATTTTGAGTACAAATTCAATGGTGACATGCCTATTTTGTCACAAGTACATGAATTACAACACAGTGAACTACCAAGGTCGATGTTATACATCGCACCTTCCAAGTCAGGTGTATTATTTCCAAATTGCCTTCATCTTGAAAAAGTTATAGAAGAAATTACTTCATGACTCTATGACTACTTCCTTAGAAGAATTGGTAAAGCATCTTTCGAATCGAGGGAGGAATCGGTTGAGAGATAAGAATGAAAATTCAGATGATAATAATAAAGCAAATGTGGTGAATAAGCCTTCAAATAAATCAAACAGATAAGAAAATCATGAAATTTTTCGTCCAAAAGCGAACAAGAAAAGTTCAAGAAGTTCAAGAAAGGGAACTGTTTTGTTTGTGGAAAACCTGGTCATTATGCTAGATAATGCAGATTCAAGAAAATCCAAAAATCAGAAGTCAATGCCTTTAATGAAAATGATGATATTGTTGTTGTCATTAGTGAAGTTAATGCAATTCAAGGCAATATTTATGGTTGGTGGTATGATACATGTGCTGCAGTTCATGTTTGCTATGATAAATCTTTTTTCAAAACCTACAAAGAGGTTAATGATGGGCAAGAGATTTTGATGGGAAATGAGAAGAGGTCTAAAGTGCATGGAATTGGAAATGTTGATCTTGTCTTTACATTGGGCAAGAAAGTAATTCTCACTAATGTCTTCCATGTTCCTAATATGAGTAGAAATCTCGTTAGTGGAGATTTATTGTACAAACCTGTGTATCAAATCGCTTGTGAATCTAAGAGTTGATTTATCCTGAAATGGCGTATTTGTTGGAAAGGGCTATTCTTGTGATAGAATGGTCAAGTTATGCACTGAACTTGATAATTCTTGTAATTCTAATAATAAGAGTGATGTTTCTATTTACATGCTTGATTCAATTTCTTTATGGCATCAAAGATTAGGACATATTGGTTTAAACTCAATGAAAAGAATGATTAGCCATGGCAGGATATCTTGTAAAATCAATTATTTTCAAAAATGTGAATTATGTGTTAAATCAAAGATGATTAAAAAGTCATTTAAAAGTGTTGATAGAAGCACTAATTTATTTAATTTAATTCATTAGGATATTTGTGAATTAAGTGGCATGTTAACAAGAGGTGGAAATAGATATTTTATCACTTTTATTGATGATTATTCTAGATATACATATGTATATTTATTAAAACATAAGGATGAGGCTTTTGCTGTATTTAAAAATTATAAAGCAGAAGTTGAAAATCAACTTGGTAAGAAAATCAAAATTTTAAAAGTGATAGGGGTGGAGAATATTTTCCACATGAATTTAACAAGTTTTGTGAAGAACATGGCATTATTCATCAATGTTCAGCACCTAGAACACTCGAACAAAGTGGATTAGCAGAACGAAAAAATAGGACTTATTTAGAAATGGTTAATGCATTGTTGTTGCATGCTAAATTGCCTTTTACTTATGGGGTGAGCTCTTCATACACACTATAGTTGTGAATAGAATTCCTACGAAGAAAAAGCAAATTTCTCCATATGAATTATGGAAAGGAAGAAAACCCAATATAGGGTATTTTAAAGTGTGGGGGTGTCTTGCATATTGTAAAAACAATGATCCCAAGAGAACCAAATTGGGACCTAGAGGAATCAACTGTGCTTTTGTTGTTGCACAAATAGTACATATAGACTTCTAAATTTAGAGTCTAATACCATTATTGAATCTAAGATGAATTTCATCATCTATTAGCCTCATAAAAATATAGTTCAAAACATTTAGTGAAATGTCAATATGAAGTATCTCAAGAACAAGATAAACTTTATCTAATATGATAGATGGAGATCCTAGTGAATTAAGAAGAAGTACTAGAGTTCGATTAATCAAAGATTTGGATCCAATGAAACAATTTCAACATTTCTTTTAACCTTTGTTGAAGGTAATAGAAATCAAGTCAGAGAACAATTCCATTTATTCTTCAAGTGGAAGATGATCCAAAAACTTACAAGGAAGCTATGGCTTCAAGAGATGCGAAGCTTTTTGGAAAGATGCACCAAGATGAAATGGATTCAATACTGCCTAACCACACTCGGGAACTTGTTGATTTACTCACTCTTCCTAAACCTATTGGGTGTGAGTGGGTGTTTTGGAAAAAGTATCACAATCGATGGTACTCTTTACACTTTTTTACAAAGTTTCAAAGAAGTTGCTAAAGGCTTTCGACAAAGGAAGGTATTGATTATTTTGATACATATGCACCTATAGCTAGAATAACTTCTATTCGAATCATATTTGCTCTTGCATCAATTTATAATTTACATGTTCATCAAATGGATGTTAAAACTGCATTTTTGAATGAAGATTTAAATGAGGAAGTTTATATGGAACAACCTGAGGGTTTTGTTCTACCAAGAAATGACCATAAAGTTTGTAAATTCGTTAAATCTTTTATATATGGATCAAAACAAACACTTCCAAGCAATGACATAAAAAATTTGATGATGCAATTTATCCTTTAGCTTTGTTCATAATGTAGCGTATAAATGTGTATATCAAATCAAATGATGAATATGTTGTGCTGGTTGTCTATATGTTGATGACATATTACTGTAAGCAATGCCATAAAGGGCATATTAGAAACAAAAAGGTTTTTATCTTCCACATTCAAATGAAGGATTCGACAAGTAGATACCATTTTGTGTATCAAGGTTAAAAGAAATAGTGGGGGATATGTATTGAGTCAATCTCATTACATTGAGAAAGTGCTAAATAAATCTAGTCACTTAAAAATAAAAGAAACAAGTACCCCATTTGATCCAAGCATCAAGTTGATCAAGAATGATGGAAGAAGTGTGGCTTAACTAGAGTATGCAAATGCTATTGGATGTCTAATGTATGCTATGCAATGTACAAGACCAGATATAACATTTGTTGTTAGTAAATTGAGTAGATTTACCAACAAGCCTAGTGTTGAACATTGGAAGGCCATTGATAGAGTTCTTGGTTATCTTAAGAAAACTAAAGAACTAGGTCTTCAATATTCAAACTTTCTTGCAATTTTAGAAGGATATACCCACGCAAGTTGGATATCGAGTATTGGAGAAAACAAATCCATTACTGGTTAGTATTTATTTAGGTGGTGGTGCTATCTCTTGGAAGTCCAAGAAACAAACCCTTATAACACATTCTACTATGGAGTCAAAATTTGTCGCTTTAGCTTAAGCCGGCAAAGAAGCAGAGTGGTTGAGGGATTTTCTTTTAGAAATTCCGTTGATCTCCAAGAATGTGAGTTCTATTTCAATTCTTTGTGATAATCAGGCCACATTAGCTCGAGCGTATAGTGACATATACAATGGAAAGTCAAGACACTTAAGTCTTAGACATGACTATGTGAGAAAATTAATCAAAGATAGAGTAATTTCTCTCACATTTGTGAAGTCAAATGAAACTTTGGCTGATCCTTTTACTAAGCTCACAAGATTAAAATCAACTTCAAAAAAGTTGGTTTAAACCTCCTTAATTAGATCCACCAATGATGGGGCAACTCCTACTCAACGTTATACCAAATAGTCTTTGAGTTCAAAGGGTAAGAACAAGTCATTGATAAGTGGATGTTAAAGTACTTAAATTAAATGTGAAGAAAGTACTTGTTGTCACATTTTTGAGGGTTGAGTTTAAAACTCTTAATGAGGTTCAGTTCTTAGAACAAGTGTCTCTAATGTGACAAAGGCACTGGAAGAACTTCACCTATATAAGTTTAAAAGTGGTGCCGCTTTGATTGAGAGTTTTGGAGTTGCTCTCATAAAAACTTATGAATTTGGATAGCACATGGCCATAATAAGTGCTAAGCGAGTGTATTGAGTGGAATAAAAAGATATAAAATTGTTTATGTGTATATTGACAACTGACATGGAGTCAAGGAATAACATGCTCAAAGCCAAGATGCTACATGATTTCGATTTCATTTTGTGTTAGTATACTAAGGTAATGTTCAAATCGAAAGATACATTATTTTACTCGTAAACATGTTTTGATCTTTCTTTGATTATATATTATAATTTATATTTAAACAAGTGGGGGATTGTTAGAAATATTTTATTTTGTTTAAATATAAATTTAAAATATGTGTCTTTTCATTTTAATAAGTTGTGTTTTTTGGTTTGAAAGTATGTGTCTTCACAAAATTAAAAGTTATAGCTTTTGACTTGTAATGATGTGTTTTTTCAACGTGAAAAGTTGTATTGTTTTATCTAGTAAATAAACAAAGAAAGATCAAAACTAGAGGAACTTTTGATTCCTATTAGATTTCTTTCATTATTTGCCAGTGCAAGAAGTCATAAGGCTTGTCATATCCACTAAAGCAATTTACATTATCACCAGAGCAAAACTCCATGAGTAAGTAAAATTTTCGCTTTTGTGGTTTAATTCTATTATATTTCAAGCCTATATTCTCCTTTCTAATTTATTTTAGTGTTGTTGTTCTTTAATTTTCCTAACAAGGAAAACAAATACATTACCAGACTGGCTAATAAATGGAGAAATCAGAAGTTCTGATATTTACCAAACACAGCTCTCTGCACTGGCTCAACTGATTAATTTTTCAGTGTTAATCTAAAAACGAATCAGGTTGGAGAATGTTAGAATTCTCCTTACAACAATTCATAGAAAACTCAAGAACTTGGCAGAAAATATCATTGATTATGTGTAAAATCAGCGAGGCATTCAACAACTGTAGCATTTTCAATTTTTCAAACATGTTCCTCAATCTTGTGGAGTTGGTCGATTACGGCAGTGATTTGGTGGAATTGCCTGAGGGGATTTGTGATTTTGTAGAACTAAAGAGGCTTAGCATCACCAACTGTCCAAAGCTATCTGCTCTGCCCGAAAGAATAGAGAAGCTGAGAAATTTGGAAGTGCTAAGGCTCC
The DNA here is from genome assembly GCA_016808115.1 of Tetrastigma voinierianum. Taxonomy (NCBI): domain Eukaryota; kingdom Viridiplantae; phylum Streptophyta; class Magnoliopsida; order Vitales; family Vitaceae; genus Tetrastigma; species Tetrastigma voinierianum. The sequence goes on from JAEQBH010001291.1 coordinate 643,119, forward strand.
GAGACTGCATTAAACTGTCGGAACTGCCGAAATCAATCGGAAGGCTCCGTAATTTGAGCATTCTTGATATTAGCGGTTGTCAAAAGATGAAGAAAATACCAGAAGAAATAGGGGAGTTGTGTAATTTGAGATAGATCCACGTGAGAGAGTGCTGGAGTTTGTGCAAGAGCGAATTGCCGGCGACAGTGATGAATCTGGTGTGTCTGAAGAAGGTAATCTGCGACACAGAAACGGTGAAGATGTGGGAACCTTATGAACAACATCTCAAGAACTTAAGGATATCAGTGCCTGAAGAGACTATCAACTTGAACTGGCTATGAACTTATTTATGCTCTGACGTGGTGAAAATCGTGCTGTTTTCCTTTCCATGCACTCTTGTTCTTCCTGTAAAACATTCAACATCTAAATCCGATTTTCTTTTTTCTTTTTTTGTTTTAATGGATAGAACTTGGATAATGACTTTAGGGTACATCCCTATAAATTTGGACTAAAATTTCAATATCATAAAATTAATTGCTCCCCAATCAACTGCAATATGGTTTGCATATTTATATATATGTATATGCATGGTTTGGTTCGAACATAAAAACCATGGTCTTTCGTCATCACCATCACCATTATTATTAATGATGATAACACATAGTATACATTGCATCCATCAAATCTGTATATCAATTTCATGACTCTCCCTGCTAGTGTCTGTGTTGCAGCTAGTATTTAGGTTACATTAAGTGAAAGACATCTTTGGGGGAGAAAGGGCAATGTCGGAGTGCAGCGATGGGTAATACCGTATAGGGTATTGGAAATTTTATAATATTTAGATTAGTATAATTAAATACCTTTCATGTAACCGTGATTTAAAATAGTGTAGAAATTTCAACTGGCCCCATGGACATAAATACTCTTTCCAACTACGATAAAAATATCGATTTTACTGATATATCTAGATTCAATTTATTGATATATTGATATATATTGCGATTTTTTTTTAAATATCGATAAATCCAAAATAATTCAAAATTAATATATTTGTATTTATTTTTTATATTAACATTAGTTTATCCTAGTAATTGATTTATCTTAAAAATTGATATTTTTAATCTTTCTATTAAGATTTTATCTTGTTGAAAATTATATATATATATATATATATATAGTATATATATATATATATATATATATATATATATATATATATATCAACATATGTTTCTAGTATTTTCAAAATTAACAATATTAATGCGAAAAATAAAGTAATAGTAATTTTTAATAAACATTAATGGAAGAAATGAAATATTAATATTGAAATTTAATTTAATTAAGTTTAATTTATAACAATATAAACACTTTAAATTTAAGTTATATATAAACAATATACAAAAAGACTTTTTAAAAAAATTTCAATAAAATAATTAGAATTACTATTAAAACAACTTTTACACTATATTAAGTGAATGGCAATTTGATTTGGTGGAAAGTGTGTTGTTACTCAACATGTTTTGCTTGGGTTCAAATCCCATCAAAAACAAATTTTTGGTGGCTTTGACCGATATTTCGGCAATATTTGTAAAAAATTGTCGAAATGTCCGTTAATCGATAATTCGATATTTCGTCGATATATCCTGAAATTTCCAACCTTGTGTGTTTTCATTGTCTTTCTCGCAAATTTTAATCCTTATATTGTTGTAGGTTTTTTTTTTTTTTCCTGAAAGATATATTGTTGTAGCCAGGGGTGTTCATAAATTGTAAAAAACCACCCAAACCAAACCAAAACCGCGATCTTCAAAATTCATAAGTTTGGATTGGTTTGAAATTTTTGAAAACTGACACATCAGCTCGGTTTGCGGTTTAGGGGTGAAAACCGACGGAATCGAACCGACTATATATATATATATATATATATATATATATATATATATATATATATATATATATATATATATATATATATTCGCTAATTGCATAGATAAATAATAAATATATTCTTATTCAGCCTTACAAGCTTCATTAGGCTATTAAGCCCAACCCATATTTATATTTTATTCAATATTTAGCTCATCTTGCTTCATTAAACTTTTAAGTCCAGTTGCTCGACCATATATGCATATATATATCTTCTTTAAGTCTTAACATAATTTTTTTTGTCATCTTCATCCATGGCTAGAAGCTCACCATAGCGGCAGTCCAGCAGCAAAATCAATCTCCGATTGGTCCACTCCATCTCAAATCTTCATAAAATTTCCCATCTACATTATTTTCTTAAACCTCCATTGTTCCCTGCATTTGTAATCTCATCTCTTGTAAGTGAAACTTATGTGTTATTTTTTAAATTATGTTTTTTTTTTCTTTCTTGTGGATTTGTATTTGAACTAGGTAATGAAAGAACTCATCACCTCTTGTAGGTCCTTAAATTCAACTTCCTAATTTATTTTACCTCGCTTTTGCGGGTCAGGTAAACTCATGTTGAAAAATTACATATAACATGCTACTCTTTTCAGTCAAGTTTAGAATTTATTGACTTTTTTTCAGCCTCGAATTTATTGACTTTTTTCCACATCTCGCGAAATTCAAATTAAATGTATATAAGGAAAATAATATTTATTTTTATTTTTTATATTATCTAAAAATATTTTTTAAGAAGTTATTCTCGAAGCTAAAATGTGGATGTTACTTCATATAGACCATAATATTAAATTCAAATCTAAAGTATTAAACTTAATAAAAATTCGCTTAAATAAAATTTAATTCTTAATCATGATATTGTACTTTTTATATTTACCATAATATATAGCTTTTACAATGCATACATCAGATGACAGAAATAAATTGAATTAAAGTGTTTAGCTATAAAAAAATTGAATTAATTTCATAATTGTTACAAATAAAATTTAGTGACAGATCATACATAGTAAATTTCAAGAAATTTAATTTCTTTAAGTCTTTTTTTTCCTTATGATATTTCACCCACTTCAACTCCGTATATAACATAAACAATATTTTAGATTATCCATCACTACCCCATGTTGAAATTAGTAGTTTAATATAGAAAAGTGAATCAATATTTTTTTAAAGCATATTAAATTGTAGGTATTGAAGACTTTAGAAGGAAAATAAAAAGTAGATACTTAGCCACACACTAAGAGAGTATTATACTTTCTTTATTGATATCAAAACTCATGGCTGGATACTTTTAGATGCTAAAATAGTTAAATAAAAAAATGGAATTTTGTTATGACATATAAAAATATGTAAAAATTGAAATGTTTTTGTTACTCATATCAATCCACCATGATCACTTATGTCCATTTTCACATTATTTTATTTATGAAACAAGTTTATATTTCAATTTTTAATTCCTAATGTACTATATCTTATTAATTGTTGAAGATGGATGAGGATGTGACATTAATTGTTGAAGGTTACATCGAAGAGGGAATAGTATCAAAAAATGAATGAGAAGAAGGCAAAGTGGATAAATTGGAAAACAAAATCTGAAATTGGAAAGTATTTGTTAGATAATCTTGAAAAGTTGGGATCTTCTGATATTTTGGATTGGTGGAAGTTGAATACTTCTAATTATCCGATTCTCTCCAAGATGACAAGAGATATATTGACAATTCCTATTTCAACCGTGCTTCTGAATCCGCTTTTGGACAAGTGGATGTATACTTGATGCATTTAGGAATTCATTATTTCCTAAAACAGTGGAGGCACTTGTTTGTTCACAAAATTGGTTGAAGAAAAATATCACACAATCAATTTGCAAGAAATTTTAGAGGAGGTTGAAAAGTATGAAGACATTACACAAGGTATTATACATAAATCTTTTGGTTTGGTAATTTATATTTTTGTCATATATAAAATGACAACTCTTCTTTTTCTATGTTTTTCTAGAAATTGGAGAATCAAGTAAAATTGTGGAGGAAGATCCAATGGAAGAAGATATGTGAAGCTTTGAAATGTGAAGCTTTGAAATGTGAAGTTTTTTTCTATGTTTGTTGCTGTAAAATTTAGATTTATTGATAATTTGTATCAATACTTAAGAGAATTTAGTACTTAATTTTATTGGGTATTTTAAACTATTTTTCTTATCATGTTTGTGTGGACCTCGCATTTTTTGCTATTATCCGTTTCCCACTTAAAAAGGCGAGACTCATTTTTATTTCTTTGAAAAAAACCATTTAAAAAAAAATGGTTTTAGAGTCGTCACTTATTTTTTTTATTTTTTTAATAGGAAAAACAAAATAAGAAAGAAAAACCCTAAATGTGACTCCTGATAAGAAAAGGCAGATCTGGGAAAATCGAGTCTAGGTTCGGGGGTTAGGTTACTTATCGGGAAGGTACGGTAGCAAGCCGTAGCACCCCTCTAAGCCCCTAAAGTCGGGTCTCTACTAAACGAACTAAGGAAAATATGACTTTTGACTAATCAACTAATGAATACCGAAGATTAGCAATAACAATACAAAAGCATGGAAGACATATATAAATAAATAATCAATCAAAGTCGGATGAGAAAAATGTGTACCTGGACTGCATGTTAGAAGTGCTACCAATTGGGAAACAATATTAATGCAATAACAAAATACAAACTATATACATTCAATTAAAAATTGGTTATAAATCATATGTCAAATTATTTATCAAAATGATATATGGAATGTCGAGCCCCACCCAAGCCCATTTATATGTTACACAAATTAACTCCCCGAGATTCCATTTTATAGGAATTGAAGAATTAACCATGTGTTTGAAATTTTTGAAGACCAGTTTGAAATTAAAGTTTTGAAAATTGGAAGTTTGAAGTTGAAATTTGAAATTTTAGATTTTTGGGGACTTGAATTTTAGAAATTAGGAATTTGCAATTTTGAAATTGGAAACTTGAAAATTTGAAATTTGAGATTTGGAGGACTTGAATTTTAAAATTGAAAATTTGAATTTTGGAAAGTAAGAAATTGAGAATTTGAAGTTTGAAATTTGGACATTTGAATTTTAAAAATTGAGAAATGAAAATTTAGAACTTGAATTTTTAAAATTTGGGAATTTTATTAAATTAAGGGTGGGTGATAGTTCATATGATAAAAGAAAATAAATTGAATTATTAAAAAAACATTAACGACCAATTTAATTAAATAAAAAAAGCAACAATATACTTACAAGGAAAATAAAATAATAAGAGTATAAATTAAATGACTAATTAAATATAACAATAAATTAAATATATATACAAGACAATTAATTAAAAAATAACTATATAAAAGAAAATAAAAGAAAAGTTAAGAAAACTTACCTATAGGACGGGCAGCCCGGACCGACTCACCTCTGCCCGAATCGCTCCAAAGCCGAGATCGTCTCCCAAATTGCCCCCGTGCCCAAGGCCATCTTATTTTAAATCAAACATTTAAACTTTAAGACCACTTAGGACCTCCCACTCAATGTAAGGGAAGATCCATAATCTCCTTAAAAAAATAAACTTAGTTAACTAACATACTTCAACGCTTACACTTATCTCTAAAAATATTTAATTAAGGGTCATTAAGGCCTCCACTTTTTCATGGGGGAGGCCCATGGTTTCCCCTTTTTTCCTTCTTCCAAATCAAAGGGGAGAGACTCCCTTTTATAGGGAAAGAGAGGTCTCTTTCCCTTGTCAATTTCCAATGTGGGATTGCCTCCCACAAAGGAACAAACCTCATAACCCTTTAAATTTTGGGGTCTATAGTTTGTTGAATATTTTATTGTAGAATTTTCATTTCAAGTTTGTGAAAAAAATGTTTACTATTTTATTTATAATTATTTCCTTTACATACATAAATTGAGTTCAAACCGCGGTTCAAACTGTAAATTGAACCAAACCGCAAACTGAACCGAACTGCAACATTAGGTTTGATTGGTTTGAGTACTTTGAATGGTTTGGATCAAATTGCAATTTTTTTAAACCGATGTTATAAGTTTGAATTGAATATGATGCTCAAACCGTTCCAAACCGATCCACGAACACCCTTAGTTGTAGGTTAACCACAATCATCAAAGTCATCATTGTTTTTTTTTTGAAGAGTTGTTAATTGATAGTTTTAAAAACATTTTTATAACCCTAACATGTATATTAGATAAGTATTTTAAAGGATTTGTACGTTTTTTATATGAATTAAAAATGGGTCATAACATCTCTTGCACGCATCTAAAGATGACTTTGTCATTTTTATTTCAACAACTTTTAAATGAAGATATAAAGGTTGAATGAAGAAACTACTTCATATCCCATGAATTTCCATGGTTTAAATTTCAAATCAACTCTTACTTGCCCATATCCCCCATTTTTCAGAAGTCAGAGAGAATGAGAAATTAATAGATGGGAATGAAGAAGCCGGAAGATGCAGTGACGGCCGTCGGAGGCAAACCCAAGATGTGGGCGGGGGTGGAGCCGAACTCCAGTGAAGTGGCTGGGCGCAGAGCACCCAAGGTCAGCCTCTGGGCTGCTCGGTGCACCCAAGAAAGGAGGTCCCATTCCACCCAAAGGAAGCCGGTGAAGACAACGATGTTGGAGTCCATACTCAATTTCATTGCTTCTCTTCCCGTCGTCAAGTAACTGCTCACGATGATCACCGTCGCTTCCACCTTCGTCAACCCAAATGGCAATCGAAGAAGGAAAATTCTGTGATTTCCGTTTAGAGCATCTCCGCACTGGAGTAAAAGCAAAAATGGGGGACGCCAAACAAAAACCGCCTCTCCAACAAATGAGCAACTCAGCAGTGCTGACAGCCATGGTCACATCAATATTTGACAAAGTATTGTCGTAACTATTTATAAAGAATATCGATATATGATGAAAATTTCCATTTTGGGTATGGAGGGATATAGATGAATGAAGGGTATATGATGTAATTATTAAGAAAGAGAAAGGGTAAAATTGGAATAGATTTCGGATAACTAAAGTTTTAGATGCTCACTGTTGGAGCTCACACCTTTTTAGCTTTAAGCCAAAATTCAAAATTGTTTTTGTTGTGTAATATAGCTTAGATGATCTTTTTTGTTAACCCGCCGAGACGCTTCTTAGCCCCGCTGTGATTTTTTCCGCAATCCATTGCACTCGTTAATTTTACCTAAAATTTTCAACTCTATCCAAAATTCGCATTACGAAAAATTTTCAACGTATTCCCAATCTTGTTTTCATTTAGAAAATACGCTTGCATTTCTGAATTTGACTGGAAAGGCACAAGAAAATCCTCTTTTTGTAAACCATTTTCTCAAAACAAGCTATAAAATGTCGAAAATAAAATCCCTTTGTTTTCGATTTAATTGAAACAAAGAAAACAAAGAAAAAGAAGCTCGACCATATAAAATGCCAAATAAATAATTCATTTTCTGCTTTCAAATTTTGTTATTCACCTCGTGAATTCAAACGCGTTTTCCTGTTCGGAGCCAATAAAATAAAAATTCCACCTACCAAACGCGCCTTAGTTGATTCAATTCATCCATCCTGTACTTGGCTTTTTAGTTATTTAGATAGCAATTCAATGTTTAATACTAATATAATCTTTGATTTGTACCAAGAAATTATACAATTGGACTTAACTATTATCCAAATTTAGTAATAAGACTTGTGTGCGGGTATCAGGGTCCCTTTTCACGCCGTGACAATAAACAGCTTCCGTTAAGAATAAAAAAAGGATGATGCAAAAATAGAAAATTTTCGTGACGCTATATTTTGGACCACAAAGGGTCCTGCCGTAAGCGATCCTTATAGATTTATATTGGGATCTTTATTTATTTATTTATTTATTCAAAATTAAAAATTTATAATCATAGGAGGTTCCCCTTTATTTTTCCAGTAAAAATTCATCCTGCAGTTACTCTTTTTATCAGTTGGATTTTTTCTCTTTTTTCTTTTTACTTTTCTTCTTTTTTTTTTTTTTTTGGGTAAAAATAACATTTCATGAATATGATCAGCTTTAGAAAGAGAAACACCCTGCTTGTCACTTCCGTAGTCACTCACAGTTAGACTTCAAGCCATACTTAGGCCCAACCCAAGAGCGGCCCAACATTATGAACCCCCTAGGCCTAACCCCATAAGCCGTAACGCACAATCCACAATCCATAACTAACATTGATGATTATAATGGGAAAAGACTTATAATAATATTTCGGTAAAATTAGTATTAAAATTCTAAACTTTTTTTAATCCTAAACAAAAAGTTTGTATTTTAAATATAACAAAATTCATGAGTTTTGTTTTTTATATCCCAAAACGACTCCTAACATCTACCATATCCTACAGACACGATAAAACAATGTCGTTTTGTTATTATAACTACAATTAAAATGAAAGTTGGGGATATAAAAACAAAATTAATGAAAATCACTATATTTAAAAAACAAACTTTTTGTTCAAAATTTAAATGCAAAAGTCATGAAAATTCAAGATTTGAATTCTAATTTTTCCTAATATTTTCATTTACAATAAACATTTATATAAATATCACATTTCGTTTTTTTACATCTATTCATTTTGCTACGTTATAGTACTTTGTTCTATTTATGATTTGATCTTGGGTTCTCCCCGTATGCCCATCCCACTTTTTTATCGCTTGGGTCTAAGTATCTAGGGTCACATTTTTTAAAAAATTTACAAATAATAATCACCACTAAAAAAAAAGGCTTCATCATTGTTTTATTCCTCGCACTAACAAAAAGCTAAGATAATTGTGTGGCCAAAGATTGAATGATGGTAGCACCACAACTTCCAGTGGTCCAGATCATGCAAATATATGTGGTTGTGAATTTAAACAATGTGACAAGGTCGTAGAATGGAAATTCATGGGATATGAAGAAGCAGTTTCTTCATTCAACCTTTATATCTTCATTTAAAAGTTGTTGAAATAAAAATGACAAAGTCATCTTTAGATGCGTGCATGAGATGATATGACCCATTTTTAATTCATATAAAAAATGTTCAAATCCTTTAAAATACTTATACATGTTAGGGTTATAAAAATGTTTTTAAAACTATCAATTAACAACTCTTCAAAAAAAAAAACTATCAATTAACTTAACCTTTTTTTTAATAAAATGATAGCTTAAAATTAACGGTTATCTATAACTTTAAATTAGTTTAAAAAATGTTATAGAATACCCATAAAATTTTTTAGCCCATTAGACTAATCTTAGAAAAATTTTAAAAATAAAAAAATAAAAAATATTTGATTGAATAGGATTCTTTATCATGCTTGAACTTTTTGATTTCTAAAGTTTTAAGCTTTATTTGGAACCCAGAAAGAAAATAGAGAAGAAAAGTGGAAAGGAAATAAAATTTGGAAAAAAATATAAAATATGTTTAAGCATAATAAATTAATTCTATATATTTATTCAAACTCATTTTATTTTTGCTTTTTTTCTTATTATATAAGCGTACTAAGAAATTTAAAAAAAACACGTAAAATATTGAGAAATTTTTATTATATTTAATTTAATTTTATATTTTTCATGGATGGTACTAAACGGTAAAATATTTTTTTTTTAGTAATTTTTTTCTCCTTACTTTTCATGCTCCAAATGGAACCTAAATGTTTCTTAGATTGTTTAGGATTATGTGTTTGTTCTTTGTTCAAACAAGTCTTCATTATTTATACTTTTATTTGTCTTTTCCTCTTAGTAGTTTTCATCTAAGTGTCCTTGATGAAGATCAAAGTATTTCATACTTATGTTATGATATTTTAAAATGGATGCTACAATATTTTATAAAATAAAAGCATAATTATTAGAAATTTCTCTATAAATATTTTCAGAGGTTATAAGAAAAAAAAATCATGAGATGACGATCATACACTAACAAGATTACATGTCCCCACATGAAAACCTTTTTTTGTCTTTTAAATTATAATATATATATATATATTAAAATTTGAGTTCGCATTAAAGAGCTGGACCCTTTTTTTTTCCTCCGAGTATCAAACAAGCGTGTAAAGACATTTTCAAAGTAACGTAGCGGTTGCCTAGTCATTTCAACATAAAACCAGTAAAAGCGAATCCTTCCGATCGAACATTTCTATGAAGAACAATGGAAATTCTTGCGTATCTTCACGGTTTTCAACGTCTTGCTCGCCTTTATAACTGCAGATCAGTCATCGGCCTAATCATACATGCACATACGTTGTACTATTGTTCTGTTTAATCTGAGAATAATTTCAAAACTGGCGCTCACATTGGATCCTGTTTTCTCTTCAACTATTTGGATTTTCTTTTCTGTTTCCTTCAACTTTAATTTTCTCAGTTACCAATCACAAAAACTCAAATTCTGATGTGGCTTGAGATTGTCGGAGGGGCTGCTGTAGGAGCAGGCTTGAAAAGTTGTTGGAGGCGGTCGTAGATGCAAGAATAAGGCTACTCAGTTCGACCTCCAGCTTCTCCTCGAAACCTCGAACAGACTCACATTCATAAAATCATGTATTCTGCAGGAAAGCTGAACGATCAGTTGGATCGTCCAAAGGAGGAGATGGAGAAGTTGGTCAGAATCTTAAAAGACGGGGAGAAGCTAATCCGCAAATGCTCCAATGTCTCCTGTTGCAACAACTTGATGAAGAAATGGAGGTACGCAAGTAAGATTGATGCTTTGGACGACTCTCTTCTTAAACTTTTTCAGGTGGATTTGCTATCCCAAATGGAGATTTTGGTATTTTCTCAAATCAGATAGATTCAGTTTGATCAGTAATAGAGGGGTTTCCCATAAATATGAAAATTTGGGTTCATGTGAGGCTTCTGATCCGCCGGCTTTGTTGGTGGGACTAGACGTGCCTCTTATAGAATTGAAGAGGCGGCTTTTAAAGGATGATCATCATGAATCAAGAATTGTGGTGTCAGCTCCTGGAGGTTGCGGGAAAACCACTTTGGCTAAAAGGTTTTGTCAAGACAAGCAAGTCAAGGGTATTCCTACTAAATTCTTGCTTTCTTTTCTTTCACTTAGAGGCTCTTTTGTAACCAGGAAAATAACAAAGAAAGAAACAAAATATTAAGGAAAATAATTTTTTCAAATTAAAAAAAATATATATATATATAATAAAATTCTTCAAAATTATATATATTTTTAAATTTCTTAACCGATAAACAAATAAATGGCCAGATAAATATATAAATAAATTTATTAAATTTAAACTTTTTTTTTTTTGTCCTTTCACTCTTCCTCTCCATGTATTTACTTTCCGTAGTAGTTTTCCGAACCAAAAATAATGAAATATTGTATGAACTTAATAATTGCTAATTTAATTCGTTCTACCAATTTGAAGAAGAAATTACAATATGGTGGTCGTATACTGTTGGTTCTAGATGATGTTTGGTGCGGGCGGAACTGGCCCTTCACAAGTTTATGTTCCAAATTCAGGTTGCTCGTTACATCAAGAAATGAATTTCGGGGATTTGGTTCCACCTACAACTGGAAATTATTGAATGAAGAAGATGCCAGGAATCTCTTTTGTCACTCAGCAATCCCCGATGAAATTATGAAGGTCAATCCATTGTCAATTATGCAGATGAAGTGCGTAATTGTCTCCAAAGTAGCTTAGATGCACTCTGTAATCACAAGGATATTATACTGAAGGAGTGTTTTATGGACTTGGGCTCGTTTCTGAAGACCAGAAAATTCCTGTCACTGCTCTTATAGATATATAAGGCAGATCTGCACAAACTAGATGAAGATGGTGTCTATGCCATTTCCTAACCTTCACAAACTCCGCTCGAATCTCCTCTTAATCTTGTGGCTCACAAGGTGCGGGCTTCCTGTTTGTCAGTAATAACCTTTTTTTTCTCCCTCGATTGATCTTAGATTCTTATGATTTAAATGGTGTCTTTTTTTCTTTTTTTTTGAACGGAAAACAAACAAGACAAATATTTTGGGTTTTTTTTTCAACTAAATTTTATAAATAACTTTATAAAAAAAAAAAAAAAAAAAAAACTCAAAACAAAACTCTCCCATCCGTGTTTATGCAATTAGTAATGTTCGATTACAATTACTAAACAGAAAAGAAATCAGTGTGGATTCCAAGTCCTGATAATTTCTGCAATTAATTCCTACCTCATTTGTTTTTGGAGATGATAAATCACATGAACATATTCCTCAACCCATAATATCAATCTGAGTAACCAATTTCTGTGGATTCTATAGGAATGGTGCAAATGAGAATGATGGATGGTACAACGATGCCTTTGTCACGCAACATGATCTTCTCAGGGACCTCGCCATTTATCAAAGCAACCAGGAGCCCATACATAAAAGGAAAAGACTAATCCTGGACTTGACAGGAAACAGACTCCCTCATTGGTGGTCTAATGAAAAGCAACTCCAATTAAGTGCTCGTCTTGTGTCCATCTCAACAGGTCCTATCTCTCCCTTCCACTCATAATTGGAATCTATATATGACTTGTTCGGTTACTATTTTTGAAAACGGTTATTAAGAACAGTTTTTTAAAATACAAAAGACATTATTTTAAAAACTGTTTTGAAAACAGTTTTTAAAAATAGGTAGAATAATTATTTCGAAAAATTCTTGAAACACGATTTTTCAAAACACAAAAAACACTATTTTAAAAATAGAGAATTGGTTCATATTTGTTTTTGAAAACACAGAGAACACTATTTTATTGTTTTCTAAAAACTGTTATTATCCTCGAATTTAGTGTTTTTTGAATTCTCTATGTTTTCTTAGAACAAAAAAACTGGAACCAAATGTGTTCTTATTGTTTTCATTGTTTTTCTTGTTTTAGAACAGAAAACAATTTTCCAAAATAGGAACCAAACAGGCCCTAAATTCAGGGAATAAGAACCATTTTCAGAAAACACCATTTTGACGTTCTTTGTGTTTTCAAAAGATGATCTCAATAATAGTTTTTAAAAATAGAAACCAAACAATAAACACCAGTTTTCAAAAATGCCATAGTTTGGAAAATATATTGTTTGCATGAACATTTTAATTGAGATGCTTAAATTCAAAGTAAAAATTAATTATCATTTAATCATGCAAGTGATTTATGTTTTACTTTTATCCCCTCTAATATCAATTTAGACTATGTTTGGTCTTCTAAAATTTGAGGAAAATGCATGAAAAAATAGAGAGGAATTAGAATAAGGAAAATGAAGGAAAATAAATCTAATTATTATTTTTATTTAATATTTCAAACTCATTTTATTTATTTTCATTTGTCATTATAAAGATTAAATAATTTTAAAATATTAAGTTTCTAAATAATTTTATGTATATTTGATTTTCTTTGACATTTTTCATTAGACATCCAAACATGAGAAAATCATTTTCCTTAACCTTTTTTCTTTCCTTAATACTTTTTGTAAACTAAGCACAACCTTAGGCTCTGTTTGAAACCCTGAAAAAGAAAAAAAAAACAAGGAAAATAGTTTTCTCATGTTTGGTTTTACCATGAAAAATATAAAATAAAATCAAATACAATAAATTTGTTTCAAAATTTTACATATTTTCTTAGGTTCCATATCGTATATGAAGAGTCAAACAAGCTAAATATGATCTTACATGAACTTGCCAAAAATAAATATGAATAAATTGAGAGACTAAGTCGCTATATCATGTTAAATAATCATAATAAAGAGAAACAAATAAAATGAATTTGAATAAACATATAAAATTAATTTATTAGGTTTAAAATTTCTTCAACTTTTTCCTTTTATTTTCTTTCCATACTACTTTTCGGGTTCCAAATGGATCCTTATGTTTCGTTTGGAATCTGAAAAGTACTAAGAAAATAAAATAGAGAAGAAAAATAGGGAGGAAAAACGCAAGGAAAGAAAATTTGGAGGAAAATAAACATAAGTTTAAACTAATTTTATTTATTTATTTATATTATATATGACTAAGAAACTTAAAAATATCTAAAATTTTGAGAAATTTTGATTTTGATTTGATTGATTTATATTTTTCATGGTGAAATCAAATATGAGAAAATTATTTTCTTAATATTTATTTTCTTTCCTTAATACTTTCTGGGTTCCAAACGGATAGTCTTAGTGTTTTGCCCCCTCAACTTATTTTATGACTCCATCACTAAATTAAGCAGGTCCTTGGTGTTTTTTGAAAACTATTCTTGTTATCTAAATTTAGTGTTTTCTATATTTTCTCTGCATCTTAAAAAAAAATAAAATATATTCTCTACATTTTCCTGATTGAACTTATTTTTTAAAACAAAAAAACAGTAAACAAACATACCTTTCATTTAGCATTTGGCATTACATCTTTCCCTTCCTACTGACACTTGTAGGATTTTTTGTAGATGAAATGTTCACCTCGAGCTGGCCCAACATGCAAATTCCTGAAGCTAAGGTTCTAATTCTGAACTTTAACCACACACAAGAAATACGAATTGCCAGAGTTCATGAAGCGAATGGACAAACTGAAGGTTCTAATAGTAACAAATTATGGTATCTGCGCTTCTGAATTGACTAATTTTTCACCACTCGGTTCCTTATGCAATCTAAAAAGAATGAGATTGGAGAAAGTTTCAATTCCAACACTATGCAACACCATTACGGAATTGAAGACTTGGCAGTTTATCCTTAGTCATGTGTCATAAGACTGGTCAGGTTTTGCAAGTAGTGTTCACCCGGTGATTCCAGAAATGTTACCAAACTCAGGAAATCAACATAGAGCCACTGTAATGACTTGGTGGAATTACCAGATGGGTTTTGTGATTTAGTCCGACTGGATAAGCTGAGCATCACCAACTGCCATAAGCTTTCTGAACTGCCGGAGGAAATAGGAAAGCTTCAAAATCTGGAAGTGCTTAGAATTCATGCCTGTACAAGGGTGTCAAAATTGCCAGACTCCAATCGAAGTCTCCAGAAACTGGAGTGTTCTGATATAACTGCGTTTACGAATAAGGAATATGCCGAAACGAATAGGGGAGTTGCAGAGTTTAAGAGAGTTCCAGATGAGAAAGTGCCGAGGTTTGCGGGAGCTGCCATCATCAGTGACGGATCTCGTGGAATTGGAGAGGGTAATCTGCGATGAAGAGACTGCCCAGCTGTGGGATTGTTTTATGCACTTGCTCCCTAATCTGACATTATCAGTGCCTGAAGAAATTATCAACTTGAATTGGCTTTCAAATACTGCTTTCTGAAAAAGTTTCATCCTCCAAGGTGGTGAATTGTCGCCTAATTATATTCAAATAATGTGGAATAATAAAATGGGAAGCAATTCTATACTACGTGTGAAATCTAGTGATAATAAGTTATAACAATAAAAGGAACTAATGCATTTTCCAATAAGGAATGGATTGTTATATATCATAATTATTCCGCTGTTTGTTATATTTGGTTTCGGCTTCCTTTAAGGAAAGCATTTTCATGCACCGCATCCTCGGTGCCAACTTGGGTCCCCATTAAGGGACATTTTGTGTCAACCGGTTTTGTACAAAAACTGAATTCGGTGGTTGGTTTGAAATTGGAGTTAGTGCTGATCAGGGTTGGCCATGTTAATAGTATAATCTTTAAAGGATCGAAAATTCCATACATTGAAATGGTGAAGATGAAAAAATCATATTAAGAATAAGAATAAGATTGGAAACATTCCAAGTCAAATTCAAAACTGATCAACATTGAAATGTGGTGGTGTTAAGCTAGTACAATTGGAAATGAGAAAAAAACACAAGAGAAGAAGAAGCGGAAAATTACAAAGACATAGGGGAAAAAAAAATGACAATGATCAAGTCTTGTGTAGCACAATCACCTTAAAGCAGATTCGTCTTCTTCCGAGGGTGCTTGAGACTTCAATGCACGCCCATAATTCAAGATAAACGACCTTCGACCACGGCACAGCACCTTTTACAATCACTGCGAATTGATAATGTTTGTAATTCTAAATATCACTCGAACCAAAGAGAGAATTAGACGTGCGGTTTTTTTAGAAATCAATCTACAAAGAGTATATGAAACTCAAATAAATAGAGTTCGTAGGTGATCGAGCAATGACCACGTCCAACCTGCTTGGAGAAATGGAAAAGAAAAAAATAAATAAATAATCAAAATCCTTAAATGGTATTTAAGAATTTAATTGCATAACCATTTAGGAATAAAAATCAAATAAACCGTTACACTTTAATTTCATTCATACAAAAAAGGAAAAACTCCAACAATTCCCCACATGAATGAAATTAACACCCATAGTCAAGACCTAGGAACCCTCACTATGTGATAGAGTACAACGGTTGAAACCCGCATAAGAGAGGTAGGTGTTAACCTTTGAACCTTCCCTTGTAGAAATATGTTTACTTTACTAAATAAATAGTAGACACGATGTCCTTGAACTGTTCTGTCATTTGTGTAAAGGATGACATACGTCACACAAGAATCTTCCTAACATTTTCCAATTCTCAATTTTATGATCATTTTGGCCATTTGGTTTTGCAAGAGTTTAATAGGAATTGTGCCCTATTCAATTCCCTTTGAAGTAGCCCCACTTCACTCATTATTAGGTGATTCCTAACTACAGTAGCCTGCCACCTTTTCCCGACTTTCCATTGCATAGGATTCATTAAAGTATTAGCTAACCTTCTTCAAAGCATCACTATTTCATCTTAGGAACGGACAAGGGAATATCCCCATAGTGATTGTATCCAAGTTCTTACAATATAATTGTCCCTTTGAACCTAGATCTTAGGATCTCCAGTCAGCTAGGTTGGGTATCCATTGTATCGACTTCTTCTTTTACGGGCTTTAGTCCCATTCCCTTCGATGATTTTTCAACAAACTCTTTGTTTAACCCTTTAGTTAGCAGATCCGCTATTTTATCCTTAGATTTGACAATATCTATAGAGATAACTCCAGTTGAGAGTAGTTGTCTAATGGTATTGTGTCTACGACGATATCTAATGGTTAGCAGATCCGCTATTTTATCCTTAGATTTGACAATATCTACAGAGATAACTCCAGTTGAGAGTAGTTGTCTAATGGTATTGTGTCTACGACGAATATGTCTAGACTTACCATTGTACATACTACTTTGTGCTTTACCAATAGCAGATTGACTATCACAGTGTATGCATATTGGAGGCACAAGCCTTCGCCATCTTGGTATATCCTCTAAGAAATGGTGTAACCATTCAGTCTTTTCCCTACATTTGTCTAGTGCTATAAACTCATATTCCATTGTGCATTTGGCAATAACCGTTTGTTTTGAAGATTTCCATGAGACTGCTCCACCTCCTAGTGTAAACACATAACCACTATGGGATTTGGAGTCTTTAACATTGGATATTCAATTGGCATCACTATATCCTTCAAGTACCACGGGGTATCTTATATAGTGCAACCCATAATCACGAGTAAAACGTATGTATTTAAGGATTTAATTGCATAACCATTTAGGAATAAAAATCAAACCAGCTGTTACACTTTAATTTCATTCATACAAAAAAGGAAAAACTCCAACAGGTGGTGGAAGCAGTCTAAATTAGGGCCATCTCTACTCATTCTAAGTATTGCAAAAAAAAAAAGAAAAAAAAAAAAAGAATTATAATAGTATAACTCTTCAAGAAAGAAAAAGAGACTTTTTTGAGAGTAAATGGGATTTGGATTATAAAGAGTGGTTGTATGTAAATGATTGTGTTTATTTTTCTCCCTGTAATGAAGACCTACGGCAGTTCTGTGAACATAGCCCTTTTCGGTGAAACATGTAAATCTTAGGTGCTATTCTTTTGTTTTATTTTATTATTGTTTTCATATTTTCCTTATAGCTTCATTAATCTGGTATATCTAGGAAGGCTTATTTCCTAATAGCCCTAAAAACATCTAGTGTTGTTAGGAAAACTTGTATTCTTTTAGTCCTAACAAATGGTATTAGAGCTTTAATGTTGAAGTTTTTGCATTCTTGAGATACTAGATTTGAATGGAGAATGATGGTAAGTCGCAAAGGAAAGAACATCAAAATTGAAAAAATCAATGACAAGGATTTTAGCTTTTGAAAACATCAAAAATTGGAAAAAAAAAAAAATCAATGAAGAGGATTTTAGCTTTTGAAAAATACATATTGCAGACTATCTATATAAAAAAAAAGGCATGCGATTTTCTCTCGTGGTAGAAAAACCAACAGACATGAAGGATGGAAAATGGGTTTTAATTCATAGACACACTTAGAGTTATCCAATTGATGTTATCTTGCAATGTCGTTTTCAATATAATAAAGGGAAAACATTACTAGTCTTATGGAAGCTCTCTCTCACATGTACGAGAATCCATGAGCTAGCTTCAATGAAATTGCACTTTACGAGGCAATTATTTAGTTTGCAAATGACAAAGGTGCATTTGTAGCGACTTACATTAATGAAATCTAGTATAATCATGACTAAGTTTAGTGGAAATCGAGTTCAACCTTTGATCCTTCTATTTGTTTTGTTGGAAAGTTGCAATGTGACGGTGGTATAGTGAGTAATTATTTTTGGAGGAAGAAGATGATTTTTAATGATGTTTAGGATCTTAATCAAGTTTTGCCTCAAACATCGAATCCAAATGCATATCCAAAACACGCAATAAGAAAAAAAAAAGTTGTGTTTCAAACCCTTAGCTTGATTGGAAGTGTGTATAAAATGATAGAAAAAGTACTTACTAATAGGATGAAAAAGGTGATATGTAAATTGGTGAATACAACCCAAAATGTGTTTGTAGAGGGGAGACAGATTCTAAACGCTTCTCTGATTGCAAATGAAGTCATTGATTCCATTTTAAAGAAGGAAAATGAGATTCTTTGTAAAATGGATATATAGAAAGCCCATGACCAGATCAACTGGAACTTTCTCTCTCTTCAATGCTTCATAAACTGGGTTTTAGGGAAAAGGTTGGGTTGGATTAGGTGATGCATACCCATCGCTTCTTTTTCAGTAATGTTGAATGGTAATCCAAAATATTTTTTAGGAGTTTTAGAGGGCTAAGGTAGGGAGATCCTTTATCCTATTACCGGTTTATACTTAGGATGAAAGCTTTTTCCCACTTGGTTGACAGAGCTATTGAAGGGGGTTTTATTTCTAGTTTTAAGTTTAAAGGGTGGAATGACATAGAGAGGTAGATTACTCATTTACTATTCACGATCGACACCTTGTCTTCTGTAAGTGATTATCAGAGACCAAATATTATCTCATTTGGATTCTAGCTTGGTTCAAGCCCTCTCTCGTATAAGACCAATTTGGATACAAGCCCTAATACCAATGGGAAGAGTTGAGAATACAGAAAGGGCTAGCTCTAGATTTTGGTCAGAAATTGCTTACTTCCAATGTAATACTGGGACTCGCTTTTGGGAGCAAAGCGCACTCAATGCGTGAGATGAAGAAAAGAGATTTCAGAAGAGGTTAGCTTATTTGGAAAGGCAATTACATCTCTAAAGGAGAAAGGTTCACCCTCATAAGAATTACCATCTCTAATATGCCCACCTGTATAATGTCCCTCTTCCGTCTACCTAGGGGGGTCAATGTCAAATTAGAGAAATTTCAAAGAGATTTTCTTTCGGGAGGGGGCAATTTTGAGTGAAAGATTCACTGTCAATCAGTACTATTTACTTAAGTAAAAAGAGAAGTTGTCTTGTCATTCGTAGTCTTTTCAACTTCAACAAGACTCTCGTTTAGAAAATGGAATTGGAGATTCATGAGGAGAAGAGCTCTGCTTGGGTGATTATTATTAGCTTGAAGTATGGTATGGAGGACGAGGGCTAAGCTCCTCTAGCAATTCCTAGAGACAAGTATGGGTCAAGCTTTGAAAGGATATTCACAAGGAAGTGATTGATCAACTCCGTTAAAAAACTACCATTGAGGTTGGTAATGGACACAAAGTCACCCTGAGGGAGGATATTCGTGCGCAGAGGTCTCTTGCGCTCTTTCTTTCCCTCTTCCTTTACGAAGCGACCGCTTCTAGCCGAGCAAAGGTGGTAAAGCTGGGAAGGCATGGGATAGGAGGAGGGTGGAACTGCAAATTTGAAAGGCACTTTAATGATTAAGGATGGAGGAGGTTCAAAGATTCATATGCAATCGTTAATTCCTAAAACTTAAGACCCTAGTCAGAGATAGGCTTAGATGGAAGGAGACAAAGGATGGTATTTTCACTATTAAGTCTAGTTTTGATATCTTGGAAGGAGGGGAGACAACAGCCAATGTTAGTCAAGATGATATGAAATTCAATTGTTCCTACAAAAATGAGGTTTTTTGTGATGTTTATGGGGGAAAATCGACTATGGACCACTAAAAGAGGCTTTTCCTTTTACTATTAGCTGGTGTCCTTCCACGGGCGACAAGGAAGGTACTAGAACACCTTTTAATCCATTGCCCAAAAGATTTGGGGCTTATGGACAACCTTATTTTCTTCGAAGGTGGGTGGGTTTGTCCTCCTTAGTGAGATAGCTAATTTTTGGTTGGTTTACCTCACCTCAAAAAAAAAAATGTATGGGAAGCTCTTCTATGCTTATCAGGCAATGTGGGGAGAGGAACAAGATTGTGTTTGAAGATGAATGTTTTCCTTTTGATAGGTTGGAATTTTTATTTAAGGTCCCTTTGTGCTTAGGCTACTATGATTCCTGATGTGAACTTTGTTTTTGTAAAATGTCTTGTGTGGCCTCTTTAACTTGTTTGTCAAGGGTAAGTTTTTATTTTAGTCATCTTTTTTGTTCAAGCTTCTGTCGGGCCCTCTTCTTGTACATCTTGTATATATTCCAAGGTCGCCTCACTAAGTTTTTGTTTAGTCCTCTTTGTTCGCTTGTTCGCCCTTTTGTATACATCTTGTATACGTTCCAAGGCTGCTCGCTTGGCTTCTTTTTCTCTCTAATATATTTCTTCTTTTGCCTATAAAAAGTATTTAATTCCCACACCCACATAAGAGTCAAACAAATCAAACGACTTACTAGATCAAGTTCTAATATCATATTAAACTATCACCTCACTTATAAGCTAAAGATTGTAAGACGGATTTAATATGAATTTATCATGTCTTTTAATATTTGTGAAAGATTAACCCATAAATTATCTAAAATTATAATAATGAATTACTCTATTTTAAAACCATCTAAACAAAATATATTAAAATATTTCTTTATAATTATTTATATAAAAATGACAAAGATATAAATTATTTTATTATACATAAAAATATTACTTTCATATTTATAAAATGTATATACGTACGTGATTCATTGACACATCAAAACTATGATCTTTCATCATTATCATTATTAGTGATGATTTGTTTTGACACACTTTGTTACAATATAGTAAAATGTTTTCATTGGAACTCAAATGTGGGACCCCTCCACTCCCTAGATATCTTGTCCTTTTAAATTTTGAACCATTTATCAATTGAGTTAAATATATGAACTTGCTAATGATGATAAAATATATGTAATGTTAATTCATCATATCTATATTTCAATTCCATGACTAGTTATGTATATTTTTAACATGTTTATAGAAATAAAAAAACATGGTGAAAAATATTGAAAAATATATATTTAGACTGTGCTACAATTTGATTAGGTCGATGGTTAACTTAAACCACAATTATTTTATGTTCAACCAACATCCATTCTGATTTTTAAAACTTGAAGTGAATTCTCTGATAACGATAAACTGGATTGATTAGGTTAAATATAAGGATATATTCAAATTCATATTGATCATATTAATGATTTAAAATCAAATATATGTATGCTAAAAAAAAAGAATATTATAGTGTGGGTCCAAATTTCAAACTACTTGGCAGCCCATTTGTTATTTTTTTTCTTAAGCCCATTAGGGCTACAATGTTATAATAAAACCTGGGAGCAAGAAATGGGATTTTGGGAGCAAAGAATGTACTTTTTGGAGCGTAAAACAGGCTTGTGGTGTACAAGCTCGGGAGTTAAGAGAGCCGTGGCAAGTGTGTTTTTTCGGCTAGAGCAAGCCACAAAGTGAGAGGCGGCCAGATTTGTCGTGAAAAGGAATTTCGAGGACGCGGTGAGATTCTCTATCAATTGGGTTTTGATTTGGAGGCTAGATTTGCCTATTAATTTTATTCACTATATTTAGATGATTTCATTGTTTTTGGGATCTTGAAGTGCATCTTCTGACAGTTGAAAGCTAGGGGTGTTGAACCTAGTTTAGAATTAGTTTTGTACCTAAATTGTTATAGGATATTTGTGACTCCCGACAAAGGTCCCGTGGCGTTTTTCCTCTTCACTTTGGGGGAGGTTCTTCACATTAAAATTCCCTTCCCGCTTATTTTTGTGATTATTTTTGGTATACATTTTTTCATGTATTTTATTGACTCCTAACAAAGTTAAATCAACAAGGAAAAAATATTCGCCAGGTTTATTTCCCAACAAGTATCGTAGCCGACTTACTGTCTGGTATCAGGGTCGGGTGTTGGTTTAAAATGGAGAGGAATCTTCGAGCCGCCATGATTAGACTAACCTCGCTCTAATTATTCTATCCGAAGCCAAGAATGGAAGATATTCTTTAATGGGCATGATTATATGCGCTTATTGATGGGGATAAAAGCTTTAAACCCAAAGATATGTCGTATGTGAATGGAAGATCACGATAGAAAACAAAGAGCTCTAATCGCATGCTGGTAGACCAGAGTGAGTTTCATCACGTGTCACTGCGACACCGATGCTACCGAGCTGGGAAAATTAGAATCCATGTGATGAACGAAAGACTCCGCACGTGCACAAAGCCACTTTGATGAAGGTCATAACTGGCGCATAAAAGTGGCACAACAGCGTGAGCACACCGTTGACTTTCAAGGGTCAGAACCAAGCAATGCTATGAAGATGAAGATTGAAGATGAGTTGCAAGCATTGTTACTTTGAGTTCTTTGCCGTGATAGTTGGGATACTTAGTTATCTCATTTTAGTAACTCGCCTCCTATCGGCAATTCTAACCATGGATATGGTAAAAGACATTTGTTTAATGAAGGCTGTATGCTGAACAGTGGAATATCTTCGAGACCGAGGCTCTTGTCACAGAGAACAGGAAGAGGTAAAAATGTAGAACCGGCGGTCGTGGGTAAATCCAAAGGCGTGCCTAATCCGTGAGGAAAGTCTAAATAAAGAAGAAAGTGTTATCATCAGGTAAGGAAGGACATATGAAAAGAAATTGTTATGCTTGGAAACTGAACAAAAGAAGGCAAAATCGAGGAAAGATGAAAAATAAAAATACATACCGCTATTCGACGGCTAAGACGTGGCGTCTATTTTTGGAGATGAAGAATGTTTCGGCCGTTACGTATAATGAGGCTGGGAGTGGATTATTGATACAACAACCTTCATCATGTTACCCTGACAAGGAGTTCTTCACATCGCACGTACAAAGACTTGGTACCGCGGAAGATGGGTAACACCAATTACTCCAAGATCGCGTGGTATCGTGATGCTCGCATACGCACGCATCGCCGGTCGCTCATCGACTCGAGAGACGTGGCGGCATGTTCCCCCGACTTACGCCTTAATCTTATTTCTAGAGTTGCCTTGGATCGGAAGGATATGTGAATTACTCAGAACGGTAAATGGAAGCTACTCAAAGGTTCTTAGTAGTCGCTAGAGGCAAGAAGCACACTTTACAGACGCTAGAAAATATGTGGGAGATGAATTGAATGCAACTAAAGATGGTTCCTCCCCAAATTTATGGCACAAAAAGATTGGGTCAATATGAGTGAGAAAGGTTACACATACCAGCCAAAAAGGCTCTCATTCTCATTTAAAGGAAACAATCTTAACCTCTTGTGGATTATTGTTTATTTGGAAAACATCATAGAGTTTCTTTTTCTAAATCTTCAAAAAGGAAATCTAATATTTTGGAATTGGTTTATTCTGATGTTTGTGGTCCCTTTGAGGTGGAGTCCTTGGGTGGAAATAGATATTTTGTCACATTCATTGATGATGCATCAAGAAAGGTGTGGGTTTATCTGTTGAAGGCCAAAGACTGCTGTATCGTTTTTCCGTAAATTTCATGCCTTAGTCAAAGAGAGACAGAAAGTTTTTGAAGTGTCTCCAGACCGACAATGGAGGGAGTATACATCAAAGGAGCTTAGAAACTAATGTCAAAGACATGGTGGCTAGACATGAGAAGACGCCGGTACTCCACAAAGACAATGGTGTTGCAGAGGATGAACCGCACTATTGTTGAGAAGGCCGTATGCATGCTAAAAATGGCAAAGCACCAAAGTGTTTTGTGTGAAGCTATTCGCATCAAGCAGTATTTGATAAATACCCCCCGCTTCCTTTGGAGTTTGACATTCCGTAGAAGGTATGGATAGAAAAGATGTTGCTTACAATCATCTTATGTTTTTTGGTGCAAGCAGACATGTACCTAAAGAGCATAGGTCAAAGCTTGATGACAAAGCTTTTTCCATGTATCCTTGCTGGCTGGGTGGAATGAAGAGTTTGGGTACAAATTATGGGATCCAGTGAAAAAGAAGATTTTCTCGTAAGTAGAGCGTGATATTTACGAAGATCGACTATTTCAGATTACAGAAGACCAAAAGGTTAAAGCTAATGCTGATGGTGCGGTTGATCCTACGCTATTCATTTTCCTTTGCAACGTACAGATGGGAGCAGATGACTGGGTGATGAAGCACCGAGACGTTGGTTGATGATGGGATGCCGAGTGATCAAGCCGGCGGAGTTGTGTGTTGCAGCCTCCTCAACAAGTCATTTCGTAACCCAAATTAGAAGGACTAATAGGAGAGTCAGCCCATCATCCAAGTATCCTTCTTCAGTATGTGTTGATTAATGATGAGGGGAGCTGAGAATTTTCAAGAAGTACGACTATGCAGAAGGCGTGTCGGGATGTTATGCAGAAGAAATGCATTTTTGTTAAAGAATGACACTTAAGGAAGTCAGGAACTTCAAAAGGGCGTAAAGGCATATGAACAAATGGGTGCTCGTTGAAGAAAGATAGTGATGAAAAATGCTGAAGTATAAAGCCTGCTTGCAGTGGGAAAAGGTTTCGGGGCAGAAAAGGGTATCGACTTTGATGAGATATTTCTCTCCGCTAGGAAAATGTCTTCTATCGAGTTGTTTTGAGTTTCGACCATAGTTTAGACCTCGAGCTGAACAAGTAGATGTGAAGATCGCTTTTCTTCATGGTGATTGAATGGAAGAAATTCTATGTCACAACCCGAGGGGGTTTGCAAAAGGTAAGGAGCACATGGTTTATAAATTAAAGAAAAGTCTTTATAATAAACAAGCGCCAAGGCAAATGCACAAGTTTGATTCCTTTTTATGGTGAGCCACGAAGTATAAGAGGACAAGATGCGCATCATTGTGTTTATTTCTGTGAAGTTTACGCATGGTAAACTTCATTATTCTTTTACTTTATGTTGATGATATGTTAATAGCGGGAATGATTCAAAATTGGATTGGCAAGTTGAAAGAGAGGTTGTTCAAGTCCTTGACATGAAGGACTTAGGCCTCGCAAAAACAAATGTTGTATGCGAACTACTCGAGATAGAAAGGCAAAGAAGTTGTGGTTGTCACAGGAAAAGTATGTTGAACGTGTGCTTGAAAGGTTCAATATGAAAGATGCTAAGTCAGTTAGCACACCTCTAGCCAATCACTTTAAGCTTAGCAGAAGCTTATGCCCTACTACAACAGATGAAAAGGAAAAGATGGCCTCTATTCCTTACTCCTCAAAGCAAAGGGGGAGTCTTATGTATTGTATGGTTTGTATAAGTCCTGATATTGCACATGCTGTTAGTACAGTGAGTAGATTTCTCTCAAATCCGTAGAAAGGAGCATCGGGAAGCAAAGTGGAATGGATCTTCAAATATTCGAGAGGGGTACTTCAAAATTGTGTTTGAGTTTTGGGGGTTCAAAACCAGTGTTAGAAGGTTTTACAGATGCTGATATGGCGTGCATTCTGATGGTAGAAAGTCGACTGGTTTTATTCACTTTGCCGTGGGGAGTCGTTTACGGCGTTTGTTACGTAAGTGTATGTCGCTGTCTACTAACAGGCGTAATATATAAAGAAAGAATCGAAGCAACAAAAGAGATGTTATGGATGAAGAGATTTTCCAAGAGTCGGGTTTGATGCAAGATGAGTATGTTGCGGTTTAGATAGTCGAGTGCTATGGACTGGTGCAAGAATACTGCACTATTCCCGCATGCCATTACTGATGTGAGAGATATCATTGGTTACGAGATGTCATTGGAAAAGAGCTTTATGAAGCTTAAGAAGATTCACACAGATTTTAATCCTCCGATAAGGATGACAAAAGTTTACACAGAGAAGCCGAAGCTTTGTGCCGGTCACCCAAGATGGACTCTAACTGAGATAAAAGGAGTGTAATCTCCCTATGTCAATGGAGGGGGAGATTGTAGTGTGGGTCCAAATTTAAACTACTACGCCCATTTGTTATTTTTTTTTTTCTTAAGCCCATTAGGGCTACAATGTTATAATAAAACCTGGGAGCAAAGAATGGATTTTGGGGAGCAAGACGCTTTTCGGGAGTAGAAAATAGGGCTTGTGGTGTGTGCTTCGAGCGTAAGAGGAGCCGTGGCAAAGGTGTTTCTCGGCTAGAGCAGTTTTTCAGCAGTGAGAGGCGGCCAGATTTGTCAGTGTGAAAAAGGAAATTTTTTGAGGACAGTTTTCGGGTGAGATCTTCATCAACTGCTCGATTTGAGGCCAGATTTGCCTATTAATTTATTCACTATATTTAGATGATTTCATTGTTTTCTTGGGATCTTGAAGGCATCTTCTCTGATCATGCTGAAAGCCAAAGTGTTGAACCCGCTTTAGAATTAGGCTTTGTACCTAAATTATTATAGTGGATATTTGGGTGGACTCCGACAAAGGTCCCGTGGTTTTTCCTCTTCTCACTTTGGGGGAGGTTTTCCACGTTAAAATTCTCTCTGTTATTTTTGTGATTATCTCCTTGGCATATTATTTTTCTTGGCTGCATTTTATTGACTCCTAACAGGTTAAATCAACAAGGGAAAATATTCAGTCTTGTGTTTATTTCCCAACATATTAAATAAGAACAAAATTTAAGATCGGTCCGAGTATAAACCTCAATTACGTTAACGTGTTTAACTCGGACTGAAAATGATATTGTATTAGACGTCACATGCACTACACATTCATTGGAAATTATTACGTGTCTGCACTGGAGGCATCGCTGAGGAGGGCACATTGGAAATTATTTGATATCTTTCTTGTGATATCTTTCCTTGAAACTTGTTGGTACCTTAGGTTTTCGGATCTTGACGTTACTATGCTTATCAACGACAGATAAATATGACAAGGAGAAGGGAGAGCAAGTTTCATTTGGATTATATAAGATTTTGATATTGTTCTATACTGAGGAAATTAAACCTAGGAGGCTCAGACTCGATCTATTTTCTATTCAACTATTTCGATTTCTTCTGTTTCCTGCAACTTATCTGTCTCTAAGCACTTAAAACTCCTTGCCTCTAATTTTGGGGTTGTGGTGAAGAGGAGATACGATAACTGGAGGCTTGTCGGAGAGTACTGGGAGCAGTGTTGCGAGGAATTTGTTCTGGCAGTTGTAGACGCAAGGGATAAGGCTGCTCAGTTAAGTTCCAGCCCCCTCAAAAAGCCTCCAGAGATACTCTCACATCTATAAATCCATTTATCCTACGGATGGAAAGTTGAACAACCGTGGATCAGTCGAAGGAGGAAACAGGCAGTTGATTCAAATCTTAAAAGATGGGGGCTTCAATCCACAAGTGCTTTTTTACTCATGTCCCTTGTTGATGCAAAAGCTTCAAAGTAGGTACGCTAATAGAGTGAGGCCTTGCAGGACGCTCTCTTCTTAATTTTTCAACTCCAAGGGCATGGAGATTCTGGCCATCTTCAAAGCGAATAGATTCAGTTTGAGAGGTAATGGAGGGGTTTCCTATAAATATGAAATTTTACGGGTTCCCTGTGAGGCAACCGATGCGCCGACTTTTATCAGTAGGACTGGATGGCCTCAAAGGAGGAAGAGGTGGCTTTTAAAGGATGATGAATCAGAGTTGTGGTGTACGCTCCTGGGGGATGTGGAAAACCACCTTGGCTAAAGGCTGTCCAAGTTCTCAAAGTCAAAGACTGTTCTACTAAATTCTTGCTTTCTTTCTTTGCTTAATGTTTCAGAGCAAATATAATGAAATATTGTATGAACTTATTGCTCAATTTACTTCTTTCTACCATTTGAACACAGGCACATTTTCTACATGTCACGGTGTCAAAAACATTCAACCTAATTGGCACATCAAAAGGAAACTATTTTTGGCATAATGATGAATAACCTAATTGGACCTAATGCTTGAAGAAAGGAGTACAATCTGATCATGCCTACTGTTAGTCCTAGATGATGTTTTAGTGCTTGAATTGAATCTGTCTATTAAGTTTAAAGTTCCAGATAATATCGGGATACACAAGGTTCTGGTTACATCAAAGTAATTTCAGCATTTGGTTCTACATACCACTTAGAGTGTTGAATGAGGAAGATGCCGTGGCTCTTTCGTCCTCAGCATCCTGAGGGTGAGCAGTTCTTCCATGCCTGATGAAGATCTTGTAAATAAGGTGTTTCTCACACTACATTGTGATTCATTACCTGCATTCATTTTTGTTTCCCTACAAACCAGAACTAATTTTATTTAACAGTGCCGAACTGAATATCTTGAGGCACTGCAAGGGATTTCATAGCCCTACAAGTGGTTGGCAGATCACTCAATCAGCAGCCTCTAGAGATCTGGAGAAGCACACTACTGAAAAAGTATCTGAAGGTCAATCCATTGTCGATTATGAAGATGAACTGCGTAGTGTCTAAAGTAAGCGTGGGTAGCCTTCCTTGACTTTATTATGAGGCTAAAGTGTTTCATGGACTTGAGGTCATTTCTGAGACCAAAAAATTCCTGTCACTGCTCTTAGATATGTGGAGGTACTGAACTAGATCAAGATAGTGTTTATGCAGTGTAACCTTCACAAACTATGCTCTCGAGTCTGCTTAATCTTGTGGTCTGGGCACACAAGCTTTCTGTTTTGTCTCTTTTAAAATAATGACTTCTTTTCTCCTTGACAATCTTATAATTTAGTCTAAACATTTTATACAATTAATAATGTTCTATTACAATAATTACCTTGGAGAAAAGAAATCTATCAACAATATCATTGAAGGGGATTCCACCTCCTGCTAATTTCTGCAATTTTTACCCCATATGTTATGGAGATGATCAAATCACATGAACACAATAACAAAATAAGACACTTATATTTCTTGATTTGCGATTATATGCTTCCAACTCATAACATCACTCTGAGTAACCAATTTCTGCGGTTCCTACAGAATTATCTACAGAGATTGCTGGATCTTTAATGATACCTTTGTCACGCAACATGTGATCTTCTCAGAGAATCTAGCCATTTATCAAAAACACAACCAAGAGCCTGTCGAAAAGAGGAAAAGACTAATCCTGGGTTGACCGGAAACAGACTCCCAGAGTGGACAAGAAAAGCAACCCCAATTAAGTGCTCGTCTTGTGTCCATCTCCACAGGTCTATTTCTTGCTTTCTCATAATTAAAACTTAATGTTTCTGTCTATCTCGTTTGGCATTAAGTTTTCCCTACATTCTCACTTCATGGGATTTTACAGATATATTCTCTTCAAACTGGCCCAACATACAAATTCAAAAGCTAGGTTCTAACACTGAACTTTATACACTCTGAAAGAAATTTACGAATTGCCCGAGTTCGTGAAGCAAATGGGTAAACTGAAGGTTCTAGTAGTAACAAATTATGGTTTCTGCCTTCTAGATTAACTAATTTTTTCTGTATGGTTCCTTATCAATATAAAGAATGGGGTTGGAGAAAGTTTCACTTCAGCCCTATGCAGCATATTAATAAATTGGAGAAGCTATCCTTAGTCATGTGTGCCATAAGATTGGTAAGGCTTTGAAATAGTAGCATCCATTCCCGAAATATTTTCCAAACCTGAGGGAAATCAACATGATTACTATGTAATGACTTGTGAATTACCAGGCGGTTTTGTGATTTAGTCCAACAAAAACTAGGCATCACCGATTGCCATAGGCTATGTACATACCGGAAGAAATAGGAAAGCTTGCAAATCTGGAATTGCTAAGAGTTCGTAACTGCACTGTACGAGGTGTCAAAATTGCCAGACTCCAATCAGAAGCCTCCACAAACTGAGTGTTGTTGATATAACTGGATTTGTTCTGAATAAAGGTGTGCAAAACAAATAAGGAGCTACATAGTCTAAGGAGTTCCAGATGAGAAGAGTCTTAGAGTCCTTGAGAGCTACCATCATCAGTGATGGATCATAGTTTGGAGAGGGTGATCTGCGATGAAGAGACTGCGGGCTGTGGGAATGTTTATCACTTGCTCCTAATCAGGGCTATCGGTGCTTGAAGAAAATTTGTGAATTGGCTCTAAATACTGCTTTCTGAAGAACATTCATCTCAGAGAGGTGGTGAAACTTCGTCTAATTATATTTGGCAGACTATAATGTGGAGAACCAGCAGTTCTATCTATCCCTACCCACGTATGAAACCCAATGATAAGGACAAGCTATGGTTACCTATAGATGAAGTTCATTGTGCAAGATCGAGAATGGATTCGATTTGCATTTCTTAATGGAAATCCCTATACAGAAGTATCATATTAAGTGTAGTTAGTAAGTGCAATAGTAATGGGGATGAATCTTACCACTGGATCATTCTAGGAGTCCCTAGCAATGATTCTACCCCTTTAGAATTTTTTTTGTTTATATTTTTTATTCTATTAATTCTTTTTAGTAACCAAGCTAAATCGCATATAAGTACGCATGTATTAGCATTTAAGTAATATTATTAATTCACATAGCAAAAATGTAGCTATGTTTTCCTCTCTCTCTCTCTTAAATGGAGAATCCAACATACAAGATTTGGTACTACTTATCTTCTACCTTCTAATACATTAGTTATAAATTACTTCCGCATAGCAGAAATGTTCTCCTCAAGCTGGGGCAGCAGCAGAGTTCCTGACACTCGGAGTAGGAGGTTCTAATATGAATTTTGGCCGGACAAAAGAGAATTGCAGAAGCTCATCGAATCTAAAAGGTGAGGTTAGAGAAAGTTTCAATTCCAACGCTATACAACATAGATGCTTGGGTGAAGAATCTAGAAGTCATTCTTAGTCATGGAATTAAAAAATTTACGTAAGTTTCTAAAGATCCCGATCTAAATTGGACAATATGAAGAACACGTAACATGGAGATTCATGGGATGTGAAAAGTGTAAATCCTACCAATCAAATAATAATTTGATCATATGAGATACCAACAACATAATCAGGATCATCGGAAATATGCCGAATATATATACATATCTCCGATACATTGTTGAGAAAGCAGGCCGAAATCTTGGAAGGGTTGAAGCAAATTTTCTTAGTTCTTTTAAACCCTTCTCAAAATAAATTGGATGGTGAATTTTATAACTGTATTTTTTGAGTGAAGCAGGGACAAAAAATGCCTCATCGATTCTTTATGGAACCCGGGCCATCCTTTGGTTCTACCAGGGCAAAAGTTGAGGAGAGATTTAAATTTAGTTTAAAATTCAAATTATATGGACCATTATAACATTCTCCCACTTGGTCCATATAGTTCAACCCTTACCTATGAGATGAAAACTAAATATGAAATGCATGTGATAGGTCCTCTTATAAGAAGTAGTATCTTCCATGTATTACAATATATGAGTTCTAGCACAAGCCTATAAACTTAATAGATAAGCCATATGTTTATTCAGGTCCAAGCAATGATATTTCTCAAATAATAATAATTTAAAATATACAAAACCATATGAGAAAATATCATATTGAATAAGAGTTTCATTAAAATAATGAATGTACGTACAATAAAATTACTTCGTTGAACCAAGTTCCATTTGTACTACATGATCCTTAAAATACTTAGGTGGCATGCCTTTAGGTAAAAGGATCGGCAATCATCAACTCATTGCTAATGTGTTCAATGACAACTTTTGTAAAATCCCAGAAAATTCTAATTTTATGAAAAATGATAAAATGGTAATTTCGGTCAAAATCCGGAATTTTCGTATGGATAGTAACCGGACCCTTTGTTGGAATTGTCTCACGAAATCTAGCTATCGTATTGAATTTGGAAGTTCGATTGAAATGAGTAAAGGTCACGTTTTCAAAACCTTGGGAGTGAGTACGAGACACTTGACACATTTGTGTGTGGCTGAAGGTGCCA
Organism: Tetrastigma voinierianum; assembly: GCA_016808115.1. Taxonomy (NCBI): domain Eukaryota; kingdom Viridiplantae; phylum Streptophyta; class Magnoliopsida; order Vitales; family Vitaceae; genus Tetrastigma; species Tetrastigma voinierianum. The sequence goes on from JAEQBH010001291.1 coordinate 675,350, forward strand.
CATGTCATGTGCGGAATAGATGAGTAAATGGGACCCATGAAACACATGGCATCATGCCATTAAATCATGGTAGATGGATTGGGAGGATGGGTGTAATCACATGAGCTGGGAATTGGCCATGTGATGAGAGGGGCAGTCTATCTTGACCCCATCTTGATATATCTTCTCCCAACCGGTTGGGAGAAGAGAAAGAGAGAGAGAGAGAGAAAATCTAAGTCACAGCTCTCACTTCTCTCTACCAGATTTTTGTTCTCGTCAAATCCGTGAGCCGAGGCAAAGTTGATCCCGTCGCTACGGCGTGGTGCTAGTATTGTGGAGTTCAGCTCTAGGAGGTGGGAGTTATTCTCCTGGTTTGGATCTTATCTGGAACCATACAAATGATTGTAGTGTTTGGGGCGGAAAAGGCCTTGTGTTTGATCCCCGGAGTGGGGTGAAGGTTGAAAATTTTAGTGACCGGACCAGTCCGAGGTTAGGTTTGGAGGCGCGCCGTGTGGTCCTGATTGTGTGTTTGTGATGATTTGGACAGTACCAATTTGAACTGTCGGATTTTTCTATTGGCCCATGTGAGCTGATTTTGTGTTATTACTTATGATGAATAACATGTTGTTGTGTGTTAATTTTTGTTAATATATGCATACTTAATATATTAACATGAATTGTTGTGAATTGGCATATTGCATTTCTATATGCAGGGCACCACAGAATAGTAGGCATGAGTGCATAACATGAAATACTTGGAGGGGTTGTCAAAATTTTATCGGAAAGTTATCGGAAGGGTGTGTGGAAATCGTCCAGTTCACGTCGGATAGGCCATGGATTGTTTAGAGTTGACAAATTCATATAGATTATCCAACATATTTATATCGGAGGTTGCCCGTAAACCAGAGCAAATATTTTTTGTTTTGGAAGCGATTTTATACATGGCATAAGCATGTGTGAGAGTGGATTGAGGAGGATTCGAGACATGAAATTGGGCATGTAGACATTTGGTAGGAATCATGAATTCACTTGAATGTGTGTTTGCCATTCTTTGTGAGTGGGGTGGGGAACAACCCTTGTAAGGAGATTATCCTCTTTGGCATTCTTCCGCCCCAGTCGTGGGATCCTCTTTAGGATTCTGAGGGTGTTCAGAGGCGGTGCTCACTAGAGTAGCTTTTTAAGGAAGAAGATGACATGTGGCACGATTATGTATTTTTGTAAAACATGTGTGAACCTTCTAACTTAGTGCATATGGGAGTTTAATTTACTCTTGAAACTATTGTAATATAGTTGGTTATATTTTTGTGAGTGGATGTATGGTTGTGGCCATTTTACTCATGTTGAGTCTGGGTCAGAGAGATACTCATTTTGTGTATTGAGACACTCAATGGCCACATGTATTAAAATGGAGTTAACGGGTTGTCAGCCAGACCAGAAGTCGAGGTGTCACAACTTTCTCTTCTTTAACATGTTCTCTTATGGCTAAGTATTTAATGTCTATATGCTTACTTCGACTTCCACTCTTGTTGTTCTTAGCCATAACTACCACAACTGAGTTATCACAATACAACTTCAATGGCCTAGATATAGAATCCACAATTCTAAGCCCGGATATGAAACTCTTTAACCATACACACCATACAAGCTAATAGCCTGAAAACAGACATGAACCATTCCATAGTGGAAGTGGCAGGTCAAAAGTTAAGCAGCATATAGAATCTATTCTGTCGGTGACTTGAAAATACTCTTAGGATGTTGATTTACGATAATCAACCACGACCCGACAAAGTCTGAATCGAGGGTAGCCAATCCTCAAACTATTTGTTAGTCTATACATAAGCATGTAATCCTTTTGTTCCTTGAAGGTATCGTAGCCCCTTCTCAGATCCAACTCGATTGGCGAGTCTGAAGGCATAGAATCGATACGTCTGAACTTAACTTTAATGCACTCTAACACAATCTACTGGGTATCAGCGTGGGTGTCATCATTTTATTTATTTATTTTTTATTTACTATAGACTTATAAACTCTAAGCTTGTTCATTCATATAATGTTAAACATTTAACTTGTATTATATTACGTAGCGTGAATTACAAATATATATAAGCTCCATATATGGAAGTGTTCAACATTTACTATATTTACATTGTTCTAGGCAAATAAAATTTCATATACAAAGCAAAAAATTCGATTAGGCTGTCGTGGCCTTTGGTTGCATTGATGTGGATTGTCTGTCCCTGATTCCTCTTACGTACCTATACGGATGAAAAGCTTACCCATATTTAAAGCTGCGCTTAGTGGGAGATTAATACATATGGATGATGACCTACACTAGGGTCACCACACTTCTATACAAATGCACCATACTTATCTTGTCTCATACTCTCACTTTTTCATAACATGTTTCATTTATCATATTTCATATGCACTTTTCATGTCATCTTGTGTACTTTACTTCTTGTTCTTATGCTTCCTTATACTATCATTACATACTTGGTGCTTCTGCTTCTGTAATAAGTATATTAAGCCATTCGTTTGCGTATACTTGTCTCATTTTCTTTTAGGTTTCATGTCTGCAAATACCTTAGAAACGGATACGGGAAATAGCGCATGTACTAAAAGGTATTATCCTTTGTGCGAGATAGTGATCTCTATACATGTATACCCGAAGGGTATCATCCTTTGTCTGCGAGACGATTGACCTGCCTGTAATATATGACCTTGGCGTATATACTTAAAGGTATCATCAACGTGCGAGGCGGTGACCTATCACTGTATGTTATCAAATGGGATCTATGTCATCGACCCAAGCAGGGCCTTGATATCTGTAAGCGTATATTTAATAGCGTGTGTCCCTAGGCATGCTATCTATCCCTCTACGAGTTCTAAGCGGACAATCGTGTATATTTTATGTTCGATTACACATATCTCATATTCAGAATAATTATAGTCATCCGGTAATCATATGTGATATGTATAATCATTTATTTGAATCTTTGCATTTTTCATATCTCATTATATGCATGAATAACTATGGTTACCAGCAGGTCCTACTATTTTTCATGATTTATGAACCTAATATGATTTCTAATTTTATCAAGCTCTATATGGATGGATTCTTGACTCAATGGGCTCCATAGAGAATCAGAACACCGTCGGGTGGGCGAAGAAGTTATGACACTACCAGAGTTGGAGGGTCATGCGAACAACCGACCTTACTCTGAAGTTAAGCTCTGCAGACCGGCTTGCCCGATTGGCCCTAACCGGCCAGCTCTAGCACCCAATGCCCTCCACAGGCATATGGCTGAAATCTTGACTCAATGAGCTTTCCATAGAGTCTAAGAACACCCAAATCGGAGTTCGGACGAAAGTAATGAAGTTGGAGGCGTCGATCAGGACCAGACCCGACCGGACTAACCTATTTGGATGGTTGTGAACCAGCCCAGCCGGACCGGATCCAGGACGGATGGACCTTGGACGGACCCAACCGGATGGATTGTGTTGGGACCTTCGGACCGACCAGTCTGAATGCCTTTCTATTTAGGCACTCGGGTATTAAACGGACCATAACTTGAGCTACAAAGGTCCGAATTGAGAAATTCAAAAAGCTAACATCCTTCTAGCGATGTGGCTTCTATTGGTTATATGAAGGACCACCGCATTCCCTTTATTTCTTATCAAAACCAGTCCTAAGACCGTGCTTGTGGGATCAGATGGGTAACACCTTAGTTCAAATGCAACCAAAACATTCCCAAAACATATATTGGAGTCTTAGAGTTCTTCTCAACTCAACCCCTAAGAGAAATGAGTTTGAGGTTTCCAAATAACCTTCACAGGAATAGAAGTCATGTATCCATACTTTCTATATACAAACTAAGACAATTCCATACTCATATACCATACTTGTGATCTTCTTTTTCCCGTCCTTCTTTCTTCTCTTCTCTTAGCTACCTTCTTCCCTCTCGTTTTATTTCTCTTTCTCTAAGACCAAAAATGAGATATTTCTTACTGGTCTTAACTAGATTTGATCTTATCCTTCTTTTTTTTTAGGTAAAGCCATGTTTGACACTCATTTTACTTTTAAGGTCCCTCCATTTCTCTTCTTCTTGCTTTAACTTGTGCATATATGTATTTCTCTACTTTGGCATATGACATTGTGTAAATTATGACCCTTGGAGTCTGAGTTATTATTATTTACCCTTGACTTTGTATTAATTTGGTTCTTGCTTATATTATTTTTATCTTTGTTGGAAAAATATACTTTTACTTTATTATATCACAAGATGTTGTCGCGTAGGGCATAATTTGGGGTGTCCTGACTCTCCCCCCTTTAAAAAATCTCTTCCTCGAAATTCCTTTGTTGAGGATACGGATCTTGTGCTCTCATAGTTGCCACGGTTCCAGTAACCATTCTGCCATGGTGTTATAGCTTTCACTAACGATTTTGTTTGTTCGCAAGCTGACCACCTCTTGAGCCAGAATTGCCTTTAGCTCCTCATCATATGACAAATCCTCCTATACTTGTATCTCTTGCACTGGTAATATGTGCGACTCATCATAGCGGTATCTCCAAAGCATCGACACATGAAATACATTGTGTAATTGTGGTCGGAGGAGTGCCAATCGGTAAAACCCGCAGGGCCCGACACGTTCTACAGAATCTCATGGCCTATGAACCTTGGACTGTTGCCTTTCAGACCAAAGCCCACATAGAATTTTCCTCAATTGATACTTTTAAGAAATCCTTGTCTCCCACTTCATATTCAATATCTCTCCTTTTTAAATCGACATATGACTTTTGTCGATCATTAGCCGCCTTTAACCTTTGCTGGATAACTTGTACTTTCTTTTTGGTATCTTTTACTATGTCTGGACCAATCTCTTTATGCTCATTCAATTACATTCAACACATGAGGTTCACATCTTCGGCCATTTTCGCTTCATGGTGCCATGCTGTACTAGGCCGTGCTTGTTGTTATAGGCAAATTCCATAGTGGAATATACTTATCGACTTCAGAAATTCCATGGCCTGACCTCGAAGCATATCTTCAATGAATTAACCTTCCGGATTGTACGTGTGCCCGGATGGAATGCGTCTTGGTCAACCTCGTACCTAAAATTTGTTGTAGTTCCTTCGAACCTTAATGTCGCGGATCTCCTCCATTGATGACGGCGGCACACCATCTGCAATCCTGATCTCGTACGTAGTATAACTCAGCTAGTCGATCCATAGAATAGTCAATCTTAATTTGGTATAAAATGGGCCGACTTTGTGAATATCAACAGTACCCAGGCGAAGGTCATGTTTTTTGTTGGTGAGGAAAGCAGACACAAAATCCATGGTAATGTTATCCCACTTCCATTGAGGAATTTGAAGGGGATTCAACAGACCTGTTGGAACTTGGTGTTCAGCTTTAACTTGTTAACATGTCAAACATTTAGACACGTACTCTGTCACATCTCTTTTCATTCCTTTCCACCAATAAAACTGTTTCAAGTCCTGGTACATCTTATTACCTCCAGGATGCATGGTAAAATACGTATTATGGGCCACGTATAACAACTTTTTCTTTAGCTCTTTATCGTCGCTTTTTATGTCTGTTATGGAAGTACAAACTTCCAGCTTCTTTCTCTTAAAACTCGGTCTTGTCACCATCTCTAACCATCTGTAACTTTTTTTGTAATCCTTCATCCTTTTTCTGAACATCTATAATCATTTAACACTACAAGCGGGTTGACTTCTAGTTGAATAAGCTCCATCATACACTTTAGTCTCCGATCAAGCATCTTGTGGTGACATTGCTACTTGTCTTTTCGACTTAAAGCATTGGCTACTACATTGGCAGCACTAGGTGGTAATCCATGATGCGGTCATAATCCTTGAATAGCTCTAACCACCTCATTGTCTCAAATTTAACTCTTTTAACGTTAGCAGTACTTGAGACTCTTATGATCGGTGTAAATTCTACCAGTACAAGTGGTGTAAGCCATATTTTCAAACAAACTACATGACCCAACTCTAGGTCATGGTGGGATAGTGCGGTGAATGTGAAGCTGGTTGTACGGGCATAAGCCACCGCTTCCTATCTTGCATTAACACGCATCGAACTTGATGCTGAAGCATCACTATACAGATATACTCTTTTCTTGAAGTGAAATTTTAACGCGTCAATCTTGGTGCTTGACCCGGCATCCCTTTCAATTGTTGAAAACTATTGAGCATTTGTGCGTCCACTCAAACTGTTCCTTTCTGAAAGTAGCTTGGTGAGGTGGAGAAGCTATGACGAGAAGAAGCCTCCTCTGAAATCTTCTATAATAACGGTAGGCAAACTTCTCACCTTGGTTGTTCGAGGGTGGACAGGTCTGGCATTCTCGATCTTTGTAGGTCGACTCTTATACCCTCGGAACCGTGATATGGCCTAGAATGAAACTTTGGCAATCACATTTGAAGGTGAGCTTGGCATATAACTTCTTTTCTCTTAACTTGCGGGACGCTATTTTCGGATGTTGTTGTGTTCTGTGCATGTGAATGGGGATGTAAATCGATAAAGACAACTACAAGTGACCCCATAGGTTAAAATACCACTATTCATTAAATTCATGGGTCTTCTTAGGTGCATTAGTTAACCCAAATGACATTACGAAACTCACTGTGGCCGTATCGGGTTCATCTTTGAACCATTTATCTACTTCCTTTACTCTCAGCGTGTATATCCGGATCGCGAGTCAATCTTCGAAAGACACGCTCCTTTCAGGCGATAAAAGATGTCGATTCGGCAATGGGTATTTGTTTTTCTTGTCACCTTATTAGATTTCTTGATAATCAATGCATCGTAAATTGCCATCTTTCTTTCGTTCAACAGAGTGCACCAGGGGAAGATACAGATCGATACAAACCCATCTAAAAGCTCTTGTAGCTAAACCTTTAACTCCTTCAATAATTTGGAGCCATCATAGGTGCCCTAGACATGAAATTAAACACGATTTCTATGGATAAGTCCACACACTCTGCAAAGGGAATACATGTGAGTAACTCTTAGAGCCATGCGGAAATTCCCTTATTACGATCAGCTCAACTTGACCTCTCTTTGAAGTCAAGTATCCAAAATAGATGCCTCATGAGCCTGTATAAATCTCTTCTTGCATGGTGAGATCACACACACACACGTTAGTGTGGATCTAATGCCACATGGTATTATCTCACCTGGGTTGATCGGGGCATTTAACCTCTAGTCATCCCTGATCAACTAGCAAACAGGTGTTTGGTGCCCGATCTATTCCCGAGTCAAGTCGAGCTCTTGGAATGGTAGGGTTGTCAAATCAATGAAACTCTTACTTAGCTATGATGGGGCAATTTCTATATACGCTATTCCTACTTAACACTGCTTCTGCTAACGGACTAGTCGCCATGTCATATGCTAATTTCTCCATCGGCACTTTGTCAAATACATGCTCCATTACGCATATGAATGAGTAGATCCGGGATCGATCAATGCATTATCTCAATATCGCTATAAAGAAGGAAATATACATTTATATAACCTCGGAGCATCTTGTCCTCCACGAGAGCCCTCATAGCATATGCTCGTGCTGGTAACAATAGGCATAGGACGATCAAACTATGCTCCGTCACTCTTTCTTGGCAGATGATTTTCGACCCCTCGATCACGAGTCGAGAAGGTGGTGTACGCGAGGATCTTCCCCTCACCACTTCATGTTGACCACATTATCCCTGACTCTTGCAGGATAATTTCCATATAAATGTTGGTGCTTCCACATACGAAGCACCTCTGTCGATAACATGTGTAAACACCGGGATGCGAGTCTGGCAATGTAGTGCCTCAGGGATTTCTTATTTATTGAAACTGCCTACACCCATGCTAGACTCTACTTATGCTTCCCTGTCTTCTACCTCTTGTAGCCTAACCCTGTGCTGACTCGGCTTGAACACCTCTAGCTCTTTTACCAGAAGAGGAGGAGGCTCGCTACGAGAACCTTCTTCTTTTGAGACTTTTCTTTCTTTGTTTGGTTTCCTAGTCTCTCACTTTCATTTCGGCTTGGACCAAGCGATAAAGTTCACACACAGTGAGAGGGAGTCACGAGTCTAGTACCTCTTGATGGAATCATGTAGTCCATCTTCAAATTGCCTACACCAAAATGCCTCGGTGAGGACCGTTTCCGGTGCATATTTGCTGAGATGGCTGAACTCTTTCTCATACTTAGCCCTTGAATAAGTTCTTTGCTTCATATTCGAGGCTGTTTTCACTTGGACTCCCACATACATGTACGTAACATACTTTCCCTGAACTCTTGGACCAAAGAATTCCCATGTCATGGGATATTGGAATCCTGGACTTTTGAGCACCAGTTCCACCAATCTTCTCACCTTGCGTAGTGGTGCGATGCTCTCGATTGGGAATCCTTCTTCTAATACCTGCAGTCTATCTTTATTGAATTACGACTTTAACTCTTCCATTATAAATACATAAGATTCCTGCACTCCATGTCTTCTTACTTGTGTCTATTGGGAATGGACTTTAGGCAGTCAGTATCGATACCCAGGCATCTGTGATATTCTCAGCAAGGCTTCAGTGGGCTCATTATGTACATTACTTTCTAAGGCTCTGGCGATAACTCTTGTTCCACTTAGGTTAACACTCTCGAGCTTCTTGGGCTGATCCATCTATACAAAACACAAGGACATCCACATCAGGCCAACACATTACCAAGTATATTCATCCATAATCTAAGACTCTTCCAGAAACGCCTAAACCTAGGCTCTGATACCACTTATGCCCCTTCAGATCCGTTGATTAGAGGTGGGAAGCCAGAATCAGGAGTGCTTTTGATCTGAGCTAACTGTGACACTCCCAACCTGGCACCCGGTGTCAAGCGTGGGTGTCTATCATTTTAAATTGTTGTTACTATGAACATAAACTCTAAACATTTCATTCATCTAATGTTAAATATTTAACTTGTATTATAATGTAACGATCTGGATTACAAAATATATAAGCTCCATATATGGAAGTGTTCAACATTTACTATATTTATTGTTTCACAAAATACTTCATACAAAATAGACCAAAGGTATTCCAGTGGGCACCTAGTGATGCACGCGTGGCCTTTGACTGCTGATGTGGATTGTCATCCTAGTTTCCTCTTAAGTACTTTACGGATGAAAACACTTTCGTTAAGCTTCGCTTAGTGGGAATTAATACATATGGATGACCTCTACTAAGGGTCACCACACTTCTATACAAATCATAGTACTTATCATTCTCATATACTTTTTCATAACATGTTTCATTTATCATATTTCCTTATACTTTTCATGTCATCTTGTACTTTACTTCTTGTTCTTGTAGCTGTATACTATCATCGCACCATGATTGCTATGCTTCTCATATCATGTCATATATTCTATACATTGTTTGCATATGTCTTTTCTTTTAGGTTTCATGTACACTTAAATACCTTAGAAGCGAATGCGTGAAATAGCTGTATGTGCCGAAGGTATTATCACTATATGAGACAGTTGATCTCTATCGTATATACCGAAGCTATATCTTTTAATGGAACGGTGACCTATACTGTAATGATCAAAGCGGGATCTGTCATCGACCAAACGGGGCCTCGATCTCATATAGTTGTATCTTTGTAGCAAGCGTGTCCCCTATCTACTATCATCCCTCACGACGAGGTTCTAAGCGATTGATTAGATTATTATATTTTATATCTTGATTATCTCATTATATGCATGGAATAACTATGGTTGCAATGAGGATCCTACTATTTTTCATGATTTTGGACCTAATATATGATTTTGAACTATCATCTATGATCTGGATTCTTAACTCTGTGGGGATTTCCATAGAGTCGAGAACACGGTGGGTTCGGGCGAATTTATGACCTTGGTTGGAGGTCTCCTTGCAAGACAACCCTGACCTTACTGTTGTCTACACGACCAGCTTGCCAGATTGGCCCTAACAATAGCTCCAGCCTTAATGCCCTCCACAAGCATATGGCTGAAATTATGACTCAATGAGCTTTCTCAAGTCCGAGAACACAGTCAGTGAGCGAAGAAGTTATGACCTTAGAAGTTGGAGGTCTCTCGGTCAGTTCTGACCGGACTAACCTAGCCCGGTGCAGCCCGGCCGGGCCGGATCATCCGGGGACGGACCCAATAGACGTACCAAGCCGGACCAACCCAGCCGGACGGACCAGGTTGGGCGACCAGTGGATTTTCCATTGACGCTTGGGATAGCGGATCATAACCAGCTACGGAGGTGGGTGAAATTCAAAATCCTAACATCTTCCACTGATGTGGCTAAAAATTTATGGGGACTCTCTACAGATTCCCTTTCTTTATTATCGAAACCATCCTAAGACCCTGCTACTTGCATAGGATCCAGAATGGGTAGCTTACCTTAGTTCAAAATACAACCAAACATTTCCCAAACACATATATGAGAGACTTAGAGGTTCTTCTTAACTCAACCTAACAAGAAACTAAGTTTAGAGTTTCCAAACCCAACCCATACACACAAAATAGAGCTTCTAACCATGTATCATAGCACTATACAAACTAGACAATTCCACACAGCGATCTTCTTTTTCCCTTCGCTTCTAACTTTTCTCTTCTTCTTCTTCTTATCTGTTTTTGCTTTCTCTTTCTCAAGACCAAAAATGAGATATTTCTTCGGTCTTATCTAGATTTGATCTTATCCTTCTTTTTAGGTAAAGCCGTGTTTGACACTCCATTTTACTTTTAGGTCCTCCATTTCTCTTATTCTTATATGCATATTCCTACTTGGGCATATGACATTATTAAATTATGATCAGATCTGAATTGATTAGTCAGAATTAATTTACCTTGACTTTTGTATTAATTAGGTTTCTTGCTTATATTATTTTTATCTTCACATTTTATTTCGAAAATATACCTTTACTTTTATTATACCTTTTAAAAAATGTTGTAAGGCATTAGGGCAGCATAATTTGGGAGATTCTGATATCTCATCACCTTCTTTGTAGCTCTCAGATTAATTGAGACACGGACTACCTCCCATCTTACTGTATAGAAGCGCCGTCTGAAAATGTCAAGTAATGCGAGACTAAGCATCGGAGCTTCAACATATTGAAGCATATGGAATGTTCATGTGTTCTTTGTTCGAGAGAAATCCAATTTTAGGGCAACGATTCAAATCGAATCTGTCACCCTTTAAAATGGGTGCTACGATACTAGGTAATTAATTTTTATGTTAAATCTCTCTAAAACTTTATTATAGGTCTCTTGAGACAAATCCAAAAATACCTCGAGATCTTTCCATGGATCTGTGCTTATAACACACCTCACCTTGTGCCCTTATCAAAGTTCTTGGGGAGAGAAAGAATTTGTTTCACCTCATATAACAAACCCTTATCATTGGTTACAAGCAAAATATCATCCCATATAACCTGAGAAAGCAAATCTTACTCAGATGACCTTACAGGTATATACATTGATCCATGATATTTTTCTTCAAGTAGAATAAATGTGACTTCATGGAATTTCAAATACCATTGGATGGATGCTTGTTTTAATCATATATGGATTTCTTAAGCTTACAAACTAAATGCTCACCTTATTTGGGGGAATCCTTCGGGTTGTTTCATGTAAACCTCTTCCTCTGAATATACATTAAATGCCGTTTTCACATCCATTTTGATGTAAATCAAAGTCATAATAGGCAATAATGTCATGATTATTGAAGAGAATCTTTGTAGATCTGAGGAGAAAAGGTCTACGTGTAGTGATTCCTTCCCACTTGAGGTGAATCCTTTGCTTGACCAGTGCACGCCCATGTCTCTCAATATTGCCTAGTGAGTCATCTTTGTTTAAAGACCCGCACATCAACATTTTACACCATTGAAGCGTCAGCGAGGATCCCAGCTCGATTAAATATCATAAATTCATTTGCTTCTTCCATGGCAACATACCATGAGTTAGATTCACTTGAACTGTGGCTTTGTAAATGTTTAAGATCATTTTGAACTCAATGTTATAGTCCAAATTCTTAGTAATACCATTGCCTAATCATTAGGAATTTACTAATTTCTAACTATGAATCATACTTCACCCAATGTTTTAGCATCATTCTCTTCGAGGAATTTGTTTGATCAATTGGTTGTTCAGCAATTTAAGGCTATTCATTAATGAAACTTGATCTGGGGATCTGTTATCGATATATGTGGAACTTGAGGAAAATAGTTGTCTCAAGCTGGAATTATACTTGAGGGGTGTGAATGTGATCAATCTATCATGAGCGGGTTGGCCAACCATGTGGTCCTTCTCAGCAAAAGAATGTCCCTAAAACGATCCTCTCAGTTGATCAAGTCATTCTCGAGAATTTTGCATTTTTGATTCCCTAATCCTAGTCTTGTGAGATGGATAATAAAATCTATACCCTTGGACCTTCGACATATCAATGAAATACACTAATGATCTTTTCAGATTATTATTTCTTCATCAGTTTACATAAATTCTACAAAAGCTTGAGACAGGCATCCCAAATAAGTATATGCATAAACTCTTGTTTCCAACTTGAATAACTCAAAAGGCGTCTTAGGGATAGCTTTGGTTGGAACTGGGTTAATATATACCTTCTTATCTTTAGAGCTTCGGACCACAGTAGTGAGGTAGTTTTGTATTACTCCTCATACTCCTTACCATGTCCATTAAAGTTCGAGTTTCTTCTTTTTTGCCACATCATCGATCAGAGAACCCGATCATAGTGTCTTTAGACATAATCCCATTCGCGGAAGAAATTTCGCAAATGTACAGGAGCTTGTCATTCTCTATAATTTACCATAGTACTCTCCACCTCTGCTCGATCTCCACGATCTTAATATGTTTCCACATTGATTTTCTACTTGACCTTAAAACTTGAAGGCTCCTAAAACTGTCTTTTTAGATGATAAGTAAGAACACATATGTTGTGAATAATCATCTATAGAAGGTGACCAGTATTTGAGACCATTTGCATCCATGTCGGACAACAAATGTCAGTATGTATAATCTCCTAATAGGTTTGTGTGCTCACTGCACCTTACCCAGACTTGTTGGTTTGCTTGCGCATAATCAGACCACACGATTAGTCTCAAAATCAAAAAATCCAAAGTACTAATTACCCCTTCATTAACCAATTTCTTCATTCTTTCAATGGAGATGTGTCAACGATCTTGATTGCCACTTAACATAGAGGATTCCTTATAACATACTAATGCATAGTATTTTTATAATATTTTTATTATATGTTTAGGGTATAAATTGAGCAAACTGGGGGATTTTTTGGGTATTATTAAATGATCATATGTTAAATGTTAAATGATTGATTATGATTCAATGAATAGACGAATTTTGAGTGTTAAGGGCAAAATGGGAAAAAATTATCAAATGAGGACTAAAAATTCATTTATGATAAAAGAAAAATAATAATGTCTAAGTGAATAGTGAGAATTGAAGTGCAAATGAAAGTATATGGGTTATATGGAAAGTGGCGAACTTAACTCCAAAAGTGGGTTTAGGCCAAACATGGCCAGTGTTAAGTGACTTAAGACCTCATTTAGTCTAGTGAATGGCCATTGTGCAAGCGTATTTGGAGATTGAGAGAGAGAGAAAAGCTATGGTTTTGAGTGAAAATCAAAGTTGTTATTGGAACTTTCTCTTTGGTGCAGATCTTACAAGAAAGTTCAAGGAGGAAAGCTGGGGCAAAGAAGTTTCAAGAGATTCAAAGTAAGAACACAAACCACTAGAACTTTTTTTTTGTGTTGGATTTGGGGAAAACCTAACCATATGTAAAGGTGATTTTGGTGGGTTGTAGATCAGTTTGGTTGTGTTGGTTCAGATTTTGGGAGGTGTTATTAGTTAGTATTGGTTTGGATTGGTTTTAAGGAATGTTTGTAAAAAGGAAAATGTTGGGTTTTCAAAGGAGTTGCTGTCAAAAATTTGTCAAAACCCCTGTTCTTATTTTGGCTATAGGTTAAGTTATAATCATCCAAATAAGTGATTCCAATTCTTAAAGAACCATAAGAGCTAGAGCTACAAATGTATAGAAGGGACTAGGAGCAAATTGTAGCTCTAAGGCTCTGAATATAGACTTAAAAGGTGAGTTTTCGGGTAGCTGTGATATGATATATTTTGGTGTAGTTGTGGTGTTTTGGCCCTAAGTTGAGTTTCACTCATCCAAATTGAGTGATTCAAAATTCTGGGTAAACTAGACTTCTATGGGAATAATTAACTTGGAGGAAGTGTATGTAAATTATAAACTCAAAGTTCGAAATCCATCAACAGTAAATTTATGTGCGATTAATTTCCTGAAATTAAGAGTAGTCTAGATGTAAAATGCAATAACTTGAGTTTTGGTGATCAAATTAGATGATTCAATTGGAGAAGAAACCTTGAACCATAGCGAATTAGGAACCATTACAGTTCCATGGAGTTAGACCCCAAAAATCGAAAACGCAGTGGTGATCCGTTGAGTTGGGCATATCATTCGTTTGGCATTAAAATGTCGTAATTTAGAGTTTGGGTGATCCAAATGAGATGATTCATTCTACTGAAAATAGACTCATAGAGCTACCATTTTATTGAAGGATGCATGAGAAAAATATGGCTTATGTGTCCCCAGAAAATTTTGCAGGTGAAGGAGTATTTGATAGACATCAACCCTAACCAAAAATCCTAGAATGCACAACTGATTTTTCTTTCTTGGGTTGCTCTTTAATTGTGACATATTTTTTATGGATTAAGGGTTGGTGATGAGGAAGCTTGACCCAAGAATGGGATTCCGAGGATAGGGTGAAGGCAACAACCTTTTGAGTTTGTTGCGATCTCTCTCTTGTTTTCAAAATTATGAAGAGAAGTTTGATCCACTCTTTTTCATTGTTCAAATTGATTGTGAAATATTATGAAATATTGAAATGATTTATGATAAATTGCATATTGATTTGTTTTAAATTGATTTGAGACAACTGATTGAGAAATAAATTTCATATGAAAATTTGCATGAGTGTTGAAAAATAAATTATTGTATCCAAATGTATATACATTATTTTATTTAGTATATTGAATGAAGGCCCTTAAAAGAATGTTATGAGTCAGAGTTAAGGATAGATTGGTATACAATAAGAATTAAGCGATCTTGGCCAGAATGTAATAAGAGATGTCGCTCCAGGTCGAGCCCAGCAGACGATGCTCAGTGCCAGTCAGTGACAGCATGAAGACTCCATGTGTTATAAAACCATTTTTACTCCGTCTGCTTGGCCAGTGAGGATCGTCTTAGGTGATTTGTTTATCACGTGCGAAAGCATAGAGTTAAGTCGATAAAGGTAAAGATAATAAGATTGAAAAGTGCATGATTGTGATTTGAATGATTTAGTACATATGAAATTATAACTTGAAATGACCAATAGATTTATGAGTGAATGTAAATGAAATGAATATATATATATATATATATATATATATATATATATATATATTATGTCTGGTCATTGAAAAAAAATGTACAAAAGCATTGTTTATAAACATTGCATGATTGATTTAAACTAAAATGAAGAGATAATAATATGAACCTGGCATGAAAATGCTTGCGTGTGACCTATTTATCTGTCACACAGTGTCCGGTAGAAAGTGGCAGGACCGAAGATCGTCGGGCGCAGAGTCACCGTTAGACAGAGCGGAATATAAGTAAATGCTCCGTCTCATGCATATCATTTCATTCATGATATTTTGTAATTATTTTGCATTGAACTCAAAGGAATGTAATGAATCTTCATAAATCACATTTTTATATATCTTTTGAAAGTATGGAAATGTATTTTACATATTGTGGACAATCAAGGTGAACTCCATAAATATTTTGTAATAGTATTTGAAAAGGCATGGAATCCGATTTTATTATAAATTAGTTATTGAAACTTTAAAGTGGAATGCTTATGTTTGTTTTTATCAAGCTATAGTTAAATTGTTATAAAGGCGCGGGTCGCCGCATTTAAGTGGTATCGAACACAAGTAGCATAGGCTCTGGTATTGAAAAGTATTTGTATTTATATTGGTGTTTTGAATATGCTCGTGAAAGTAAAAAATCTTAGTAAGCGCATTGGGCCTTTACATTTTTAAGTGGTATCAGAGCCAGGTTTTTGGCGGTTCTACAAAATGATTTTGAAATTTTTGTAAATGATTTTTAAATTGTTTATGACATGCATTGCATTTGCATATAAAGGATGACGTGACTCTGATTAGAATCTTGTCGATCTTAATAGGTAAGCATGGAAAGTTTAGGCCCAATGGTATGGTTGTGAGATAGAGTCACATGAGATTGTCCGTTCAGAATGCGAGTATGAGTTTCCAGGAGATTTTATCGAGTTGTCATTTAGAGAGTTTGATGTGATATTAGGGATGGATTGGTTGTCCCGACACCTAGTGGTAGTTGATTGTAGAATGAAGAGAACGCCATAAGGACCTGCTGTGGCGAGTGACTTTTATCTCAGTGAAAGGTCGAACCACCTCTCTAATGTGTCTCCATACTCTTTGCTAGAGCGATGGTTGGAAAGGGTGTAAACCTGCCAGCATATGTAATAGATACGAAAAAGGCGGAGCCTAGTTTATTAGACATCCCTATAGTTAGTGATTATTCGGACGTGTTTCCGGAGGAGTTGCCAGGATTGCCTCCACAAAGAGAGATTGAGTTTGCAATTGACGTTGTTCCTGGTGCCACTCCGGCATCCATTACACCGTATCGAATGGCTCCGGTGGAGTTAAAAGAATTGAAGCTTCAGTTGTAAGAATTGTTGAATCAAGGATTTGTCGTCAAGTGCTTATCACCATGGGGAGCTCCGATTACTCTGTAAAGAAAAGATGGTGCGCTTGGTTGTGTGTCGATTAATGTTGAACGGAATGTGAGTGAAGAACAAGTATCTGTTACCTAGGATTGATGACTTGTTCTATTATTGTCTGATGTCTTTTCGAAGATTGACTTGCGATCTCGGTATCATCAGTGAGGATTAAGGATCTGGATGGTATTACCAAAAACGACGTTCGAGCGATGGTATGGAACATTATGAGTTTCTTGTAATGCCGTTTGGGTTGACAAATGCACCGGCGGCTTTCATGGACTTAATGAATCGTGTTTTCCGACCTTATGTAGATCAGTTTGTCATGGTGTTTATAGACGAACTCCTTGTGTATTCAAAGGATAGGGAAAATCATGATACGCACCTTCAGGTAGTGCTAAAAACCTTAAGAAAGGGAAAGGTTATATGCAAATTGAGCAAATGTGAATTTTGGTTTGAAAGATGTATCCTTTCTTGAACACATTGTATCGGAAGAAGGAATGCGTGGATCGAGAAGATAGAAGTGGTTAGTGAATGGAAACCACGAAGTATTACCAGTGCATAGTTTGCGGATTGGCAAGATTCCTACAAAAGGTTGGTTAAAGGGTTTTGATGGCTGGCCCGAATACTTGAGATTACTACAAAAGAATGAAATTTGAGTGGAAGTGTCAATCTAGTTTTGAAAAGTTAAAAGCATTTCTAACCGAGGCTTCGGTTCTTACTCAACCGACCTACGGTAAAGAATATGTTATTTTTAGCGATGCTTCATTGAATGGACTTGGATGTGTCCTTATGCAAGAGGTAAAGAGTGGTGGGTATGCTTGAGGTAGTTGAAGCCATGGAAAAGTACCTACGCATGATTTGGGGTGACCACTATTGTAATTTGCATTGAAAATATGGAGACATTATACGGCCATGAGGAAAAGTGTTTTCATTTACGCCGATCACAAGTCTTAAGTATTTGTGGGTTCAGCAAGGCTTAACATAGGACAACGTAGATGGATGAATTGATTAAGATTATGATTGCGTGATTGGTTATACTGGAAAGGCCAATGTAGTAGCGAATCCGTTGAGTAAGAAGAAAGTCGGTCTGCTTGTATAAGCATTGAATGCTCACTTGTCGTTGACAGACGACGTTTAAATAGTGGCAGAGTTCATGGCTAGACCAGATTTGTTGAATCAAGTGCTAGAGGCACAAAAGAATGATGAGAAAATTTCTGCCATAGTGGGTAAGATTGGAGAGGGAAAAGAAACTGAGTTTTCAGTGAAGGAAGCTGGATCCTTGTATTATAAAGATCGGGTTTCAGCGTACTTGATGATAGTGAGATTGAAGAAAGAGAGTCATTTCTAGAGAGAACATGGTGGATCTTTACTCTCTGCTAGATACTTCTATAAAGATGTATCAAGATTTAAAGGTTTCGTACTAGTTGTCCGGAATGAAAAGAGATGTATCGGAATTTGTGACCAAGTGTATGGTGTGTGTCAAAAGTGAGAGCGGAACATCTGGGATTTCAGCCGGGATTGTGCAGGCATAAGTCACCTGAGTGGAAATGCGAATCACAAGATTTGTGGTTGGGTTACCATGACATGAAAAGGCATGACTCGGTTTGGGTCGTGGTGGTAGATTGACTAAGTCGACTCTTCCTACCGGTGAAAGTCGACTATTCACTTGACAAGCTAGTAGAGCTGTACATAAGTGAAATAGTTCGGTTATATAGGATTCAAAGATCCTTCATTTCAAATAGAGATCCGAGGTTCACCTCGAGATTTTGGGGAAAATTGCAAGAGGCTTTAGGCACTCGACTGAATTTCAACACAACGTTCCACCATGAAGCGGATGAATGTTCGAGAAGTGAGTATTTAGGAAGATATGTTGAGAAGTTGTGTGATCGACTATGAGGGTAGTTGGGATAGACACATTCCTCTAGTTGAATTTGTGTATAACAATAGCTTCCAATTGAGTATTAGAATGGCGCCTTATGAGGCTCTTTATGGAAGAAAATGAAGAACATACTTTATTATCTTTGGACTAAGTTAAGAAGAAAGTGATTGGCCGTTTGATTCAGAGCGAAGAAAGGTAGAAAATAATTAGAAAAGTTAGAGAAAGTGGCCATGGATAGGGAAAAATCTATCCTTGACATGAAAAGAAAGGACCATTCGATATGAGATCGACGAAAGTATTTTGAAGAACATCGCCCAGCAGGAAAATGTGGTTGAGAAAATGTAAATTGGACCCTAGTTTAGTGAGCCATTTGAGGTGATCGAAAAAGTAGGTCTAGTGGCATACATATTAGCTTTACCTAAGGGTGGAAAGATTCATAATGTATTCCATGTATCAATGCTATGGAGGTACAAGTCAAACCCATCACCAGTCTCTTAGAGACAAGCGAGCTTAGGCAGGTTGTGTGTTATATACGGAAAACCAATGGAGATCTTGGCTCGGGAAGTGAAAGAATTATAGAACAAGAGAATTCCATTAGTCAAAGTGTTGTGGAGAAACCACAAGACCAAGGAAGACACATGGGAAAGTGAAGAAACGATGCGGCAATAATATCCGCACCTATTCAATGATGGTAATTTCGAGGATGAAATTTTCTTAAGTGGGGGAGAGTTGTAACGCCTAAAAAATACCCTAGTATTTTTATATTATTTTTATTATGTGTTTAGGGTATAAATTGAGAAAATTTAGGGATTTCTAGGTATTGTTAAATGATCATATGTTAAATGTTAAATGATAAATGATTGATTATGATTCAATGAGTGAACCTGGAATTTACCCTAGTGTTCAGGGCAAAATGGGAAAAAATTATCAAATGAGGACCTAAGGGTCATTTATGATAAAGAAAATATGTTTAAGTGTGAATAGTGAGAATTGAAGTGCAAATAGAGAAAGTATATGGGTTATATGGCAAATTGGGAGAACTTAACTCAAAAAAATGGGTATTAGAGCCAAACACGGTCTTATGATGTTAAGTGACTTAAGACCACATTTGGTCTATTGAATGGCCATTTGTGCAAAAATGTATTTGGAAATTGAGAAAGAGAAAAACTAGGGTTTGGTGAAGATCAGAGATTGATAAGACATGACAAATTGAAATTCATGATAGACATGACAAATTGAAATTTTTATTAAATTCTTTGCCATGAGTGTTGATTTCTCATGGAAACCTTGTTTATAATTGTTCGGTATTTAATTTCCATGTATGGATTAATGCTTGTAAGTGAAAGCCATCAAGAACGGGGATCTATTTGTATTATAGCCTTTCATGTTTTTTAATAAACGCATCCTATTTCCATAATTTGCAATATGTTCATGGCCTGTTGAGCCTTGATTTTTGATATTTGTAAATTTTACCGATTTTGATTTTGGAACAAATTCAATATTTACAAAATTTGCAATTTTTTTCATTATTATATATACATTGCTTTAGAAATTTGTGTTTGTGCGATTTAAGATTATTTATAGCATCATGTTGTAAATAAAATTATTTTCTTGTATTCGAGTAAAATTAAGAAATATTGAATGTTTAAGAACTTACCTCTCGTAAGTTTAAACATATATTTTTTGGAATTGATGTTGCAACTGTAATTTTTCCTGTCTTACGTATCAATTTCGTAATGATCTACATAGATAGTGAAGTTGTCATATCGATGACTTGATTATTCGGTTGGATGCTTAGTTTGGTGAAGAGATTTCACTAAGTGTCATGAACCACACAATTTTACTACCCTATGGGTGGGAAATTGACGCATTTGGTTATGATGGTTGGTGAATGTTCTTACTTGTGTATGAGTATTTTTGTGTTTATAATTCTAGCATTTATTGACCACTTTTGTTGTCATTTGATAAGGATGGAGCAATTTATGTCTTTGTTTTTCACGTGTATTTTTTACATTGCTCTCATTTATTCTTCATCTGAGCTTTCGTGAGTTCTCCCATCATCCACGAAACTTAATGGGACTAATTACAAACAATGAGTTAAATCTCTCATGATGAATTTGACAATTATGAAACTGAACTTAGCCTTAAAAGTTGAACCTTACCTATAGCATTATGGGGGAGAGAGACACATGGAAGGAAAAATTCGCTACCCGCCTCTGGTGGATTTGGAAGTGGAGGAATGAAGAGGTGTTTAATGCCAATATCACTAGCTTGGAAAAGAAGGTGGTTGTGGTAAATTCTTATACCCATATGGCGTTCATGAAGACGTCGCCACATGGCGATAACAGTAAGGGTGAAGTAGGAAGGCAGGTTAGGAGTGGATAGGTTGGAAGCCACCTCGGGGATGGAAGAAGCTAAATATTGTTGAGTCTTAATGTGGTGAGTCAGGAGTGAGACGGGAGGTGCATTAAGGAATGAAAATGGAGATTGGGAAGATGGCTTCATTGCTAGGCTTGGCTCCGGCAAAAAAGAAGAAGCAGGATCTTGGGCTCTTCTACAAGGGCTGAAAATGGCGAGGGAGAACGGAGCTAGACGAATCATAATAGAGCTTCACTCACTAACATTCTATAGGTGGATTAGAGGGTTAGAGGAGATTAATAATTCTCTTACTAGCATTTGTAACACCTGGAGTATACCATAACAGTTTATAACATGTTTTGGGTGTAATAAAAGAAATAAATGTATATTTTTAGGAATAAAATAATGCTAAAAATAAAATAAGCAAAAATCGAGGTAATAAAGAAGTTAAGGGTAAAATTAGTATTACCCATCAAGATCTAAAGTCATAATTTGTAGAATTATATAATAAAGTAGAAATTAGATAAGTTGGATTGCAAAAAATAATAAGTGAGGACCCAGTACAAAGCTAAAGAATTAGGCAAAAAAAGGATAAGACTGACAAACCTTAAAAAACTTCATTGGCTTGAAGGTTAGGAGTTCACATTTGGGGAGAAAGAAGAAGAAGAGAAGAAAGAAAATGAAGAGAAGTTAAGAAAAGCCCAAGGTATGGAACTCACTAGTATGGAAAAAAGTGTATGGGGTGTGAATTCGTGCATGTATGAGTAGGAAATTGTTTGGTGTTTTGGAATGTTTGTGGGTTAGGAATCGATCTAACTCACTCCATCTAAGTTGTGTAGGAAAATCCTACTAAGTCTTTGTTACCATGTGTAGATAGTTTGCCAACATCTTCCATTAGGAAGCCATTTTTGGCTTTGTAAAAGTCATAGAGGTTGTTTGGGATCTTTCCCAAACACCAAAAATGCGTTTTTTCTGGGTTCAGAGACGATCTGATCGACCTGGCGATCAACTAGAAGGTCAATCGGTTGGATGCAGTAGCATCTAACCAGGAATACCGAGGAACTGCATCCAACCAGGAATACCGAGGAACCGGTTGACCGGTTGACATGAAGACTCAGTCGGTTGGATGCAGTAGCCAACCTTAAGCGAGAAAGACGATCCCATCGGTTGCTCATAGGTGGATTACGGTTGGATCACATTAAAGCCGACTCTTTATGCGAAGAATCGATCGGCAGGTTGCACAAGAGGATCAACCAGGTTGGATCGCGATAACTGCTTCATTCAGCGAGAAAGCGATCGTCGGTTGACGAAAGCAGTTGGCCGGTTGAGCTAAGCAGTCAACGATTCGATAATAAGTGTCTTTCCTGGTATTTAGAGTACAGTTCGAAGCGGGTGTCTGGCTGGCAAGGTCGATTATGTGGCCTAGATTCTGATTGATTTAGGCTTGCTTGAGCCTATTAAGTGAATAAATGAAATCTTATCCCTTGGTTAAAGGATGAAAATATAAATGTGTAATAATGAAGGCATATAGAAAAACGTATAAATGTCTAAATAATACAAGAATAAAGATGCATGCAGAAATGATAAGAATAAACAATGAGGGTAAGGAACATTTTTCATATAATTTTATACTTGTATGAACCCTTTCATTCACTTATTAGGATCCTCATTAGTCCAATGGACGATTGTTAAAGTGCGGAATAGAGGAACGAACGGATCTCTGGTATGCCTAGGCGAAAGCGTGCTACGCTGGCGGAAAATTGCCTAGGTGGAGCATTGCTATGCCTAGGTAGACTAGAAAATGAAAAAACCTTGGCTCGGGTCCGCCTAGGCAAAGGAGCCTCCGACTAGGCGGAGCTTATGCCTAAGGCGTAGAGATGTCGGCGAACGAGAAATAGTCGAGTTTGGCCATTTTTCATAGAAATTCTTTTAACGAAATCAGCCATTTAAAAAAACTACAAAACTAACTTAGACCAACCCAAAATACACATGTTTTTAAAAGTTAGGGTTTTCCTAACCCAACTTAAACAAATATTTTCCAACAAGTTCCATACCTTAGCTTTTTCTTGAACTTCTCTTCTCCTTCTCTTCTCTTTCGGTTTGCCCTATCCCAAAGCTATTAATGAGATATTTTGTCTTTCATTAATAAGGTTATGTTTGGCCTTATACAATTTTGTATTACTTTTTGGGTTTTTGCTATTGGGTCCTTTGTTTTGCTATTATTTGCAATTGAGTTTCTCAATATTTCCACTTTATCATATAATCTTCATAAATTATGACCCTTGGGTCCTGAATCGGTAAATTACGATTTTACCCTTTACTCTTGTATTAATTCAGTTTTTGTATTTTATTTTTAGCATTATTTTTAATTCTGAAAAATATACATTTATTTTGTATACCCAAAGCATGTTATAAAGCGTAGGGTATAATTTGAAGTGTCCCTGAATAAATTTGGGTTTTAATGAAAGTTGGAATTTTGTATTTCCAGGACAAATTATTTGTACCATATGATAAAGAGCTAAAGATAAAGTTGCTTTTTGAAGCACTTAATACGGTATTTACCATGCATCCTGGAGGTAATAAGATATGCCAGGATTTGAAACAGCAGTACTGGTGGAAAGGAATGAAAGAGATGTAATAGGAAATGCGATATACAAGTGTTTAATGTGTCAGCAAAGTTAAAGTTCGAACTTTTGAGTTCCTCTGAATCTTTTAAATCCCATACAATTCCTCAATGGAAGTGGAATAACGTCACTAATAGTTTTATTGTCGGTTTCCCCTCATACAACAAAAACATGACTCTGTTTGGGTGATTGTTGATAAGCTCACAAAGTCGGCCCATTTTCTACCGGTCAAGATGGACTATTCTATGGATCGACTAGCTGAGCTATATGTGAAAGAGATTATACGATTGCATGGTGTACTACTATCTATTGTGTTGGATAAAGATTCGCGTTTTACCTCGAGGTTCTGGAAGGAACTTCTGAGTGTCGACCCTTGAGTCTTGGGTGGAATTGTTCTGACATTCCATCAGCGAGCCAGTGTAAGACCGATCGAAGATTAGTTAAGTACTCGAAGACATGTTTCGAGGTTGTGTCATAGAATTTCTTGGAAGTTAGGATAAGTATATTCCATTGATGGAATTTGCCTATAACAATGGTTATCAAGCAAGTATTGGCATGGCCCCTTACGAAGCTTTATATGGACGGAGATGTAGAACTCCGGTATGTTGGACAGAGTTGAATGAGCATAAGGTGATTGGTCCAGACATAGTAAAAGTACAAGTTATTCGGCAAAGGTTAAAGGCGGCTAGTGATCAACAAAAGTCATATCTTGGAGTGTAAAGATATTGAATATGATGGGAGACAAGGTCTTCTTAAAGTATTGTCGTTGAGGAAGAATTCTACGGTTTGGTAAGAAGAGGCCCGAGGATTTAGTCGAGGAGTTCATGGGCCATGTAAATTCTAGAACGAATTGGTCATGTGGCATATCGTTTGGCACTCCCTCCGGAGTTGGCCAAATTGCATAATGTGTTTCATGTGTCGATGATTTTGATTTAGAGATACCACCCTGATGAGTCGCACATACCACCGGTCTGAGAGATATGAAATGCGGCGGTTGTCGCCTGTTGAAGACAGAAAGGCTATTTTGGCTCGAGGGTAGCTTGGGTTGCGAATAAGCAAATGCAGTTAGTAAGCGACTCGACAACACCATGGTAAGGAGGAAGTTACTTGGGAGCCAAAAGCAGCTTGCTGAGCACGGTATCCATAACTCTTGGTCAGTATGAATTTGAGGACAAAATTCTTTTAAGGGAGAGTTGTAACACCCCCCAAATTATATCCGGCTGATTTAACAAAAACATGTTTTTCAGGTATAATAAAAGTAAATGTATATTTTTTCGGAATAAAATAATGCTAAAAATAAAATAAGCAAAGGTTCATAATTAATACAAGAGTTAAGGGTAAATTAGTAATTTACCAATCCAAGACCTAAGGGTCATAATTTATGAAGATTATATAATAAGTGGAAATTAGATAAGTTGGATTGCAAATAATAGAGAGTTGAGGACCAAGTTGCAAAAGCTAAAAATTAGGCAAAAAAGGGATAAGACCAAACAAGCCTTAAGAAAACTTCATTTTTGGCTTGAACGTTAGGATTCACGTTTGGGGAGAAAGAGAGAAGAGAAGAAGAAGAACAAGAGAGGAAGAGAAGAAGAAGAAGAAAGAAAAAGGAAGAAGAAAAGTTCAAGAAAATCCAAGGTATGTAATACTAGTATGGAAAAAGTGTATGGAATTGTATGAATTCGTGCATGTATATGAGTAGGAAATTGTTTGGTGTTTTGGAATGTTTTGTGGGTTAGGAATCAATCCTAACTCACTCTTCGTCTAATTAAGTTATGTAGGAAAAATCCTACTAGAGGTGTTGTTACCATGCATAAGATAAGTTTTAAAGCTTATCTTCCATTAGGAAGCCATTTTTGGCTTTGTAAAAGTCATAGAGGTTGTTTAGGGTCTTTCTTAAACACCAAAAAATGTTTTTACGGGTTTAGGAGCCCAGTAGTTGCTTAGGGTCAAGCGGTTGGATACGTGGTAGACCGATTGACATGAAGACTCGGTAGGTTTGGATCTGATAACATCGACCTTAAACAAGCGATGAACTTGTCGTGGGTTGGTCGGCAGGTTTATCTTAAAATTATAGTCTATCGGTTGGATGTGTGCTTCGGCTCGTGCGAGGAGCAGGTAATTTGGTTGCACAAGGATCGGCAGGTTGGATGCAATAGGCGCGACTCTTTATTCAGCCCAGGAAAGCGGTCTACTGTTGACGAAAGCGGTCGACGAGTTGAGCCAAGCGGTCGGCCAGGTTGGTCGGCGGTTCGATCAAGCGGTGTCTTTTGAGCATTTAGTTGATTAAACCCGGGTTGTGTAATTGCTTAAGGTCGATTATGTGGCCTAGTTGCGATTGATTTAGGCTTGCTTCGAAAGCCTATTAAGTGAGTAAATGAAGTGTTATCCCTTGGTTAAGGGATGAAAAGATAAGTGTGTAATGAAGGCATATAGAAAAACGTATAAATGTCTAAATAATACAAGAATAAAGATGCATGTGGAAATGATAAGAAAATATCGTATATGATTACCAGATAACAATAGTTATTTAGGGATATGGGATATATATTGTAAATGAAATAAAGAAAAGCAGGATATTCTGCAGAACCTAGTAAGAGGATGGAGATGGACATGCCTATTAGGGAGAAGAGCATCATTACTGATCGGTTGGCTAGTTGGAGTCATTGATTTTGTAGACCTTATAGATGGTCATTGTCGTCTGTTAGTAACAACACCTTATAGATGGTCATTGTCTGTACGATGATGCTGACACCTTCGAGGCCCTTATAGATGGTCATTGTCTCGTACAATGATACTGGCACCAACCGAGTCCTTATAGTTCATTTATATAATGATTATAGCACCTTAGAGTCCTTATAGTTCATTATCCCTTCGAGTATTTGCGGGCATAAAACATAAGATAAATGACAAGAGTATCTGAAATGACATGACATGATATGAGAAGCATAACATTGCTATGTGAGTGATAAGTACAAGAAGCAAAAATGTAAATGAAAGATGATATGGAATGAAACATGATAAGACGAATAAGTATGATTTATTTAGAAAAACATATCTATACATGATATGTTCAAAACATGAATAAGCATGTGTATATGTAAATGAATGTTAACGTTATATGCAGTTGTCTAAAGTGTAATGACCCTTATTAGAGGTCGTCGACATGTATTATTTCCCACTAAGCTATAAGCTTAGCACGGGTGTTTCATTCATGTAGGTATAGGAGAAGCAGGAACTAGAAGCTGGACCAATCCCATGAAGCAACTAAGGCTGACACCTTTACTAGGTGCCCACTAAAGATCTTTTGGTCTATTTTTGTATATGTTTTGCTTTTGTAAACAATGTAAAAACTTGTATATGTTGAACACTCTCATTTATGGAGTTTTGAATATATTTTGTAATCCGCTACTACAGAATATATTGCAAGTTAAATGTTTAACAGTACATGAATGAACAAGTTAACGGCATGGTAAAAAGTAAAAGATAGTTACAAGTTTAGTGGTATCAGAGCACCCTGACATGGAAGGTGTAACACCCCAAATTATACCCTGACAGTTATATAACATGTTTTGGGTATAATAAAAGTAAATGTATATTTTTTTTAATAAAATAATGCTAAAAATAAAATAAGCAAAAACCGGAATTATTACAAAAGTCAAGGGTAAATTGGTAAATTTCCAATTAAGGACCCAAATGACATAAGAATAAGATTGTATGCAAAGCAGAAAATTGTAAGGAATTTTCAAAAGAATGGTGGCACTTTTACTTGATTAAGGAAAGTGAAGGATGAGAAAGTACGAATCACAAACTTTAATTGGTTAAAGGATAGTAATAATAAATTGCCATAATGGTTCGAGAGCTACAAGAAAATTCTCTAGATCTCGGATGACAAAAGCAATTTTGTCTTAGTTAAATTTGTATCCCCTTGAAATCTAGTGACCTAGAAAAAGTTCGTCGAATTAAGGCGATTTTGAATATGTTAAGCGAATTTAGGTGATAAGTCACTAGTGACACCGAGACCAAAATTTTACGAAAATCTCGGAAGTCGAAATCAAACTTGGTAAGTTCATTTAAAATAAAGTGAACTGAAAAGAAATAAAAATTTTCAGGGCAGAAACGGACCTGAATGAGGCAATATGAGCTATCTATCCAAATAATAATAATAATAATAATAATAATAATAATAATAATAATACTAATAATAATAAAATAAAAATAAGAATAAAAATCAAGTTGGTATCAAGGAGGGACAGAAGGAGACAGAATGTATAAAGGGTTAGAGGAAGCCTCATGAAAAGTCTGAGGTTCTTGGAGAGAGGCAAGAGCAGAAAAGCAATGAAAGTCACGAAGGTGAGAAGAAAGAGTAGTTGCAGATGGGGCAATGAAGTATGAGAGTCGGGAAGGACCGATGGGATCCACGATTGGGATAGTATCCGAGTGGAGCACGTCGATGTTCGGTGCGGGAAGCTCATCGGATGCATGAGAAGGAACATCCACGATAATAGAAGGGGAGACTCGGACAAGAGGTGGGAACTCACTCGAAAAGGTCAAGGAGAGGATCGATAGAGGGAATAAGGGAAACATGAACATGAGGTAGTTGGTAAAACATTTTGTGTTCCTAAAAGACCACATGCTGAGAAACACGAAGACATTTGCTAATGGGATCATAACACCTATAACCTTTTTGACCAATTCCATACCCAAGAAAACAACACAAACGAGAACGAGACTGAAGTTTTTTTCTTTCATGATCATGAAGAGAACCAGCAGGACACATCCAAGACTACAAAGTAAGTCATAGGAGAGAGAAGAACCAAACAATATATTATAAGGAGTTTGATTCTAAACAATGGGAGAAGGACACCGATTGATGGTGTTAACAGAAGCAAGAGCCGCTTCCCCCCAAAACTGAGAAGGAGTAGAATCGGCAATAGTAGTAGCACGAACAACATCAAGAATATGACAAAGTTTGTGCTTTCTGACCTTGCTGTTTTCTTAGAATTCCTGAGAGGAATGAGAGCGATACCCAATTGATGTAGAATAGAGGTAAATTCATGGGCTTTATATTCTTGGGCATTATCGGATCTGAAAACTTTAATAGGTTTAGAAAGCGTGTTTTGATCATTTTGGTAAAGTCACGATATATTTGATAAAGTTCAAAACGATTTTTGAAGAGAAAAATCCAAGTATATCGGGAAAAATCATCCACAAAAATAAAAAAGTAACGTGACCCACCTGGAGTAGAAATGGGAGAGGGGTCTCATACATCAGAATGAATAAGATCAAAAGAAGAAAGAGCATGAGAAACATTGTGATTAAATGGTAAAGCGGTTTGTTTGCCAAATTGACAAGGCATACAATCAAAACTCTTATTTGAAACTGAACCTAACAAACCCCTAGAAACTAGTTGTTTAACCCTAGAGATAGATGCATGACCAAGGCGAGAATGCCAAAAGCAAGAGAAGAAGTGCTTGGTCCTGAGACGGCAGAAGTAGAGAGACGAAAGGAAGGTAAATGAAGAAAAATGAGCTCAGCTTGACCTTAGGCCTTCAGAGGCGGTCAGCGATGCGATAAAATGCGAGAATCCTGCGGCCTGATGGGGAAAAGGTTAGAGAAAAACCTTGAGTTCGATTGAGTTGCCCAGCCAGAGAAAGAAGATTGCTTATGGTGAGTTGGGGAATGCAGTAAACATTGAAACAAACAAGAAATTTGGTGTAGTGACATTACCAAGATGAGACATGCATAGGAGAGCCATTTGCGATTAATACATGGTGAGGAGAGAGGTAGAAGTGTGTGAAGGTACAACATGAGAGAAGAAGTCATATGATTGCGGCAAGCGGAAATCGAAGCCACGTGGGGAGAAGTACGTGTACGTAGAAAGAGCGGTGTTGGATGGACTAGAGATGGAAGATGGGCACGATTAACCATATCCTATAGATTTGCTATAAAGAGAGATGAGCGAGATCGAGACTTGGAATGGGAATCCCGTAGGCGATAATTCGAGCTGGGTCGAGTGGCGGTGTTAAGAATACGCTGATAAGTGTAACAGGTTTCAACATAATGACCTTTGTTCTTACAAAAAATGCAGATAAGAAGAGACTTCTTATTGTTATGTCGTTTGACATTATTCCCTTTGCCTTTGGAAACATTGGTAGGTGAACTGATAGAGGGAAAAACAAGAGTAACGATCTGCTTGGCTTGGCGTGGAGTAAGCAGAACCATGGTCTAGATAAAGAGATAAGTTCGGTCCCGAAAGAGCGGGTCTCATTATCAGCGACTTATGAATAGCTTGTGAGGCGTGGTAAGGATCACGATGGAGAATATGACTTTTGCCTGATTCAAACTCATCACGAAGCCCCATTAAAAGCTAAAACAGTCGTCCTTGTTCACGATGAACATAAACTAATTTGGTGTCAGCAGAATTGGAGAGAACTGGTTCAGATGCAATTAATTTATCCTAAATAGATTTTAGTCAATTTGTGATATCTGATGATCTGCTCACTTAATTTATGAATTTGATAAAGTTAGGGTGTGAAAACTGAAGTTGCGAGCACCGCTTTGTCGGCCTGCCAAGTAACAAGTAGTCTGAGCTTCTTTAGCAACATCAGTGTTGCGAGCTCATCAGCGATGGATGGAATAGATGTATTACTAAACCAAGTGATGATCTAATGATTAGCACTTTCCCAATCCTCATTCCGAATGGCATAGGCAGAATCAGTTTCTTTGTCCACTTGTTCTGGAATTGGACGGTCACCAGAGACATAAATCCACAACATGCGGCCTTTGAGATAACTACGCATGGCTTGAGACCACTGGGAAAAATTATCTACATTAAAAATAACTAGAGCTGGCAATTTGTGTAAAACCAAAGAAAATTCTAATTTTTTGAAAAAGGGTAAAACGGTAATTTATGTCAAAAGCCGAAAATTTTCTAGATCTTGGATGATGAAACGCACTTCACCGTTCGAATTTTCTCGCAAAATCTAGCTACCACGTTGAATTTCGCCAGTGCAAGGCGGTCGGAATTTCACGTTTTAGTCAGAGTGTCGGTCTTGGTAAGACGGCTTGTGAAAGGCGTGATGTGAAAAAGTCACCTACTACATGTACTCATGCTGACATGTTGCATAGATTAGTGAGAGGTGAGATGAATGGCTTAGATTAAGCCATGTGTCAAAATCCAAAACTTAGAACAGTAGGATTTCTGGAAATGTTAAAGTGAATAAGACAAGAAGGAATAGTCTTCTTCTCCATTGGAACAAGAGAAAACGGGCAATAAGGTGAGATTCAGTTTTAGAGAGAGTGACTTCTCTCTAGATTTCCTTGGATTCGGATAGTCGGTTCTCGGTAGACAAGAAATAAGAAGAATCGTCTGTGGCTAGGGCTATGCGTGGGCCTGGGTTTCAGGGATTTTTGACAACTCCAAGAGGTAGGGGTCTTCTCCTACTCGGTTATTTTCGGTTTTTAAGAGCTTTGTAAATGGTTTCGTTGATTTGAGGCCGTGAGTGGCCGTTTGATCGATCCCAAAACTTGGGACCAAATTGTTGGAATATTTTGAAGCCATTTTGGACAGTTTAGGGACTATATGGGTGGTTTGTGTGATAATTTATGCAATAAATTATGGTTTGGACTGTTTTAGTAGAAAATGGCCATGGATTTAGTTCCTAAAGTAGGCAGATGCTTAGTGAGTGGAGCTACCATGGATGACCTTGCCCGTTCTAAGGCTGTTAAAAACCATCCCGGTTTGCTTGGTTGGACCGAAAATTGTCCATGTGTGTTGTAAGAAAAATATTGCTTGAAATGAATGGCTTGGAATTGTGTGGGAAATAAATTGTTTATGCATAAAATTAAATGTGTTAGCATGATGTTGAATTATATAAAAATATAATTGTGTGTAAGCCAATGGAAATGGATTGTTGATTAGCTCAAGAGAGTAAATTTTGATGTTATTGGTGTGCATTAAATAACATGTGGTATGTATGTACATTTTGTTAATATATGCATAATTGGTATATTGGCATGTGTGGTTTGGAAATGGCATAATGCATTTCCTTATGCAAGAGCTGACCTAGAAAATTAGGTGTGAGTGCATGGTATGAAAGAAATGAAAAGGATGTTTTTCTCGCATTTGGCTTAAGCATGCGTGGGTGAGTAGGTGAGGACTCGAGACACGGGATTGGGCATGTAGACATTCAAGTAGGATCATGTATTTTCTTGAGTGTGTGTTTATGTTGAATCATTGCATGTGCACTTAGGTGGGGAGTAACCCATGTAGGAGAATATCACTACTGGGCATTGCTCACCCTGTCGATGGATCATTATTTTAGGTACAGGGATTGTTCGAGAAGACGAAGCTCATTAGAGGCCGATTTTTAGAAGAAAGCCGGATTGTGGCTTTGATGTTTTTGGTATAACATGTTTTAGAATTCTTAATTTGAATGTGTTTGTATTAAGAGTAATGTAATAACTCTTGAACTATCATGATATAGTTGGTTAGATTTTTGGTGAGTATTGGTGTATGGGCCTAAGTGGCCATTTTTACTCATGTATGGGTCTCACGATATGAGACACACAGGTATTCCGCGGGTTGACGGGTTGTCAACGGACCCCTGGGAAATGGGGCGTCACAGCTTGGTATCAGAGCTTAGGTTTATAACTACCTAGAGCTTAATGTCGGATGCTAAAGTATAGCTTAGCATCAATAAGTTAGGTATACGATTACCTAGGACTTGATGGGCACGGGTTAGATCACGAGTTCCTTGTGCACTCTGATGATTGTTGTGTGATGTGTGATTGTGTGTCATGTTGTGTGATTTGTGTGCTTGGTGAATAGCACATAGGAAAAAAAAAGTGTATTAAAGAAAATTTTCTAAGGTTTTACAGTGTGTAAAACTGGAAAAATAAAATAAAATAAATTTTAATGAATTTATTTCGTCCTATTGGAAAAAAAAATAATATATTTCTTTATGGTCTTCCAGTAGGTGGAACAAATGAAAAAAAAAGGTGCGATGGAGAATTTGGAATGAGCTCTTTGCCCGTTTTTCTCTTTGTGTTGAGTCACGTCTGATGGTATATCTTGGCCAGTGCATGGGCGGCGGAGTCACGACCATGTCACGGCGGGGAGGCCTGCGACACGGCCGAGTAGCCCTACGACACGGTCGGCTCGCGAGCGAGGCGGCGCGTCTTGGCGATGCATGGCACGGCCGTTAGGGGTGTGTCGCGTCGATTGGGCGTATCGCCCGATGGGAGGCACGGCCAGAGATGTCCGCGTCTGATACGTTTGTATGCGTGATAGGAGGGAGAGCACAGTTCTTCGGGGTGAGTCGCGATATAAATTTTGTATCGCGGCGGAGGGGTGGCCTTATTGTCGACACGATGCATGACCGCGGCTGCGTCTGGCGCGGAGGTGCCACGAAACGGCGCCTTGGTGGCGACCACGGCGCGCGACCTGTGTGCGACCACGGCGCGCGGCAAATGCAATGACCGCGGCACGTGCCCTTTGCGACACTACCGCGATACGGCCGAGGGCGCGGCGGCGTCACGGCGGAGAGGGGGCCCGCGACATGGCGCACAGTGCGCCCCGCGTCTGCGTGAGGCCCGGCGGCGTAGGCGTGCGCGCAGCCTGGGCCTTGGGTGTGCATCCTGTGCACCCAACTTAGTTTTGACTTAGAACACTATTTTGAGTCATTGTTTGGGACACTGTTCATGAACACTCTTCACAAGGTTTTCAAAAAAAAAAAAGATAAAATAATTTTTTTTTAAAATAAAATAAAATGAAATAAAATAAAAAAAATTTGTTGCATATGATTTAATATATTGAATTATTGTCTTGCATTACCTATGAATGCATGGACATAGTGTATGAAAATTTTCGGTATGTGAATAGTGTCTCGGGGCTATATTGACACCCTTAGAGATGCTACATTAAAACTTAACTTGCCATTTGACATGTGTAGATGGCTAGTCGCGGGAGAGGACGTAGAATTAGTCAGAGTGTAGTCGGTACCAGGCACGGTAACAAGCCTTTGTTGAGGCCGTAAGGATTGCAGTCGTCGCTATTGCACAGGCTTGTGCAGTGGTGAACCAGAGCGGGTCAAACGACCTCCAGCATTTCGAAGCACATCGTCCTCCAATGGTTAGAGGAGGAGTGGACTCTAGGGTCAGGACGACTATGACCACAGAGGGAGAGGTAGATGTTATGCGTTCCAACCCAGGAAAGAAGCAGAAGACTTCTGTTTCGCAAGGATATCCAGGACAGGGCTAAGGTTATCAGGACCAAGGCCAGGATGGGACATTTAGTCGGATGAGGCGGATGATGTTATTTAAAATGACTTCATGCGATTTCGATGGGATTGCGAAGGCAAGAATCGAGTTATGGGACACCTTAATCCGATCATCGAGTGAGACGAGTTAGGGTTGCGGTCGATCTGGGCGGATGGTGTCTTTACCATTGCCGACAGCCGAACATGAGGAGGATTGCCCTAGGCGGGGATCCTGGGGTTAGGGACGCATTGTCCCAGTCGGTTGTGGAGACGGGCGCGAACTGATTTATTCCTCCGCTAGTATTGGTCGGGGAACCGTGTCGATTCAGGTGCCACACCATCACCTAGTACTTCACAAACGGGTCACATAGGCCAGAACCAAAGCGCAGGTCGGGGTCGAGTATAGGGTTTGTAGGCCGAGAGTCCGAGTCAGGCTAGGTAGATGATGTGTTACCATTGTTGCCAGCCTGGGCATATGAGGCGAGATTGTCCTAGAATGGAGGTCTCAAGATGCTTCCTTGGTGAGCATCAACAGTGGAGATATGTAGAATGCGTTTCTACTCTTGTACTTGTTGACTAGAGTAGCGTTTAAATTGGATGCACCATATTCATTCATTAATGCATCTTGTGTGACAGAAGTGGGCTTAGAGGGTGAGGCCTTTAGAGAAGCCAGGTGTGGATGTTATTCCCTAGGATGTAAGGTGAGAGTTGACCTGATAGGTCAGGATTGTGAGTTAGAGATCTCCGAGATTCTACTCATGGTGGAGCCCCAGTGGATAGCATCGAGTCGGGTGTGGGTGCACAGTGACATCGTGTCGAGTCGGGTGTGGGTGCACAGTATGGACATTCACCACTCTTGGTGAGTGTGGGTTGAGTTTGTCTTTGGGACTACGTCTAATGAAGACTCATAGTTCAAATAAGGAAATGAAGAGTAATTAATGTGTGTTAGGCAAAGCAAGAAGAGTACATTAATCCCTCAGTGAAAAGCTGGAGTTAGGGTGAAGGACCGCGGTAGTATCAAAAGTCTGTGTAGTGCTTAAGAGACTCGGGCCCGAATTTACGTATTGGGTGTAGGGCAGGAGATATCCTAAATTTCTGTGTGGGTGTAGAGGCAGGAGATATCCCCGAATTTCTATGTGGGTGTAAGGGCAGGAAGTATCTCGAATTTACGTGTGGGTGTAAAGAAACGTGGAGATATCAGAGATTTACGTGTGGGTGTAAGAGACCTTGAGTGGAGATATCAGAAATTTACGTGTGGAGTGTAAGAGACCCTTGGAATGTCAAAGGAATTTACGTGTGGAGTGCTGAGACCGCGGAGATGTCTGGATTACATTGCAGAGAGAAAACACACAGTCATGGTTATTACGTAGACTTAGAGTTGGGTGATAGGAGTCGGGATTGACTCGGATTAGTTACCCATTGGCGAATTGCATTAGGAGTTGGTGAGCTGGCAAGGGCTCGGTGTACGGATGTCATTCATGACATGGATTAGGATGACTGCCCATTGGGTTGTCAGTGATTGTGACCTTGGGAAGGTCAGCGTTTGCACCTGACGGGGGTTGTGTAGGGTTACATGATGCGTAGTTTAGTTGTTTAATACTTAAATGACTAGTTTACATGCATGGTATGGTGCGTTGCATATGCATGTGATTCGTAGTGATTGTATAGAATTTCGAGATGAGAATTCAGCACCAAGGAGGGAGAATGTAAAACACAGAAAATTCTAATTTCACGAAAAGAGAGATAAACGGTCATTTGGTCAAAATCAAAATTTCTAGATCTCGGATGATGAAAGCGGACTTACGGGTTGGAATGTGCTAAATCAAATTCTGCGTCGAATTTCGTCAAATTAGAGACGATCGAATTCCATGCATTTTTCAGCCTTGGGTGTCAGTGCATTAAAATGGCTTGTGAAAGACATGTGTTGTGACAAAAGTCACCTACTACATGTACCCATGTGACACACGTTGCATGATTAGTGAGAGGATGAGATGAATGGCTTAGATTAAGCCATATGTCAAAAATCCAAAACTTAGGGACATAAATGGAATTTTTGGAAATGTTAAGTGAATAAGACAAGAAGGAATAGTCTTCTTCTCCATTGGAACAAGAGAAAAACGGGCAGTAGGCTGAGATTCCAGATTTTAGAGAGAGAGTGTGACTTCTCTCTAGATTTAAATCAGTTCGGGCCAGTCGGATTACCGGCCAGACAAAAGCGAAGTTGATCTACGCGGCGAGGGGCTGCAGGCAGGCACGGAGTTTGGGGAGTTTGACAGGCTAAGATGTAGGGTTCTTCTCCTACTCGGTTATTTTTGGTTTTTAAGAGCTTTTTAAATGGTTTCGTTGATTTGAGGTTGTGAGTGGCCGTTTGATCGGTCCCAAAACTTGGGATTGAATTTTTGGAATATTTTGAAGTTGTTTTGGACAATTTAGGGACTGTTTGGGTGGTTTGTGTGATAATTTATGCAATAAATTATGGTTTTTGTGTTTTTGGGCCGGAAATGACCATGGATTTTGGTTCCATAAAGTGGAACCGATGCTTAATTAATTAAATTTGCCCATGGGCGACCTTGCTTATTAGGGCTTTATTAAGCGAATCCGGTTTGTAGTTGGATAGAAAATGGTCCATGTATTTAATAGAAAAATATTGCTTGAAATGAATGACTTGGAATTGTGTGGGAAATAAATTGTTAATACATATAATTAAATGTAACATGATGTTGGATATATAAAAATATAATTATGTGTGTAAGCCCGTTGGAAATGGATTGATTAGCTCGAGAGAGTAAATTTGATGTTATTGAGTGTGAATTAAATAACATGTGGTATGTATGTAAATTTTGTTAATATATGCATAATTGGTATATTGGCATGTGTGGTTTGGAAATGGCATAATGCATTTCATATGCACTGGGGCAACCTTGAAAATTAGGTGTGAGTGCATGGTATGAAAGAAATGAAAAGGATGTTTTTCTCACATTTGGCTTAGGCATGCGTGGGTAAGTAGGTGAGGACTCGAGACACGGGGTTGTGCATGTAGACCTTCAAGTAGGATCATGTATTTGCTTGAGTGTGTGTTTATGTTGAATCATTGCATGTGCAATTAGGTGGGAGTAGCCCGTATGGAGAATTTCACCCTCTTGGGCATTGCTCACCTGTCGAGGGGATGTGTTAAGGTACAGGGATTGTTCGAGAAGACGGCGCTCATTAGAGGCTGATTTTTAGAAGAAAGCCGAATTGTGACTTTGATGTTTTTGGTATAACATGTATTAGAATTCTTAATTTTAATATGTGTTTGTATTAAGAGTAATGTAATAACTCTTGAACTATTGTGATATAGTTGGTTAGATTTTTGGTGAGTATTGGTGTATGGGCCCAAGTGGTCATTTTTACTCATGTATGAGTCTCACGATATGAGACACACAGGTATTCCGTGGGTTGACGGGTTGTCAACGGACCCCTTGGAAATGGGTTGTCACAATTTGAGCCCAGCCAGTTGTTTGGCAATCCAACCTGATATTAAGTAGTTTGAGCTCATTTACGGCTGGCGGGCTAAATTTAGCCACCACTAGTCTGGCATTGAATTCATGATGGATCAAAATTTGGGTTTTAATTTGACCAGGTTTAATAATTAAATAAAAAACCCCCGTAAAATTAGTAAAGTATATTGAAATATCATTTATTCAAATAGGCTATTATATTACTTAAATTATTGAAGTTAAAAGAATCTTTATAAATGATTGAGTAGTGTATGGGTAACGGGTTTGTATAGATAAAAAAAAAAACAAAAAATCTTTACATTATAATAATAATTGAAATAGTATATTATATTGAAATTCATTAATTATCAAAATAGTATATTATATAGGAATTTCATAAAGTAAGATAAGCATTATGGAATTGGTTTGTTTCTGATAAGCAAGTGGCTTTTTGTGACCGTTATAGTATAGACAAGTGAGCATTATAACATTATTTGAGAGAAACCATAGTACACTTGAACTGAACAAATAATAGAGGAGGAAAGTAATTTATTGAATAAAATAATTTAATTTTTTTTTCACATAGATTTGGGCTGGCCCGATATAAGGTCGGGTTGGGCCAGCAAAATGGCAACCCAGTTTAAATTAGGCCCAGCCCGATTCGACTCGACTATACCCTTGGCCCGGTATCGGCCTGGCCCAGCCAGATAAGCCCGCCCGAATTGCCTGCTCTAAAAATAACATTAATTGGACGAGAAATCTCATTACCTAGCATATCGAAATTCCGAATTGAAAAACAGCTAGCAAAAATGGAATCAGAAAGTGAAAATAAGTCATAATGCACCTAGTCAAATTTTCGGTCAACGGCTGACATGGCAAAGTCAACGGCTAGCGTAAGCGCGATCGTGACGCGGAGTGTGATCGTCCTCGACAAGTTCTACCTCAGGAGTAGCTGTGACAGTTTTAGGCTTGCGAAGGGAGGAAGCTTGAGGAATCAATTGTGGTTTCGCCGAAAAAAAAAACAGCGGGTTATGTGCGGTGGCATACGGTGGTGTTCACGGAAAAGAAACTATCCCCGGTGGTTGTAATGCACTAGGCAGGCAGAGCGACGAAAAAAATCAAAGAACCTACTTTGATACTACAAAGAGTAAGACTGAGTCTATATTATAAACTGTGAATTACAAGTACAAGAGAATGTATTATATAGGCTAGGCTATACAACCCTAGGAAAATACAAATTACAATCCTAGG
Source organism: Tetrastigma voinierianum (assembly GCA_016808115.1). NCBI lineage: Eukaryota > Viridiplantae > Streptophyta > Magnoliopsida > Vitales > Vitaceae > Tetrastigma > Tetrastigma voinierianum. Next base: position 714,060 of record JAEQBH010001291.1, read on the forward strand.
AAAATACAAAATAAATCTAACAATATAATAATCTAACAATTTGTAACTAGAAAATAATAATAAAAGAAAATATAAAGGATAGGACGTAGAATAGAAAGGGGGAGAACAAGACAAAATGAAAATAAGTTTAAATTTAATAAACACTTTATATGTTTGCCTCAATTCATTTTATTTTGTTTTTGATATGATTCTAACATTGGTTCCTTATAAGTACATGAAGTGGGTATTTTGTTCTTCTTACTTTTATTATATAAGGAATAAAATTTTTAAAATATATAAGATTTTGAAGAATTCTAATTATATATATATATATATATATATATATATATATAGTATATATATATATATATATATATATATATATATATATATATATATATATTTAATTTTCTCCACATATTGAGTTTTCAATTATATTTACTTGTTTTTACTATAAAATTATTTGAAAAAATCATACAAATATGTAAATTGGTTTTAAAAGTATTAAAAAGAGGTTAAATCATTCAATGAAAAATAAAAATCTATTGGCAAAACATTAAAACTGTTTTTTATTATGTTAAAAGAAATACTTTACTAAACACTCAAAATTTTGAAGCTAATAAATATTATATATTTACGTTCATGTCTAACTCAATTTCACAAAATGTTCCAAAGTTTGAAAAGACAATTTAATTATCAAAAAAAATCTTAGTTGTCACATCGAGGAGGGGTCACAAGTCACGTTGAGGAGTTTGAGAATATTTTTACAATGTAACAAAGTGTTTAATTATAAAAAAAAAAAAAATCTTATATATTTTACTTATAACCAAAGAAAAGGAATACTAAGTAAATATTTTAATAAAATTCATATTAGAATAAACGGGATGATTTACATGCTTCAATCGATTCTAAACTAAAGAACCAACCATACCATTCAACCTAAAGACAACAATCTAACACGAACGTTGCATGGAAATTCATGGGATACTAAGAAAATAGTTTCTACCTATTCAACCATATAATGTAGTTAAGCAATTCCTACTATTTCACTTAAATCTTTATCAAATATTTGAAAACGAAAGCTATCTTTGAATGCTTGGAAAAAAAAGATAGAAAACATATGATCCATTCGCTTACATTAAAAAAGGGGTAGGAAATCTCTGAAACACGATCTCTTGGATTTCTCTAATTTGGCCATATTCAAATATGATAATTTTAAAAATAAGCTCTCTTTGAATGCTTCTAGTTTCTAGGAGGTCAAAAAAGGTTTAAGACATTATATTTTTAAGGTGTTTTACAACTATTTTTTTTATATTTATTGTTTGAAAGCATTTCAATTTTCAAATAAGTGAAAATTCCTTTATTTTGATAATATTATATAATATTATAATATTATATTGTTATCAATAAATAAGATATTATAAATATCTTTATAAATATTCTGGAAAATCATAAGAAAAAAAATTGATAACTTGGATATATACTTATAGAAATTAGGATGATATGAAGAAGATCAAGTGATACTCAATAATTATTAAAATATTAGGGAAACCCTAGTTCTTATTTTCGCTCAACTTTTTTTTTGTTAGTCTCTTTCTCTTTAAGCAAGGAGGATGATTTTTTTTTATCATTCTTAACTTGAAATCACCCATTTACACACTTTTACATCATTTTCTTCCTCAATAAAGTGGTTATTCCAAGTACATTCCTGGTTTTCTATTTGTTTTTTTCGTGGTTTAGCCTACCATTGATGCTATGTGTTTGTCATCGTCTGAAAATGACATTTGTTTGCTTGTCATATGGTACAGCGTTTATTTGTGTGATGACCATTTATACAAGCAAAGTAAATCCAATCTATGACAAGAAATCAAATCAATGGTCATCAATATGCTACAAAACTGGAATCATAGGTATTCTAACACAATAAGAAAACAAAAGTGTGTTCAAAATCATCAAACGTGATAGGTTTACTATTAAAGTTTTAAATAGCTAGGGAAATTTCTCAGCTTATTTGAAGAAAATCTGGCCGCTAAAATAGAATAGCGACGGATTTACTTACCTTAAATAATTCTTAGCTAAAGTGCTGTCGAAAATTAACTAGAAAAATTTCTCCAGTTATTTTTTAACTATTGAAATTCCTAGCTAATTATATATTTTCGCTTACTAATTTTGGTCATAATCTGTGAGGGACTAATACTGAGATCGAATAGCGACGGAAAATGCCTCAGCTAAATTGTGATAGGTAAATCATCACGGCTTGTTCTGGTCTTTGAATAGTTAGTTATTTAATCGTCCCCGCTAATTTAGCTAGGGACAATTTCACTAATGTTGTCTACTCTAAAGAAATAGTTATATAATTGTCCCCAGTAGCTAATTTAGCTAGGGACACCTTCCGCCACTATTCTTGTTGAATTTGAAGAATAGCCACGAGTCTGTCCCTAGTTAAATTGGGGCTAGGACAATTCGTCATACTATTCTGTCCACTTTGAAGAAATAGATATTGCACTGTCCTCAACCATCGGTAGCTAGGGACAATTCCTTCACTATTTTTGTTGAATTTTAAAGAAATAGCTGACAAATTATCCCGCTAAATGAAGTAGGACACCTGGCCATTATTCTTGTCATTTGAAGAAATAAGCATAAATTCCTTACCTAAATTAACTAATATCAAATTCCGTCACTATTTTCATTCAATTGTAAGAAAATAACTACAACAATAACTAGGGATCATTCCATAGCTATTTTCACTATTTTATTTTTTTTTTTAAATTAGAATACATACTTTTAAATTTTTATATTAATAATGAATAAAAACATATACTAAAAGCAATTTTTTTTAATTAACCATAAGTCAAAGCAAAGATGTAAATTAATATGATACAATAGGTGTTTAATAGTGAAAAAAATAAAAAATAATAAATATAGTCTCTAATCATCTAAACCTAAAATTGTCATCCTCCACTTCATTAACTGGTGGATCGGTAAAGGTCCAGTGGTGGGTGCTCACTGGGTCCGTGTCCCATCCGGTCGCGACAAGGCCGCGAATCGTGATTGCATATTGGTCATCCATTCGTTGTATTGCATTTCTTATTTCTTTTTTCTATCTTATTGTTCACTTCTTTCATTGTTTGTTGCATTTCATCCTAAAAAGAGTAATATGTTGATCCTTCTCTTTCACGCGTTCCATAACGCAATTGCTCATTTGTTTCCATTACTCGCCGCCGATCGCTCATCCACCGCCGGGCCGGGTGATGGGAGAACTAGAAGCACGATCGCTAGAACAAAAAAAGCTTACTCCTTCGAGTCGTATGTTGTACACTCGGGTCAGCTTCTTTTGACCTCCCCATGGTCTCCAAATAGGCTGTGATCATAGCTTCAATTGGTTGAAGATCCATAGAACCCTCAACTGGCTGAGAAGCAGCTGTCACATGTTCCTCCACGAGGTCCCGCGGATAAAATAGGAAAATAACCACAAAGGAGTATATAAAATAAATTAAATATTCTAATATTTTTCATATGCCACACTTAACTTTCAACATTTACCGCAGTATCAACATCGATTAATATGCGAGATAATTACAAAGAATTCATTCTAAAGACTCATTATTACCAACCGGCCATCCTCGCTTCACATGCATCTTTCCCCGAGACTACACACTGGGATCTCGACCAATCCTTCAGCCTAAAGTATGACTTATTAAGCTGTAATAACATATGTTACAAATTAGAGGAATACATTATTTAAAATTTGTAAGGTTTAATAACTAATAGTGTAAATGTGTTATCTTAAAATTTTAAGTCATATTTTTAAAAAAAATGACAAGGAAAGAAAATTTTAGCCAAAATTAGTAAAACCATGCAGCGTTTGAATTTTTGACTGCTTGAAATAATCAAAATATTTAAATGTTTAAAGTTAAAATGTTACCAAATCCTCGAGCGTGCCTAATGGTCGACTTCACCTCCCTGTGGTGGGCGAGACATGCCCCAGACTCCGTCCAAATTACTTCCAAATCACAATCTTTGTCAGCTGTCTCGATTTTTCTCTTCACTTCATCTCCCAAGATCAAGTCACTTGCGCCACTCATCCTCGTGTATAAAATCAAGCCTATTCTGCATAATCTTCACTTATGGACAAGTTCGAGTACCATTCAAAGCTTTGTCTCCCACAATGACTTATCTACCATTAAATCGGGTACCCGTGAACACCGATTCAGATATTAAAACACAAAAAGTGTATAATAATAAGGGATATCATACTTTATGCTTGAATAGTAACCAACTTAATAGCTGAACAAATTAGATAATGACTTGCAATGCTTTTGTTTTTCGTTTATACCCGAAGTCGCTAAATAAGCCTTTTAGTCGATGAAGCTTCCAATGTAGAATGCTTGGAATCAACCATTTTCTTGAAAGATCTGTAATAGCTGAACATCAGGAGATGGAAAGAAACCGTAAAAAATAAATGATACAACAGCTGAAAACAAGCAATTCATAACTATATATAAAAACAAAACCACTAACAGGGACATCACATTTTTTTATTAGAGTCATATGTACGTATATGTTATACCTCCCATCCACAATCTCTATTACTAACTTAGCACTGCCTGCAGAGGAACCAACAACATATGACGATGTCGATGGTGCTATAAAATGGGGAACAACATCCTACGATGTAGGAATAAAGGATGAGAGCTATCGATCGGCGGTGTGGAGTGGGAGGCAATTAAAATGGTGGCCTTATATCCGATGCAGGATAGTAGGTGGTCGCACTCAGCAGCCTTCATGACCATTCATGGTATGTTGATGGTTCTTCACTACATACATACGATTCACTACCCTCATTTTGGTCACTGTCCACAGCCATTGTACTTTCCCCTTGATAACCTTAAACAAAGAATTCGTACAAAGCCATATTTAGCCACATGGTATTCAACAAATGTTTACATCACGAAAGATATATTCTCGACACTTGCAAGTATTACATGGATGACTTAATTTGGCCTCCGCCTCCATCTCGAGCTGACTACAAGAAAAGGGATTTTATTTTTAAATGTAAAATAAAAATAAATGTTGCACACTTAACCCAATGGCTATTGCTTTTCCTGATACTTTTATTAAAAATGTGGAGTTAATATTCGAGTAATCATTCATCAATAATTTGTATATCCAGATCTCAAGTATATGCTGTGCTAAAATGATATGACCAAAGGTTTAGACTAGGAACATGTGATTATGAAATAATAGTTATTATTTTGACCTTCATTATCTTGGAGCCATCAAGACGATATCTAATGCGCTTCCCAACTATCTCTAAGAGGAACAACATCCTCCAACATTGCCTCATGCACAAGAATGAGTGTAGGGCTACTGGCCGTTGAACAAACAACCTTTCTTTGGGGCTCTACTTTATCCTCTCAGCAAACGATCACATTCCGCTGTGTAATGAAGCAGCTTCAAAAACAAGGACTACAATACAACCAGAAGCATAATCTATTATTTTTACTCACTCAGCTCGACACCTTGTGAATCAAAGATAACGTAGACAATCTGATAGAACCAGTGGCCCCAAATCGAAAAGTATGATTACAAAGGCTCCATTGCATTATCAAGGTAGTGAGCATTTGGTTTTAAATTGTTTCACCTCCATGTCGCAAAGAATTTTACCAACTTCTACCTTGTTGTTTACCTGAGTAATAACTTAATAAAGGTAAAACCAAAGCTGCAGGTTATATTATCTTCCCACCAACTTCTCAAGCTCTCTTGGGTGCTTCCAATATGGATCTGCGGCGGAAAGCTTTCCTCGCTCCAGGGACATGTATAACAATGCCCTCGTGCAATCGCAGACATCTGTCACTTGACTGCATCTACAAAGAACAAGACAAACTATTACACAATGGTTAAGGATATTTTTTTCAAACATGCATTTCAGCATTCCATACAAGAGAATTTATATGTGTAAATCCTTCAACCACTCTTCTTGATTTATGGTTGTGTTCTCCAAATCAAAGAATGCCCGTGGAAAACACAAATGTAATAAATATTACTGATATCCCCAAATTGCAGATATCAGGTTAAAAGGAACATCAAGGTTGGTATTTGACAGAGAAAATAATAAAATTACTAAAACAAGACAACAATAACAACTCAACCGATAACTCGAATCTGGGTTCGTAATCCTTATCTTTCTGGATTTTCCTCACAAGACTCTACATCTTGAAAATTGAAGAGAATGGCTTCGTAATTTAGGCATCAGAATACAAATATGCAATAAAAATCATATAAAGCATGTAAAAATATATAATAATCGACAATTTAATTGTGGAAATTTAAGAAAAGTTTTTGTCAGAAACTCACTTGGCATGATATAAAACTTTACCACTCAAGTTTGAATTGAAAGCAAGCCACTACCTACCCTATGTAAATTTAAATTATTTTAAAATGATATGGAAATGGCTTTCTGAAAACCTGTGTGGTCAATAACCACTGGAGACAGATTGTTAGTGCCAATCATTGTATAAACTTACATAAGACATTTACAAAGTGCATGGTTATGATCCTTCAAAATTTAAGGTGAAACCAAATTACTGGCTTGCACTTTGGATACCTTTCAGATTATAAGCTTACAACAATAAAGACATAAAAAAAAATTAGTTGCATTCCCAAATTCCATGTGCTGCACATTAATATCCAATCCAAAATTAAGGACACTTATAAAAAAACTAGCAATTCAATCACAGTCACCTCAAACCTCTAACACCCATACTATGATTTATTAAGGACTAAATCAGGACAGCATTTCAATGTTCGAGGAAAACACCCATCATTGCCTAAATGATTCATATCTCACTCAGATCTCGAGGTTTTATTATTTTTAATTAAAATGTTGGTAAAAGAGAATAGTCCAACTCTATTTTCAAAATTTTACTGAAATACAGAATAATGAACTTTAAATTTCTTCAGAAAGAAGCCAAAAACCTATAAACTCATTCCAATGCCAACTAAACTGGACAGGACTATTGGCCATATTTGAGTTGAGTAAATCATCCATTTCTATAATAAACAACAAAGAGCATAAGTCTCCAATTTCTGTTTCTCGGCAATCAAACACACAAAGAAAAATAATTTTCTCCCCTTAGATACATTTAATTCATTAGATAATGCAAAGCATAGACATAATATCATCAACCAGACACACCATTTGTTTATAAATCAACAACCTAACCCACCCATTCATCCAAAAGAAAAAGTCAATACAATAAAATTAGCAATCGACACTTTGCCAAATCAACACAACATAAAATAGAAAGGAAAACTAACTCCTTGGCCGCCTTTAATGGATATTTTAGTTTTCTCTGGTGCTGAATAGTAGAGAAAAAAGCTCGATAATTTGTTCACGGTTTACAAGTTTTCTGGAAGACTTAGTTAGTATAATATTAAGGGGAAGGTTAGAAGAAGTACCTGAAGGCAAACCCTCATGGTGACTCTGCTTCTCGAACCTGGTCGAAGAGCTCGACCACCTCTTCTGTCTGGCTGCCGCCTCCCGCAGCTCTCGTGAGATTCTGATTCCTCCTTGGCCGATCCAGTTCACTGACCACTTGACTTGGCGACTCCTGGGAGACGACAGCTCGAGGCTCGGCGAGTGAGAAAGCCGGTAAGGCTATGGCCGCGGACTTCTGCTGTGGTGCGGACCCAGGCCTCGAGGCGAGGAGGAGGTCGGGGTGGGAGAGGGTGGAGAGACGTGGGTCACCGGAGAGGAGTTGACTCGCCTCAGCTCGAGCAAGAGCTTTAATGGCGGAGGAGCTGATCCATTAGTTCGAGAGTGGGTTGGTTTGGATGATGAGAAGCTACTCGAGGGCTTCAAGGACCGCCAAAACCTCGGTTTGGGCGGTCTAGCCCATGAAGCTCTCTGGCTTCGTATCTACCTCCTCCGTTCCGCACCACCCCGTATGCTCGGGCCTCACCTCTCTAGAGGTGGTTTTGGTAAATATATCAGAAAACTTAAGCTCCGGTTTCCGCTCACCAAGGTTTCAGGTTGTGGAAACAGATGGCTTAAATCGATCCAATGAATGGCCGGGATGGTATATGTACACGTGACAGTGGTGGTAGATTAAGCCAGATAGGCTTAAGTTTCACATCATGGCGCTTAAACACACTTAGGTCGAGTAGACAAGAGTAGGTAAATTAAGCATTTATTTTATGAGAGTTTGTATGGTTTATATCATATGTATTTTTATTTAATAAACTATTTACGCTTAAAATGCATATTTTTGGGGAAATATCATTTATATCATTTTAAGGTATTTTGATGCATTACTACACAAACGCTTATAATAGCTGAAATTACTAAAAATACCATTATAAACACTTATAAAATTAAAGTGATCGGATAAATAAGCACTTTGTTGATACTTTAAAAAAATTAATTTTTTTGGGTTCTTTAAAACTATAGACAATATCTCACTACATTATTTTAGTGCTTTTATCTAATAATAAAATACAATAAAGAAAATGACATAAAATGTTTCCCATCATCACAAACATTTTCAAAACAAAAATAACAAATATCATTAGTACTTTCCATCATCAAAAAAATTCTATGTTCCAAAACAAAATAAACACTCATAGACTGTGATCTAAATTCTAAATAAAGAAAATCATTATCAATACTCAGATCACTAATATTTTTTTTTTCTATTTTAAAATTTTATATTCAAAATTTTTTTATATTTTTTAATAATTTTTTTTTAAAAATTTTACCTATTTTTACATGAATTTTTGGAAGTTGTTTGATATTTTTCGGAATTTTTTACATAATTTTTTCTGTAATTTTACCTATTTCAGATTATTTTTAGAATCTATTTAATTATTCTTCATAATTTTTCCTATTTTTTATATAATTTTTCAAAATTTACCTATTTTTACATAATTTTTTTGAAAAGTTTTCTATTTTTCGTATTATTTTCCATAATGATATTTTTTTGCTATTAAACACCAATTTTAATCTTTCGTATAAGCTTTTTTGAGCTTTGTTTTTATAAACTTCTCCATAAAGCTTATTGAAATAAGATAAAAATGGCTTATAAGAGGGTTATAAGCTATTTTTATAAGCTCTTCCAAATATCCGTAATTTTTTATCAAAAGTGATGAGAGGTTTGGTAAGATGTTCTCAAATAGTTATGATAAGTTCCCTCAAAACTAACTCTTTTCCTTATATATACTAATATGCCACGTGCCATGCAAGTGAGTTTGAGCTTATTATTTATTTTTATTTTTAAGAAATGAATAATGCAAAAAATCATAATTTTACTAGAGAACCGGATTAACTTTATTGCTTAACTGCTACCCGACTGGTTCTAATCCTGCAGAGAAGTTGCACACTCTCTCTAAAATTCAAACCTAACTGCACTCCCCTCATGTCCAGCCATTGTCTTTGCTCTTTTTCAAAATGGAGTACATACTATCTCCAAGTTTTGTCTTTTCCTCATTAAACTTCCATTTAATTCCCAATGGCTGTATTTCTTTGTGATTTTTTTCACACATGGCTCAATCTGTGTTCATTCATTTTGTATCCTCTTCTACTCACGCAATGTGTCATAAGAAGATATGTTATGTGCGACTTTGTCACATCAGCATGTCGCTTTAATACGCACCATACTTGGGTGCTCGAAACAGGTACCCGACTATCTCTATCCACTTAATTCGACATGGTAGCTAGATTTCGCGAGACGATTTCAACAAAGGAACTAAGCCATTATCCGAGATCTAGAAAGTTCGGATTTTTAACAAATTACGATTTTGCCCTCTTTCGAAAAATTGGAATTTTCTCTCGTCTTACAACATTGAATTAATATTTTATAAGAGGGGTTGAATGAATAAATTTTTTTAAACATATAAATTAGTTTTTAAATATTAAATTATTTTTTCATGTTGTTAGATATAAATAAAATCAACTTACCAAAATAATTTTGCTCTTCTTTCAAAAAATTAATTTTTACTCTTTGGTATTGATTAATTAGTGAATTAAAATATAGTTTATCAAAATAAATTTCTTTATTATTGATATAAAGATTGAATCATTTCATCCAAAAAATAAAATAAAAATTGCTATTGAATCCAATTTGATTAAAAATTGCTGAGGAGCTACTAAAAATTATTAAATAAATATTGACTATTTATTGACTTATAAATTATCTATCAATGTTCTATTATATAAGGATGACATTTTTTTATATATGCCATTATTGGTCTACACAATTTGAATATGTCATAAATTATTCATTTAAATGGTAATATTAACATATATTACCATGTCAAGATAATATATGTCAACAACTTCACCTTTTCTCAGATGAGAGTAAAGGCTAGAGATATGCATAACAAATAAAGCACTGAAGTTAGCAACAGAAGGACACACCTCATATCATATGAACTAAAGAACTACAAAAAATAGCAAAAAGCAATGTCTCAAAGAAAGAGACTAAAGAATACATGGTAAGTACAATTGATGAAAAGAAAGGCTTAATATAGATTAATTGAGAATACAAAGCTCAAAAAATAGTACAGAAATGGTTAACTCTATAAATAAATATGAAACAATTTGAAGGACACAAGAAAATACAAGCATGAAACGAAAAGAAAAAAAAATCACTATGAAGCTAAAAACGTAAAAAAAAAGAAAACTAAATGAGTAGTAAAACTTGAAAAATGACTCGCTTCGCTTACTAACCTCTCTCGATTCACAGTTACTGGTTTACATAAGAAATGATTCATGAAGAAATCTATCAAGGATGTTGACTTCACTTTAGGTGAACAAATCTCCACACCCTATTGTGATTCCTGTAAAGTTCGGGCCTCACATTAAAGCATGTATTTTCACCACAGATGCGCTTAGATTGAATCCACCCACATTGAATAAAAAAATTGTTTTCAAAATAAAAGTTATTTCTTTAACAAAAAGCACTATCGAACCCACCATGAGTTTAAAAATTGCAAAACCTATTTTACCATTTTCTTTCTAGTGGAAATTTAAATGAAATAAGCAAAGGAACACGCAGAGAGTAGGGAGACGTGAAGGCGTACACCGCTCCAACGAACTTGCAGGTTCAAAATGGAAAAGGAAACAAGCCCAAAGTAAGTAATTTGCGCCGTCTTCGATTGTGTTGATTCACTCATGATGAAGAGTCAAAATCATATAGTGATGGGGAAATAGGATTTAAAGAAGAAAAAATTGGACAAAATGAAAAAGAAAAAAACCCAATCTTTATGTTCAAACTCCGTCTGGAAATCAAATCTGAGAGAGAGATATGTGTGTATTTGAAGGAGAAACAGTTGAGAATCTTACCGGGTAACAAGAAGAGTTAGAAATGGAGGGTTCCGTAGTGGTAAAGAAAGAACCGAGAGAGAGAGAGAAGATGTTTGTTTGGTTTTGGTGTCGCACGACGCTATGACGCACCGTGTCTTTGGTGGTTTAATCAGCAAGTGTAATCGGAAAAACTGAGTAAGAGATGAATGGTGAGAGAATGAATAAACCGAACAGGCTGCCAAAGACGGTGAGAAAAGGGAATGGTTTCTTTGTTTTCGTGAGACAAAGGAGAAGAGAAGATTAACTCGTAAGCTTTATGAGCACACAGATAAGGAAACGATGTCGTTTATTTAAGAACCGCAACAGATATTAATAATCCTAGTTAAATTGTTATGATAAATCCCTTACTGCATGCCATAGAGCCAAAAAAAAAAAATATATCCAGGCATACTTAACAACGGATACCATCCCTAGCTAAATTACTAGGGAATTATCACTTACTAAATCAGTAAATTTGAAAAAAAATAATTTGAGAGTAAATTATAGTGACGGATTATTCCCTAACTAAATACAAAGAGTAAAACAGAGGTACGGAAGTATCCCTAGCTAAATAGCTAGGGACATATCCCTAGCATTTCCATATGAGGGAATGTCAACAATGACGCTTTACGGGCAAGCATGAGTCAGACCAGACGCTTGTTTAAAGTGTCAAATGCAAATCACATTATATGTATTAATCATTAAATACTCAATAGCCAAACATCCTTATCAAAAGAACCATCCTCGTGATCCAGGTATATATATGGTAATGCCAACACCACGACCACAAAGCGTCACACGGAAATCACTTATAATAAAAACAAATACGATGCATTTCGTTGTCAAAATAATAATTCCTATATAATTAAATAAAAATAAAGCCTCAAAATTAAATTGAATTCATTGGATAAAATATCTTTAAATATTAATGTATAGCAACATAATCCAAATAATCAATCAAGTACTTTAAATATGGAAGTTCGCATACAAATTTGTTCATTCTATTAAGATATTTCAATAACAAATTTAATCATTTCAAACAAATTAAAGAACAAGTATTGGCGCAATGCAACTACTAAAAGCTATATTTACAAAGAATAATTTTACTTCCGACAACTTTGTTGATATAATAACTATAGTTCCTATTATCACCCTCTTGACATAATGATTTTTCTTCTTTCAAAGAAGTTACATTCAATGAGCATAACTCTGTCAAATTCAACATCAATGATGAAGCGACCATGAAAGGTGGAATCACTGTGCCAAACAAAGCCATCACTGACCAAAGCGCCTCTCATGAACTGCAAAGATTAAGCAATAGAAAATTATTGAACATCCCTCGTATAACTTGCACACATTCAAAGAAAAATAAAAATAAAATATATATGTTGTGGCTCATGGATAAGAACAAGGGTTTTATTTTGTATTGACAATTGTGGGACACATTCTTTTTAATAGCCTAACAAAATCACTAGTAAAGAATAACAAATGAACCTTATAACACAGTGGACATGGATAATAAATAAATACAAGGAAGATAAATGAACTTAAAGGTCAAATCTTATGTCTGAGGCATCCAAATTTATTTAGTATTACTTCCTGGAGACTAGAAGAGAGGCATTTCCCCACAAGAGATGAGCTTGAACAATGCTAAATTTGCAAAAGCATTGCTTTTTCCCTACTGTAATGCAAATATGGGCCTAAAGAGTAAAGTAGAGTAGCCAAATAGGGCTGCCAGTAGAAGTTCAAGAATTAAGAAAAGCAAACAAAACTAACATAGAAGAGCAACCATGCTTTTAACCTATCCCAAACAAAAAAGGTTAGATACTTTGTTGAGCAAATTGTCCTTTAAAGTAGAAACTGGGGAGATCTTTTTTAGTAAGAAAAATATTAAGGCTATCGTGGATCGGATTACTTTTAATTAACAAAATTCACAAGGTAAATAACTAAACAAGAACAAATTATTAAAAGTATTCCAGAACCAAAGAATTTCACCAAGCAGCCACATATATATTAGGCTTGAATGAGTGGAAAATATAGGCATACAAAGCTCAACCCTTTTAATTTAAAATCACATATAGCAAGCCATCAGGAAAACATAAAACTAGACAACCTAACTAATCACCATTGTGGGACAAGTGTATAGGGATGGACTATAAAATGAAGAGCTGATATCAGGCACCATAAGGCCCAAAAGATAAATATGGAAGCTCTGCAATAAACTATGAAAGTATCATAAGTAAATACTTTATTATTTAAATGACAAAGGAAAATGCTTTCCTATTACTTATTTTCGGTTGGAGATTTTAATAGTTTTTAAAGCAGAAGATCAACAAATCTCGAGACATGAGATTTTAAAAAACTTTGATCAGAGGAACCGGGCAATCGTAAAATCTGCACTCAATCAAAGAGGCTTTTGGTTGTCTTTAGTTAACACTAAGAAGTTGAATAAATAAAAATCATGCAAACAATTACCATTTAACTAAAAAAACCCTACATAATATATATTTGGAAACATAAAAAACCAAACAGAACATAGAAACATAAAGAATTTAGAATCGGTCTCAAAAAAATGAAATATAAACAATTGTTTCCTCCTCTTCATTTGGTTAGAAATGTTCCATTTTCATGTTCTTTTTCTAGATATTGGTGCGGTTGTTAGAGAATCAAATGGTTAGTATTAACAAATAAGTGGAACCCAATTGTTGATAGAACAGATGAATATAATAAGAAAAAAAAAAACAAGGAAATAGAGGAGGGGAAGAGGATAAGCCCCGTTTTGGATTGGCAGAATGGTTTATGTGCATTATTCTATCCTTGTCAGGGTCGCTAGTCTAGTAAGAAGTAAAAATGATAAAAAAATAGAATATACATTTCAAGTTTCGATCGAGTATTTCCGAATGTTTGTGATTATCCCATCATTCTGTAGGGAGGGAGACAAAGCCGATTATCTCATCATTCTACATGCGGTGTTAGTTTCCATCACAACCTAGAAACTCACCACCCATATCCCCAAAGACATTTATTCAGATGCCGCCTGCTTTTGTTTTCTCCTTTGTTACAAATGATGAACCTAGTTGTAGTACACTTTTTCCCCACCTTTCATAGAAATTGGAGCTTACAAAATAGAAGAAATCAATAATCTAATATAAGGATCTACACCTGGGTTAGACTGGAAGAACAATGCATCAACACTCATCCTACAAAGCCACCCTATCCACCTCAAGAAACCTTAAAAAACCCCAAAACCTTCCATTTTGCATATTCATCATTAAAAATCAAAATTGAAACCAAAAACCCCATAACTGGTCCCACTACCACATCTCAATAAAATTGCAAACAAAAGAATCCATCAGATCTCACTCCTCCAACACAAAAATCACATGAAACCGTCTAAAACCATTCACAAACTAAAAATCGAAAGTTCAAACCAAACCCACCTCCATACCTAATAAATAGAACCCAAAATTGATTCCAAAAAGAAAAAATATGCAAACCATACCAAAAAGAGAAACTTTAATGTATTTGATTACCAAGATGAAAACTCATGGGTTAATATTGCGCCTTAGGCCTTGATTTCATTCGATAACCAACCAAGGTAAATCGAGTAGGAAAGGAAGAGAACTACCATGGGGAAGTCAATTCCACACACCCATCACCGTCTTCATCCATATATGCAAACAAAACTCTTGAATTGAACAAGCAAAATAAAAGAAAAGAAAAGAAACTCGACCAGCAAGAATCAGAGAGGAGAGTGAAGACGATATAGTCGGGTGGGGGAATTTGAGAGGTGAATCTGGACTCTCAACCCCTCCATTATGGATGAGGCTAGCGAAGGAACAGTTCAGAGGAGCCATATCATGTTGGTCTTTGGCACAAACATCTCGGGTATCGACCCATGGGCGGGTTTTGATATTTTATATCTATATATACTATGATGCTTAAAAATAAAGCTGATTACTTTTAAACTTATGTAGTTCAATGACGCCATAAGAGGTGTCATAGAAAAGGAACGTCATTGTTCGATATACTCAGCCCAAGTAATGACATTTTTTAGAAGCGCTACGACTGAGTCGCCATTTTTTTTTAGTTTTTTGTAGTAGTGAAGTAAATACATAATTTCCTAATGAGAAGCATTGAGGGTAAGAATAGCGAATGATTAAACTCTAGCTAAATGCATACATTTTAGAAAGTCACAAATTAGCACACCATTAGCTATGATATATTCCCTAGCTATTTTAGCTGAATCAATACTCAGTTAAATATATAAAATAAAACAAAAAAATTATTAGCTATAGACTTAATGATCTTTATCAATTATCTTCTAGCCAACAGCTTAGGGGAAAATCCTCAGCTAAATGCACAATCAAAGCAACATAACGGATTGGTCACTAGCTATTTTAGTTAGGGATAGTGTCTCGTCGCTAAATATATAAAACAAAACAAAAATAATTTATAGACTTAACGACGGACATAATCCCTAGCTAAATAGCTAGGAAAAATTCATAGCTAAATGCATGCATAATAGCAATTATAAAATCATTAGTTATAGATTTGGTCCCTATTAGAAATAGCTAGGACTCAACCTAGTAAATATATAAAACAAAACAAAAAAATAATTGGAGTATAGACTCACGATTTAAATAATCTTATTAAATAGTTAGAAAATCTCTAAATGCATATATTTTTGTGAAAATAACAATTTAAGGCACCAATAGCGAATGATTTTACCTTTGTTATTTTAGCTAGGGATTAATCCCTAGCTAAATACATAAATCAAAACAAAAAATATTTAAGAGTAGACTTAACGACGGACGCACCTTTAGTTGAATAGTTTAGGCAAACTAAGAATGCATACATTTTGCAAAAACAAATTTAAGGACATTATTGAAGACGACTTTTTCTCAGCTATTTAATAGGAAACCCTAGCTATACATAAAATTAGCAAAAATTATCTGATCATGATTTTGAACATGGATTTGTTCTCTGAATAATTAGCTAGGAAAACTGCCTCAGTTATCATGAATTGTCACCTTTGCAACAAAATCAACGACAATATTAGCTAGGACTTTGTCCATCTGCAATTTCTGCCTCTTTAATCCTTCACAACCAATACAAACTGGTCAGAAATTGTTATTGTTCTCAGACAAAAATTTCTTAAGTATCTGTCAGCATCCTTGGAAATAGCTTAGGATTATTTAAAGAATTAGCTAATCCCGATAATTTCTCAGAGGTCGGAAATGATTCATTATTCCCATTTGTTGGAATTCTTTTTTCACTGAGAATGAAATGTTACTGGGGTTTTAGTTTTTGTAATGACAGATAAACATATAATGGTTTAATAACATTTATATTTTAATCTTTAATGGTTTTAATTCTCCGTTGAACTTAAACACCGAGTTTTTGTTCTTCCGTTCATCCTCTATGCTCTATCTATCAGTCATAGTCTCCTCAAAATTCACTAACTGAAGTCAAGTTGTATTCCTCTGTCTACCTCTCTATTTCTCTCGTTGGTGATAAAGGAACGCAACCATTATTCCAGTTCATCGGAGTAGTATCAAGGTATTGTGGTGCTGCTTGTACGTTTTTTTATCCTAACAGACAGGCATTGATGTGGTTTTCTCCAAGCACAAAGGAGATGATGAATATGCATTGCTGGAGATTGTGGTGACGCCCTCTAAAACCCGCAAAATTTTGACTACCGTCAACCCGTGAATATAGTTCACGCTTCGTTACCCACACACTTCAAAAACCCAAGCGTAGTCCCAATGAGTCTACCCAAATACAATACCTCCGTATAAACCTGGTCCCAAAATGGGGCCCAATATATCATCACACGAGTAAAACGGCTACTGGGCTCCATAAACAGCATCTACAACAATATCCGTAAACATACTCAATCCAGGTCCACAGTTCTAAGAGTTAATAATTTCATCTTATACAACACATATATCAAAATTCAGAGAATTATAATACATGTATAAAATCATCGAAAACCTACAACCCAACTTTCTTCTACAACTCGCCTCAGACGAGCCGTCCCCTTGCACTCTTCATGTACCTATAAAATAATATCCCTCTGGCTGTGGTGAGCTAATGCTCAGAGTGGAATCGCTCTGCGGGCTTACTCTCACCCAAGTGCGCGCTGCAGAATGCTCAGTGTAATAAACACATTCAAGCAAATGCATGATCCTACTTGAACGCCTAACCTTCATCATCTCGCACTGAACCTCATCGACTTCACACTCACCTAAGCCTCGCGATGAGAATTCATTATTTGTCGAGCCGGTGGACAACTCCTCCGGCGTATATATCAACGCGCCCGACGACCGATATTGCCTATGACGACCTCCACGGGAGATCATCCGCTGCCTCCGACGATCGATATTTTTAGCCTGACTACCCTCCCGATAATTAACATTTTGTGACAACCCTCGAACCATTTTCTCTAGACCGTCTCTACGTAACTCACTCATAAATTCTAGGTGTTCCAAAGGCATATAATGCATGTATGCCAATTCCAATATAAATAATTCACATGTAAATATATAAACATGCATATTATTTACAAATAATCATTCACGTAATCATGTCACGTAATCCTTTATTTATACATCAAAATTGTTCACTTGGGCTAACGTGACAAACACCGAAAAATCCTACTCACTACAGATTCCTGCGCTTTAGCTTAATTAATTTTTCTTCGTTAAATCAGTTAATCCGTCGCGAAATCTATTAACACGAACGGCGACGGAAAAATCTAAAGATGTGAAACGGTCATTAAACTTAGCATTGAAATTTGAAATCCGTCGCTAAGTTTAGCGACGGATTGAAAATTTTCGTCGCTAAGTTTAGCGAGGGATTATGAATTTCCGTCGCTAAAATACCGACGTAATACAACAATCCGTCGCTAAATTTAGCGACGGAAATTTTCAATCCGTCGCTAAATTAGGGACGGGAATGTCTGATTTTCCGTCGCTAAATTTAGCCAGGGATTATAATTTTTCGTCGCCAAACGTCGACGTAATACAACAACTTGAGTCAAACAAACGAAGGACGGAAATTTTAAATCCGTCGCTAAGATAAAGACGGGAATTTTCAAACCGTCGCTAAAACAGCGACGGAAAATTAAAATCCGTCTCCAATATAGCGACGGAAAATCAGAATCTCGTCGCCGTTTTTGACGGATCTTTACTACGTCGCTAATCTTACCTGCAAGACTCTTGAGTTATTTTAG
Organism: Tetrastigma voinierianum; assembly: GCA_016808115.1. Lineage (NCBI taxonomy): Eukaryota > Viridiplantae > Streptophyta > Magnoliopsida > Vitales > Vitaceae > Tetrastigma > Tetrastigma voinierianum. The sequence continues at coordinate 732,620 of JAEQBH010001291.1, forward strand.
TGACAGAATTTTCCGCCGCTAAAATTTAATTTCCGTCATAAAATCCATTTTATTTAATTTTTTATACTGTTCAAAAAATTATCGCAATATATTTAATTTTAAATAATTAGAAACCATAATAATAGCACACATTCAATTGAAAACCATTACACTTAGTACATTGCTGAAAATAAAAAGCAATACAAATAACTTACATTAATTTTGCGTTGCAACAATTAAAAACTCTAACACAATAACTAGTTCATATCTGTCTAAAAATCAGCTCACCCAAAGCAGCTGATGATCACGACCGGAGATGGTTATGGGGGTAGGGAAGTTGGATTGGTAGATCTGGATGTCAGCACATTGAGACTGCATGTTAAACATATCGTTTAACTGCTCCATCTTGAATAAGATGATGAGGAAATGTTATTTAAAAAAATATTCTTAAAATTTGCTTAAAGTAATACAATGTTGAATTGTGGATCTAGAGTACCTGTATGTGTGGAAAGATCGGGTGCCAGGTCCTCCTTTTTCTCAGACGGCGATTTTAGCAATTTTGTTCACGCTTTTATATTCGAGTATTCCAATGTTGCCGCCACTTTCCCATACATCTTCCCGGTATATGTTCTCCTTTTTCCCTTCGAGCTCAGATCTTGTACAAACTAATCCCCATATCGCTTCCTCACACCCTATAAAATCAGTTCTTGACTGATGCATCATTTGAATCATCCCAGCTATGATGCTTTTCTCAAAATAGAGTATTTCAACAAATAAAATGCATAACTATTATACAAGACTACAGGACAATGCGATTTGAAGAAATATTAAATATTAAATAAGTTTGAACTGACCTGTGTCCATCTTTTGTATGCGCACTAAATGGAATGTGGGCTAAAAATGTTGAAATATAAAGATGTAGTTACTCTTATTGGGTTATTGAAATCGCTTTCTCTAATCTTAGACCAGATCAAAAATAACGAATATTTTAACTTTATAAGCAATAACATCATCATGCATCATAACTTTCAAAGGAGAGAGAAACACAAATGGAAGCAATATGTTCTCGCTTCATGTTAATACCCCACCGTAACTGGGCCCTTCAAAAAATAAAGCAAAAGGGAGCAAATCCAAATGAGATACTACACCATCATACCAAACATCTAGTAAACTTTTCAACACTTATGCGATCTTATTAAGTACAACATTGTTCAGCTCTTAGAGTATTCATAATTGTAGTAACAACAATGTAGGTAACAACAATTGGAAGAATTGGCGGAAAATTTACTTGATGTGGCTCATCCAAGAATGGCTACCCGCTATGATCGTGAGCATGCAAGCATTCCCTAAGGACCATTCCACTCCAAGAGTAATTATCCAATCATTCAATCATTGCTAAATTTTTTAGCTTTTATTAGTTTATAATCTTGCTATCTCCATTTAATGATGTTTGATTAATTTCTTCCACTCGCTTCTAATTTTTTCCCCGCCTGTGGCTCCGCTTCGATCGATTGATTTGATAGGTTTTTCCTACTTTTTGAATTCAATTTAATGATTAATTTCTTCCACCGTTTACTTTTTCCACTCGCTTCATGGCGGATTCTCTTTATTTGGTGTAGATAATCTTTGATCCTGCTCTTTATGGCTCCATCTTATTGATGTGGGTACAAGACTACTTCAGAAGCTTCAATCCCATTAAACGTATTTCACACCCAACAAGTCACGCTTTCATCTCAAAATCCATAGAATATTGGATCTCCATTCCCACTGATATATTCTCCATCATCTCCCATCCCCTCCCCTCCGTATCAATCCATAGAGTTTATTATATCCATTATTGCCGTACACAACACTAGACGCACTCCCTCGAGCTTCAGATCCACACCCGTAATCCACGTGGCACAAAAGTAGTTCATGTCGCTCTAGACACCATGATCAACTAATTTCCACCACCATCGTAATTGGGCCTTCACAATTGATTAAGGTAAGTAACATTAACTTCACACCGAAATTACTTTTTCGGTTAAAATAAAAAGATTCCAAACTCAGTTCAATTATAATCAACAAAAAACTTTTCCAAGTAGTCGCTCAGGCCGTCAGAGACCGGTCAGTGACTTTCATCCACCTCTTATTGGTTAGTCAAACTTTTCCAAAAATGTATTTTAAGAAAATCCGTTAAAGGCTGAAAATGGGAGGGAGGTAATAATGGATAAAGGAGTAGGAAAATATGGCTTGGAGCGTAAGGGGGAGCACATGATAGGTGGGGCTCAAATTGAGAAGATGTCTGGAGTCCAACCGACTGGGCCCAAAGTTGGTGGTGTTGGAAAGCGACGTCCTTTAAGGTACAAGAGGGAAAGACCCATTAGCAGACCACAACCGTTCCGTATCTTTTACAATCTTTATGGATTAAGAGAGAGAGAGCCCATATATATAAATATTCCCCCATAATAACCTAAATTGCCTTTCTATTCCAAAAACTACATATCTCCTTATATAGCTTGTAGTTTCCAACCTAAAATTCTCGAGATGTGGAAAATACCAAAAGACCTTAATATTAGCCTGCTCCCATAGACAAGAGAGTTAATTTTTGGTCGGGCTGAGAATGAGGGTATGAAAGGTGGCTTCGGATTGTAAATTCTAATATGATCAATTATGGGAATGTCTTTCTTAAAGCACTCCTTGCACATTGGTCTAGTACTATTATGGGTTTGACATAGTGGCTTTAATTTTCTTGATGGTTTGGGTCATCATGTGTTGTACCCCTTCGTTTTACTTTCTCCTATTTTGTTTCTCATCAGCCTGCCATTCTTTCCTCGCATTAGGTGTGCCTCCCTTGCTGGAGTTTTCTTAATTCTGAATCTATTTTATTTTCCTATTAAAAGAAGCAAAATTTGCTTTTGAGCCGTCGACAACTAATTTAGTACTTCTCCAATCGCAGACATTTCCATATTCATTTTTTCCTTCATACTCCATTTTTTAAATTCAGCCTACTATAAATCTAACCTATGGTTAATCCATCAAATATATTATAAGTGATTAACAGTAATTATCAATCTTCACGGTAGAGAGAGAGATATATATATATATATATATATATATATATATATATATATATATATATATATATATATATATATATATATATATATATATATATATATATATATAAAGAGTAAATTAATCCAAAGTATTTCTATGATGTAAATTTTACCATTTTATATCCTTCTATTGCCTAGGGACTCACTTATTGGCGTTGCTTAATATTGTATCAAATGAAACTAAAGATAATTCATCTTAATGCTTTTAGAGTCGTGTATGGATTCATAGTTGTTCGAACCGAATCCTTACACTACATTATTTTCAGCTTAGCTACCAAAACCAAACAATTACAAATCAGCTTTGGTAAATGCCCATAAAAAGATGAGTACGGCAACATAAAGGTCGGTAGCAGAGCAACCTAAAAAGTCATATCTAATTTGGTAACATCAACATACAAATAAGATCAAAGGGTCCATCACCATCAACATCCATTATCCATATAAATTAATGGACACATAAGATACACATATATTTATGAATAAGACCTATATAATGTCAAAAATCTATATTTACAAAGTACAAAGCAATTTTTGCAAACTTAATAAGCAAAGAATTTTTTTTCAACCACCAACAAGTAGTATTTTTATGCTACCAGAACAAGCGTATGTTGTTAGCCATAATTAAGTGCATAGGTCGAAGTTAGAGTAGAGTAGAGGATGCTCGCTTTATCTGAGGATTCCAATTCATGAACAATTAATATGCATACATATTGATAAAGATGTATTTTATGTAAATATATTAAATTTTGGTTCTTATATTCATGTGTGTGCTTCCTCGACTTATATATGGCAAAATATTTTCCAACCAAAAGTGTCTTCTGGGTAGTTTTTTCTTCTTCTTCGTGTTTAATGCCAGAATAGAATGAATATGAAGGGTAGTTTCTTTATCATACATAGGCTGATATGCATCTCAAGATTAAATATTTATATACAACTATTATAGTTACATTTTTCCCCGAATATTAATATGTTCCAAAAATTATATCTCAGAACATTTGTTTTCATATAATTAATTTGGTAACAAGAGAACAAGTACATATGAAATACCTAAATTATTCCAATAGAACTCTAGTGCTGGCGTGCACTAACCTCCATGTTGTTCCTCTAGGCCTATGCTTAAAACCTAGAACAACCACAAGCACTCGAAGAAATCTATTCCAAAATTACAAAAGAATATTAAATGTTAACTATATGAAAATAAATTATCTTTGTGCAAAGCATAACCAAAAAAACAATATGGCATAATAAACATTTTAAGCTTACGTGGCTCCCTATCAACTGCTTCCCATATTCTTTTCCGTGGCATGTCTATGTGGTTGATGACCCATCGGTGTCACGTGAGAAGACCCACTTTACCTCGGGGCGGTGTGCAAAGTTCTCCACATTGAAGGTAGGTGTCGAACCCATAGCTGGTGGGGCAAGGTCAGAGGTAGGACAGACAGTCTGGGGCTTGCCCCCGACTCGCAGAATTAGCCTCGCTCCTGCCGAATGGCCACCTCACTCTTCACAAAATAATTACAAAATAACACATTTATAAATTTAGAAAATGCCTACTATAAAGGTACATACATATGTAAGAAAAATACTTACACTGAAATAACATTATAAATATATCTTGCACACAATAATATAAAGGCTTCAATCTTCAATATTAGTCACATTATTATCATCATCATCTAATTCTTCATATTCTTCATCCGACTCTACTTTTAGTTCCACCTCCCTGCCTTTCTAAGTTCTATATCATCATCAAATGTCTACCAAAGACAACCAGGATCAACTAATGATTTGAAGGTTCTTTGTCTCACGTAACAATATAATGGTTTCGATGACATCCTCTTGAAATGCCCCCATTTGATAGCAAATTTTCGGCGTCTCGGCTACTTCCATTTAATTTCCAGCTTTATCTTGCAAATAGCCCATCACTCACATGTTTTTCCTTGTGCTTCGGTTGGCATGCATAATAGACTCAGATTGTCACTCACGAGAATAAATGGTTCATATCTATTGAATCTTCTCGTAGGAACTACATCAACAAGCTTATACTGTGGTGACTTGTACTCTATACTTGGTGCCTGATCAAACCACTCGACAATTGAATAATATGACTTTTCGCACGCAGTATTCCAACCTGTGAAACCTCCATTAGTTGACTATAAAAGTCCAATTTTGTCGACTAAAATTAGAACCCTTTTATGCACACCTTTAATTATTCATGGTTGCTTTATTTGATCCATCCCAAAGTGTGAAACTGAGAATTAGTCTCACATAATATTCAGAAATGCTTAACACTCTCAGGAAGGTCCTGGTAAGGTCCTTATGAATCGGGCTGAGATAGCTCAAATCGGGTCATGAGCCTATAGAAAATTGGAAAGTTATATGAATTTAAGGGTAACTAAACTAAACATTATATATATATATAGAATAATATATATATATATATATATATATATATAGTTGAATTTTTATTACTCACATGTGTTTCAAACTAAGATGCAAAGTCTTTATCAAGTTTAGCATCAACTCGGGCTTCTTCAACATATGGTCGATGTTCTTCTTAATCTACCAATAAATAGTCTATAGTAAATGACCATTAATCAGAAGAATTATACAAACATTTTTGCATATAAAAATTAGTTTTCAATCATTTCTTAAGAAATTTATACTTACCAATATAGGGCTTTTTTCACAATTCATAGAATATAATACAGCCTGCATGACATTCATTCGGAGCAAGATATCGAAATGCTTCTGCCAAATGCTCTACCTTCTCATAAAATGGAAAGGCATCCCTGCGGTTTTGGAAGTCATCTCTATCAACGATAATTAGATTTTCAGGCACTCGATGTCTTAGAATACATATGGCTCTAAAATTAATGGCATAATAAAATGAAGATGTCTCCTCAACCCAATATAAAATAGTATATAGAACCTTCAACTTTTGCTTTATTGCGCACATTATTTTTCAACCTTCGGCTAAAATTCTAAAGATAATCTTTGTCAAGCCACATAAATAAGTGAATATTAAATTGGATTGGATATATCACCTATATATGAGTTATTTTCGTGGTTAACTCAAATGGGTACATCCACGTATTGGAATGTGGACTCGCTATCCTTGCTTCATACGGCAATGCACGGGGAGATGCTCCATACAATCAAAAAACCCTTGAGGTATTATACGCCAAGCCTACGATAATAACAAGAATTTCATCTTAAGTCGCCATGTCTTCTCTATTATTATCAGAATAACACCGTCCCGAGAGAGTGTACAGCATGATACCTGTAGGTATAAGAGTATCAAGTGTCACAATGTAGTATTTTGGAGATGAAATTAGGAAATTATAAATTTTGGAATCCCGGAATTTGGTACTTAAAACAAGGGCAGCAATTGCCATTGTGAGCAAAAAGGATATATATGCATAATTGCTAGAGATGGGCCATAGTAGGAATTTCAAAAGTTGATTTGCAATTATGCTGAGGGGGTGAAAGTATAATTAATGAAAGCTTAAATAGTAAAATAATACAATGAATTGCCATAATTTTTTCAGGAGTTCGAAATTTGGGATCCTGATGACTAAACTGGATCACGTTAAGTTCGTCGAATCTAGTGACCTAGAAAAGTTTTTAATTCCGAGATGGGCTAATATTTACTAGTCTTTGTGCGATGGGTTTTAAAGTGAAACCAACCGGGATTTAGAAAATCTCAAAATTTACAAGTTATAAAATATCTATTTAGGATAACAAAATTGAAACCGACAAATAAATGTTTCGGGTCGAAACGGATGAGAAAGAAAGAAAAGGGACATGTGGGTCCCACTTAAAGAAAAAAAGAAAAGAAAAATAAAATAAAATGAATCAAAATGCCAAACTGACGGACGAGACTACAGAGCTGCTCGTGGTTGATTTTTTTTATTTTTTTCTTCTCTCTTTAGTTTTTTCTTAGATCACGTAAACCTTGTCCGGCCGATTTCGGATAAACACAAAAGTAGTTCTATGCGACGAGGGCCACGCGTGGCACTACAAAAACACATGATTTCACCGAGAATTAGGTAAATATGCAAACCCGTCTTTAGTTTTTCTCCGATTCACGCCATTCCAGCCATCGTAATTTTTCTGACCAAAGTTTGCTATCACGCGACAAGAGCTACGCGTGACACCAAAATCTTGGCTTTCACAAACTTGAAGAGGTGTGAAATTTTCCTACTTGTATTATTTCCTAGCCTAAAGGCTATAATGGTTTAGAATATTCTTTAGAGGGCCATAAATTCAAATTCCTAAAATTTTTGTGTCGAGTTTAGAATTTTAGGAAATTTTAGGAAATTCTTGGATCTATTTTCTGACATCCAAAGTTGACTTTGACTGTTTACGCTTTGTTGTACTGTGGATTTTATTCAAATAGTCGTGACATAATTTTCGCAATAATGTGTTTTTACTATATGGAAAGTCCCTTTAGTCTAGAATCAAGTCATATGCCCGTGATATGCTTCAGTCTACATATTTTCCGAAAATTTTAATTGTAGCACCAAGCGGTAAATTGCTTGGTTGTATTGACGTGTGATCGAATACATCGAGTGTGTAGGCTAAAAGCAAAGGCGGAAAGTCAGGAACTGCCTTAAGTTTAGCAGCAAAGAGGCGAAGTTCTAAAACTCATTCAAATACTAGTGTACAGTTATTATTATTATAAACCTGCTTTTGCACGGGTATTTCATGGTTTCGGAAAATAAAACCATCTTTCAAGCAAGAAGTAAATGGTTTTTGAATACTCAAACCATTTTTCGCAAGGCACGTTTTGAGTTAAACCATTTTTGAAAAGTGGCAAATGGTCTTAATTGTAAACCATCTTTGGCAAGCAAGTAAGTAAATGGTTTTCATATTTAAACTATTTTTCGTTAACAAACAAATGGTTTTAAACGTAAAACCATTTTTTCAAAGAGCAAGCAAGCGCGTTGCCAAAGAATGTTTCAGCAGAAATAGGCCTTCCTTTGGGGTTCAAGCAAGAAAACTGTCAGAGGTATTCGCACGGCACGGTGGTTGCATTTTAGTTTTGCACAGTGCGTGGCGTGGGACATACATCATGCATTTAAAGGGGGCGAGTAGCACGTGCAGGGTATATAAGGTTATGAGCTCTAACTAAATTATGGTGATGGCGACCAGGTCAATTCCACCATATTCAGGAAAAAGGTGATGCAGATGCTAGTGTATCACCACAGAAAGTTGCCAGTGCCCGAACTAAGAGTGTTCACTAGGAGTGCAGTGGCAAAAATAGGCTGGTGGATTTGATGTTTTATAAGCATAATATACGAGTTTGAAAAAATCAACCATTAGTTCAGTGCCATGAGCTTAGGAGAGTTTTAAAAGCAACAGTTGAGACGGGCTCGTTTTATTTCAAAGAATCTGGTTGAGCCCGGGCTCAGTTTTTATGAAAAGTTTTGAGAAACTTTTAAAGTAAAGGTTTGTGAAAGGTTTAAGAAACTTTCAAACCCCGGATAAAGCAATGACAGGAAATTTGAATTTTAAAAGCCAGAAGTTTATAAAAGTTTTTATAAAAGCAAGCATGAAATTAAAAACAAGCAAGCGAGAGAATTGAGAAAAGTTTATAAACTTTTAAGAAAACAAACAAAGCAGCGACAATTATTAAAAGTTTTATAAAACTTTAAAAAGCAACAAGTATTAAAAGTTTTATAAACTTTTAAAAGCAAGTAAGTATTAAAGTTTTATAAACTTTTAAAAGCAAACAAATCTGTTTGAAACTTTAAAGTAAGCAAGCGAGGCTTCTGGAAAATATCTTGTAAAAGAAAGTTTTACAGTTTTGAGATATTTAGGAAAAAACATTTATCTTTCGAAACATACACTCATGACTCGTTTAAACCATTATTTGTGCAAAGGCTATTTTCACGAGGAATCTAATTAAATGAGGCCTTTGGAGTATAATAGGGTTGTCTGATATTATTAAAGTGCTATTCAGTAAAGAATATTATGTAAGAAAATACTTTGAACTATGTATAATCTGGAACATATATGTGCATAGGAGTAGTTTGTGAGAATGTGGTGGTATCTTGGTTGCCATATTTTGGATATAGTGTAAATTGGATCATATCAAGTTTGGGACATGTCATAATAAAATTTGATATCTTCATAAAAATTTTATAAAATCATGAGTTGAAAGAAAATTTTATAGGAGGGTTTTAGCGAGCAATGCGGCTTCTCTTCATGAGGTTCTAGTCGTGCAATTTGGGGATTTTTATTGGAGTGGGCGAGCACGCATACATTGGGAAGAGGGTGGGGTGTGTCAACATGGTATCAGAGCATAAGTATTGGCAACCATGCATGTTTAAGTTCAAAATACATATATCAGTGGTGAGAAGTATTAAAAGTTGATTTTAGTAATTACAGTACTGTCCTTCGGGGAGAGGGGCACGTGGGGTCGTCCTAGGAGAGTAGTTCAATGAGTGTGCGTCACGAGTACTTTGTGAGAGATGAGCACATAGTTGGTTCCACTTCAGCCTCTATGAATCAACCTACGCGTTAGGTCGGTATTTTGGACCATCCCGGGCCGCGGAGGGAGCTGAGTGCCGGAGTTGGTCACAGTGAGCAAGTGGCCTGAGTGCACGGATGGTAGTCATAGCCGACCGTCGGCGGTCGCGACCTCCACCACCACCTAGAGAGGTTATTGAAGAGCACAGGGTCGATGGGGGAAATACGGAGCAGGCGCCAAGCCATATTGACGCGGAGTGGTGATCCGGAGCGGCTTGGTTATGGTTGGGCCAGGAGTAAACAAGGTTCACGGAGTTATGGGAATTTGCACGAATGAAAATGAGAATCTTGTTTTCTAGTTTTCTGATGGAAAATAGGGCTAAGGATTGGTGGGATGCCGTAGAGAGGAGGTATCCTAATGGAATAACATGGGACCAATTTCAACAAGAGTTCACTGATAAGTTCTTTCCTCATAGTCACAAGGATTAAAAATTGAGGAGTTAACGCGAATTAGAGCAGAGAAGAACATGTCGGTGTCGAGGAATGAGAAGCGGAACTAGTTAGATTGGTTCCATATATTCAGGGTGATGAAGTCTTGAAGTGCAAAAGTTTTACAATCGAATTCTGACACGGATCGGAGTGCATTTGTGTGGTTCCTCGGAATAGATTTAGGGACTTAGTAGGCGCTCGAGTTGAGCCAACCTTCTGACCATGTATCAGTGAGACGGGAAAGTAAGAGTAAGAGGAGTGCATCGGGCACGTCCCGACAAGCTTCGAGACGATTACAGCGAGAAAGAAAGCAGAGCCGAGGGAGGTTATAGTAGGGTGCGGGGTCGAGCTATCTCTAGTCGAGGATCGGTGGGGCCCCAGGTTCTTTAGTAGTGGCACCCGAGTATTCCCATGTTTGTCATATGTCGGAAAGCGACACCATGGGGAGTGTAGGAGGTCGATGCAGTGTTTCAACGTGGCCATGAAGGCCATTTTATTAGGGTGTCCTGATGATTGGTGCGGAAACATCGGTGCTTGATCTAGCTACGGTGCGAGAGATGAGCGCACGGTCGTCGAGGAGAGGTTTCCCGGGCGGAGGGGCCGGCACGGCCGCGGTGGGGTGAGGTCGTGGTAGGCGGAGGCGGTGCCAGGGGATGCGACCGAGCCCCACTTTCGAGACCCGGAGTATATCTTTGTGACCGATGGAATGCGAATCACGACTCGGATATGGTCAACGGTATTATTTCTATCCTTGATCATGATGCGTATACATTAGTGGACCGGGATGCACATTCATTGTCAGGCCTTTCTTAGATCGCTTCGGAATGGGACCGACCATTAGAGGGTTGTATGAGAGTTTCCGCTGGCGGAGATCAGATTGTTCTCGGGCGAGTAGTCGAGAGATAGTAGAGTTACGATTGGGACGGGAGTTCAATCGGATCTTATAGCTTTAGATATGAGGACTTGATGTGGTTCTCGGCATGGATTGGTATCTCACCATGAGCCATTGGGTTGTTATAAAAAGAGTAAAGTTGCATAAACCGAGGGAAGTGGAGGTAAAGTTTGGGGAATCTGCGAGAATTATCTTCGATATGATCTGCTTTTGCCATGGCGTGCGGAGAATGCGGCGTAAGGGTTGTCGAGGGGTTATCTAGCTTGTGTGGTGGAGACAGGGAAGAGGGGGATTCTAGTGGATGAGATTCCAGTTGTTAGAGAGTTCGGATGTATTCGAATGATGTGCGAGATTTCCTCCGAAAGAGAGGTGGAGTTCACCATTTATTATTTGATCGGTGAGCCCATTTCCATTCCTCCTTATAGGATGGCTCTTGCAGAGTTGAGAGAGCTTAAGGCTCAATTAGAAGAATTTTTAAGTAAGGGATTCATTCGATCGAGCATATCCCCATGGGGAGCTCCAGTTCTCTTCGTGAAAAAAAAAAGAAGGGAGTTTGCGGTTGTGTATAGATTACGGCGGCGAATAGAGTTACCATCCGCCAATCGTTATCCACTTCCACAGGTGATGAGTTATTTGATCAGCTCCGAGGGTCACCAGTATACTCAGAGATAGACTTGAGGTCGGGGTATCATCGGTTGAGGTACGGAGAGTGGTGTACCCAGGCGACGTCGGTTCACGCTACGGGCATTATGAGTTTTGGTGATGCCATTTGGTTTGACTAAATGCCCAGTGGCGTTCATGGTTGTTGATGAGCCAAGTATTCAATAGTATTTGGATAGGTTCGTCATAGTTTTGCTCGATGATATCCTTGTATTCAAGTAGTTCGAGGAACATTGAGCACTGAAGATTTGTGTTGCGGACCAGGGAGCGACAATTGCTAATACGAAGTTGAGCAAATGTCGGTTTGGCTCAACGAGGTGCTTCCTAGGTCATGTGATTTCGGTTGAAGGGGGGTGAGTGTGGATCCCCATAAAATGAGAAGTAGTGGTAAGGTGGAAACCACGAAGAATGTGTCGGTCGGGAGCTTCCTTGGTTTCTTGAGGTATTATAGGAAGTTTGTTGGGGGTTCTACAAGATAGCGTGACTAAGGCCCGATAAGGAAAGATGTAGTGATTGGGTAGATGCTTGCAGCGAGTTTGAAGGTGAAAGGTAGATTGACTTATTGATTCTAGCTTTACCTAATGGAAAGATGGATTTGTGGTTTATAGTGATGCTTCAGAATGAGCCTTGGTTGTGTTTTGATGCAAAATGATAGAGGTGATTGCATATGCCTCAGAAGACAACTAAGAAGCATGAGGATAATTACCACACACACGATTTAGAGTGCGTGGTCGTGGTTGCACTAAAAATATGGAGACATTATTATATGGTGTTCCTTGCGGGATCACTACGGATCATAGAAAGTCTTGATATATTTTAGCGGAAAGAGTTAAACTGAGAGGCAAAGAAGATGGCTTGAGTTGATTAGGACTACGTATACTATTGAGTACCATCCGGGAAAACTAATGTAGCGGATGCCTTGAGTAGGCGACAGGAGAGTTCTTTGTCTCATATGAGATCGGGTTATCTTCCTTGTTGGTGGATCGAGGCATTAGGGTGATGTGGGGTTGAGGATTGGGGGAGCCTTAATGTACACATTTCATGTTAGGCCCAGGCTCCTAATTGAATGGGATTCTAGCAGGCGGTCACATGATCCCACGAATGATTAACCTTAAGGAAGAGATAGAAAAAGGAAAGCGAGAATTTCGATTTAGAGAGATGATGGCATGATGGTGAAAGGACGGAGAATGTACGTCTTCAGAGTATAGCGATCTGAAAGAGACGATATCTGAAGCACATTGTCTGGTATCTTGTACATCCGGGTAGTACAGATGTCTGAGAACTTTGAAAGAACATTAAGATGGGGATGGGATGAAGAAAGAAATCGCAGTTCGTTACGGGTGCTGACTTGTCGGCCCAGGTGAAGCGAGGAGCGTCGAGGCCGCCGGGGAAGGATACGATTACTCCCTTTATTCCGGTCATGGAAATGGGAGAAGATCCTTATGGATTTTTGTGACGGGTCTTCCACGGACTATGATGACATGATGCTGTCACTTCAGTAATGATTGGTCGATTAATGAAATCCTTCATTTTCTGAAATAATGAGGATCCTTGAAAGGATGGGCGAGATTGTATGTGGATGGATAAATGGGACTTCAGCGGTTTCAGTTAATAAATGAGTAACCAGATCAGACCCGAAGGAGTTCCATCTGGTTGGCACCAGTTCTGCAGAAGCTGGCATTGGGATAATGTTTGCATGACTGTTTCGCATCTATAGACAGATGGCGGTGAGAGAGGAATTAATGGGTGGGGATTATCTTTGAGACGTGATGATTAAAGGGGGATTGAGGATTTAACATAGATAATGGTTTTTATGGCAAACATCAAACGATGTAAGGCACCTTGGGTGCATTAAATATGTGATATGGGACTCGGATGTTTTGATGAGTTGATGGGAGAATCAAGACTAAGTGAGGCCACGAACTGTCTGGATCACTTCAGGAAAGTGAAAGTTGTTGTGATAACCCAAAGATAACGAGATGAATGAAAATATCTGGACACGCAGTAATGAGACTTGAGTTTAAACTGGGTAAATCAAGTCTTTTGAGATTTTCTGTGGAGAAGATGTCATTGGGATTTTGGAGCCAGGGCGACAAGTTCCCAGGTATAATGGATTGTGGGATATTGACAAGTGAATGACCACAGATTGGAGTGTATTAGTTATGAGGATTCGCAGTATAAACATTATCATTTAGGAAGCTATATATCCGGATCTGTTACTTGTATGTGAGGAAACGACGATGTGATTAAAGATTTGACTTATGAGATACATGATTGTAGTGAGGACAGGTATTTGAGAAATAGTGTTGGAGACATAATTGGGTGCGTGGGAGGATCATGAGAGGAGGAGCTATTGAACAGAGGCCGGACGAGACATCTGTTTCTCAGGACATTTTGGACAAGATATGTTCTTTGAAGGACAGTTTTTATTTTAAAGAGACAAATCATTCTGGAGGGAGGATTTTTGTAACACCGTCATTTGAGAATATGATAGGCGGTCTTGCAGAAGAGATTCTCTTTAGTCTCAAATATGACTGATATGGAAGGATGAAGTGGAAATATGTTGAACACAGGTTTGATTTTAAAGCTCAAGGAACTTGATATCATTTTAACGAAAGAGATATATAAAGCATAATTAAGATTAGAATGACCCATGATAAAGGAATTTCAAAGGTGATTTTAATTAAGTTGAGGGCAGTATAATTAATGAGTTTAGTAATAAATAAATAATAGTGGATACCACATAATTTTGATACAGAAAATTATACAGTCTGGAGATTAAACTTGAACAGGACTGCGTGTGATTGGATTAAATGGAAGGATTCAGTGACATAAAGTTTCTTAGTGTTTTAGAATAATTCCCACAAATATTTCTTTGGAGCTTCTAAGCGATGGGTTCTGGAAAGTGAAACTGAAGCAGGATTTAGAAAAATCTCAGAAAAATTCATTATATCAAAATATTGTTTAGGATAATACAGATAAGCGAATAAATATGGTATTTTAGTGAAACGTTCAGAAAAAGAAGAAAGACATGACAGATTATAAAGAAAAGAAAAATAAAATAAAAATTTTCCCGATAAAAATGCACAATGGAATGAGATAATAGACAGAAGCATTAGAAAGGATTGCATGTTATTTTTCTTCTCTTGTTTGTTTATCTTAGATTCACATCAACGATCAGTGGAAAATTGGGATAACCGAAAAATTATTTAATAAAATAAAGAGAGGACATGTGATTACCAACCATAATTCTGAGATTGGATGAATATCAAAAACAGTGACTGTGGGTTAACAGATAATTGGGGGGAGATCAGGACCAAGTTGAATCTATATGTTGGCGACGAAATGTGTGACACTTCAAATCTTTGTCGACTTTCAGAAGGTGAGTTTCTCTTATGAAATGGCCCGAGCTAAGGCTATATATTTTAGGAATGTTCTTGAGCCATAGGATTCCGTTGAAATTTTGAGTTTGAGTTTCAAGTTCCCAGAATTAGTGGACATATTTTACCCAGCGAGTCAGGAGCTGGATACAGATTGTTGGGTTTTGGATTGGACAGGACATATTTAAACAGTGGACATATTACTGAAGAAATGTTTAGTTGTTTTAAAGGCCTATATGGAAGAGAGTCAAACTTTAAGTCTTAGATAGATCAAGTATCTTTGTGAATAATGGACAGTTATATATTCTGAGGTACTATTAATGCGACAGAATATGGAGAATTCTTTGGTTTAAATAATGTGACATGTAATGAATATACAAATAAATTGATTTGTGTAGGGGAGTGTGGTGGGAATGGGAGGATTGTGGGTATGCTGGTTCCAGCAAGAAGCAAGGAGGTGATTAAATATTTCCAGTGTGAATATTATTAAGTATTAATATAAACTGTTTACCTTTGTTCGCGTTTTATTAACCATCACCAATAAACAATTTAGATAGTGGACTTGGATAATTAACAGTACACTTTAAGACCAACAATAAATCGTTTTTTGGGTTTGGGCGCGGAAAAATGATAAATGGACTGGAGATGGAAGAACAATCTTAAACAAACAGTGTTAAAATGGAGGATAGTGAGTGTTTTTCAATATTCAGTAAAATGGACTCAAAATTGTAAAGACCGACTTTTTAAAGAAACTGTTTTGAAGCGACAAGGATATTTTGTGAAGAAAACGGGCCTTCACCAGTTGGCGGAAGGAAGGAGTTGAAGGAGGTATTAGTGATGCATGACAGTGTTGGATCTCATATGTTTTGATTTTATTAAACAATGATGGGACATATCTGTGTTGACGTAACATCATAGATATCTGAGTTGTGACTCCACTTCATGAGAAATTATGATGGCATTGATTAATTCACGTTTGTGGAAGTGATCAGTTGCGGGTCCTTTTTATGTTGATCATGAACTAAAATGTTCCTTAGGTGATCAAAATAAAAATAGACACTCAGATGGATGAGTGTTTAACAAATGATATCAGTTTTGAAAAATCAAACAGACTGATTCCACATTCTTGGGTTGGGTTTTCAGTTTTATAAACCAGTTGGATGGAACTCGTTTTATTTTCAAAGAATGGTTGAGCAAACTCCAGTTGTTATGAAAAGTTGAGAAACTTTAAAGAATAGAAAGGTTTGATAGAAGGTTTGAGAAACTTTCAAAGCAGGATAAAAACAAGCAAAACAGGAAAATTTTGAGAAAATTTTTAAAGCAGAGAGTTTATAAAGTTTTAAAAGGCAGAAAAACAGGTGGCAGAGGAGGTGTAAGAAAGGTTTATGACTTAAACTGAAATAAATCAACTGATGAATGTCAAAGTTTTCTAAACTTTTTAACAACTCAGCTGTGGTTTGTGAAGACTTTTAAGACTAAACAAATCTGAAAGTTTTGAAAACTTTAAAAGCTCGCGAAGCAGGAGCTTGGAGAAGATATCTTGTAAAGAAAGTTTCTGGTTGAATCATTTTGAAAAGCAGAGAAGGAGGAAGAACTCTTCCAGGCTCGTTTTAAACTCATTATTTTTAATATTTTAAAAACTATTTTTCCGAGTCTACAAATCTTGTGGGCAGCTAGACATAATAAGTTTAATCTTTGAAATGACACAACCTCAGTTGCTTTGTTATTAAGAAGATATTATGTAGAAGACATTTCAGATATATGTAATGGACTTTCTTGTAAATAAGGTAAGGTTTTATGAGAATCAGTGGTTTGATATCTTTTAATTATATATTTTGGATATATTGTAGTGGATGTATATCAGATTTTGGACATATCACATATACATTTATTAATACTCTTATTTTATAATCATTGAGTTGGGAAGAAATTTTACCAGGGGTTCAACTGGCAATATGACAACTATAGATTCTAGTCGTTGAAATATATTCCAGATTATGGATGTTGTCCCATATTGAAGTTGAGAGGTGTTCTTGTGAATGGATCTTTGAAAGTTTACTCATTCTTGTGAAGATGACCATTTATTCAGTGATGATTCATGAAATGTGGATTTGTGTAAACAATTATGTGCAATCATTATGACTTTGTATAAATGTTTGCAGACTTAATTCATATCAACACATCTTTTTTATTATTGAGCATACAGTGATGAGGATTCTCAAACCATTACTTCTATAAAATTTTTCTCGAGCATCAGTATCATTGGCTTTTGGACAGTGACGTATCTCATTTGCTGGTTGCAGATACTATAGAAGTGACGAAGAACTCTTTGGCGAGTGAGCCTAGACACACATTATCTTTTGTTTTCATTAAACATTCATAACAGTATTGAACATTATCAAGACATTTCAAATATGACATCTGATTATATAGATAGTTTATTGCTCTTGATAGATGGAAATTCTTGATGTTTGCAGCATCACATTAGCAATATTAGAAAATCTGAGCATTGTTGAATCAACAGTGGGTTCTTCTATCTCTTTCTTGACTCATTATCAATTGTAGGCATTTTCTTTCCTGATCGACATGTGGTTGCAACTTTCTGCGTGTTGCCCATGAAGGTACTATTCTTACAGTCAGTGAGTGTCTTGGAGTAAGAACTTGATGAACTATCGACCAGATCATCTTGCCCCTTGCTCCAATATGATACATTTGAATCTTCATGATAAGGATAAACAAACTATATGATTTTTCCATCAAGGCGGGGATATGGAAAATCTCATATTAATGTTGAACAGTATCATTGAAAAATTATGGCTATAAAAATCATCTTATCTTTTAGTACCATATTCATGATGACAGGATTACAAGGTTTGCAGAGACATCCAACTTTTCCCTTCAGTTCTTATTTTGCGGACGGGAGATAGACAGTGGAGCAAATCATGGGAGGGTGGCAGTGTCTTCAATATCACAGTGCATCAGAAGAATATTGTCAGTTAAACCAGATGGATCAGAAACAATAAATGTGAAAGATGGGTGAATTGTTGTTTCATTAGAAGTGGAGATGAGTTCTGGTTGAAATATTTCCCAGCAGAGTGAACCGTGGCGCGTAACATCGCCCAGACTCGAATGCCGGCGTACCGCATAATATCTTTATTTTGGCGACATTGATCTGAACATAAATCTCTCTCTGTGACCAGAGGCGAGGGAAGTAGTACATTTTTATAAGAACATTGTTTTTCGCCGTAGAATCGCGCATTGATTATTACGAAAGCGGGGATGAAGTGACAAACGCACGCAGCTTCAGTTCATTATCCTTCACCCGAACCATATCATGCCCGACCATTAACCACAACGATGGATCTTTTCCGAGCGATGACCAAACCTGAACTCGTTTTTTGAAGATGTTTGCAGTATCAAATCGTGTTTAGCCGGGTGGCGTGCTGGATGGTTGTTAAATCTCGTGTGGTTTCACGTTGAATAATGATGATTAAGTTGTCATTCAGCAATCTGTGGCGGCGAATAACTGAATGATATCCATTTGGGGCGGATCTCACAGTGTTTGATTTAACATTCAAATAATTTTGGGTTTTTAGTTGAGGTCCATCTTCCATTGTCATTTGGGATAAAGTGAGGCGGAAGTAGTTCTTGATATATCTAAAGTGAAATGGTTGAGTTAATAAATCTAATCTATGACTTCATTAAATTGACATCAGTTCTTTGATATCTTCTCGATGAACACCTTATGAATGCAGGAAGTATAATAAGATCTGGATAAATCCATATTTTTGCTAGATGATATCTTCTGATGTCATAACCTCTGAAAATTTGGTCAGCATTTCTGAATGATGCATGGACATGAAGATCTCTGGGGTCCATCAGTCTGTTTCGTTGAAAAAATTAATGGATCCATCTGATGTGACCCAGACTCCTTAGTTCAACACCAATCTTTCATCTAGATGAAATCAAATCGAACAATGATTGGATATCATTTTCTCTAATATCCATAATATAGTCTATCTTTATTACCACTAATTTCAAAGATCAACCTTAGAGAATTTGTGAGTATGTATATAGAATGATGGAGAATTTTCCTTGACATAAATGTTAAATCATAACATATATGAATAAAAATACTTTGTTAAAAATATAATCTAATAAAGCTTGAAAGAATTAAAATCATCTTAACTTTGTATGGTTCAGACCTTTATATTTTCTCTTTGATTTTAGATTAAGATCTCTGTTGTGACCTGTTTCTTGGAGTCAGGGACATTACATATTTGGAGTTTCAGAAACATGTCCAGTACTATTTGAGGATGTATTTGTTTAGGGTGGGGGGTTCATTTCCAGGTCATGTAATAAAACTTGATAAATCACTTTGTGCATGACTAATTATCAAAGCTAAACATGAAGCTAGTCTGAATAAAATACATGGAAGAAAGATCTGAAATGATAGTGGAATAGTATTATGGATGGACAACATGTGAATTTGACATGGATGGATCAGAGCCAGACGAAGGAGAAGAGTGGAAAACAGGACTCAACAAGAAACATATTTGCCGGTTTTTTGGGAGTTGAGCCTATAAGTGAAGGACATTGGGCTCATTTCAGGTGGTGTGTGACGTTGTTTAATGAAGTATTGAAAATGGTTAAAATTTTACAGTTATGAATATTTTATAATTATGATGTGAGATATTTTCAAAGATTTTTGTTTGGGATCTGGATAAAGTCTCAAACTCCTTGTAAATTTGCCTGAATCTTTTTGGGAAATTCAATATAAAATGTGAGTTGGTTTATCTATTATCTAAATAAGTTCTGTGGACATTTATTTTGTTTCTTGCATCTATAGTTGGAGCTCAGTGATTTTTCAAAAATGAAGAAGAAGGGAGTGTTTTGTTAGAATCTCAAGACTAAACCAGTTTTATTGGGCAGCAAAAATTTGGTAGGCTTCTCTGATATAAAGTTGGAAACCTAATTTGAGTGGATTGGATATTAGGTTGACCTTTTCAAAAGAAAGTGATGGTTTGGACTTTGATGGGTTCAGACCTTTGAGAAGAGAGGAAAGATAGTAGAGGTTTCTTGGCTAAGTCTAATAGGATTGATAAGAAGAAGGTATTTAAATAATTAAGATTAAGGATGGAGTATATAAATTTGAAACAGTGAGGTTCCAAATTTGTAGAAAACGTTATGGAATAGAGTATTATATTAATGAAGGTTAAAGATAGAAACATAAATAAATTGGAAGATGAACTTGGATTACAAACATTTATGATAAGAAGAACAGAAAGAATTAGGACATGCTGTTCTGAAGATATTTTTCATATATATATATGTGTATGCTCTCCTCTCTCTGTAACAGGCTAACAAAACTTAATGTGTGATGTGAATCCTTCAAAATGGACAAACACATGTGTGGAATTTATCAGAATTTCTGATGTTGTGGAGCACATTAAATAAAAATGGGCGGACTCAAACTGGAGACTGAATCTAGATTGGATTTGGGTGTCAAATCAGGTGAAACAGGGTGTAGGGGATATGATTTAATGAGTGGTGCTCTTGTGCCATTGGAGCTGGGTATCAAGATCTGGGACTGTATCTGACAGCAGATGGCGTATATAATAAATGATGAGGATGACAGTGTGGAACATGAAATAATGGACGGGTGAAGAAAAGCTAGGATTTTACAACATCAAATGATTCATTTTTTTTAAGAAAACATAAACTTCAAAATAATAATCAGACAGATCTTTCCCTTTGGCTGACTAGCATTTGTTGGTAAATACGGTTTACAAAACACAAACAGATTAGTGCGGTGAATATTTTGAAAAGAAGTCTGTGTTAAAAAAAATGAATTATTTTATTAGCTTTAAACTCAAAGCCTAGATTTGATATCGGTATGGGCGTAAGTAGGCTGGAAGTTGGAAACAAAGGTCCTGATAGGAAAGAAATGCAAAAACATAATCTGAGGGAGTTCATGCCCTGTCTGAAATCATGTTTACCTCCATTAATTATGGACAAATCGTAAGCAATAATATGATCATAACTTGATATCTTTTGTTGGGACCAATTAGCGCAAAACAATTTGGAATCCCTCAATATATGGAAATGTGAGTTTTAATAAAAACAAAAAACCTAAAAGCTAGAAGCTTGAAGCTGTTTGTTCCAATTTGATAACTAGATAAAAACTCAGAAAATAGACTTACAGCATTTATTTATCTTGAATAGTACGAGAGTCTGATAATTTAGAGCGTATTTACACCAGTTTTCATTTAAAACTCAGAAACTGTTTGTATATTTGTAAGAGCTCCTCGATAGCTGTAGAGAGTTTTCTCAGAGCGAGAGAATGAGGCAATTAAGGGTCTCGGAAGGGATTTGTTACTGTTGAGTAATCAATATTGAAATGAGCAGGACACTATCAAATGAATCAGGAGAACACCAAATAAGGTCAGAGAAACCCTATATTCTGATGCGAAGTCACCACAAGCGCGACATACGTTCGATATTTTCTAGTTGTTAAGGCTTCAGAATAAGATTGTCCTAACCCAGCATGCTCTGCTGTCCAATGTGAAGGAGTCGGTAGGTAGATAACATGGCATTTATACAAACCATCAAACAAAGAAAATGAAGTCAAGTTAAATATTTTCTCAGTAGAAATATAACTCATAAAAACAGGCGTATAACCCAACTAGCTTTGCCATACAATCTAAAGGAGTTAGCAAGTTGATGAAAATGCATATATAAAAAAACCAACAAACAAGAACACAAAAACCAAGATCGTTACAAAGTTTATTGTAATCTTCACTAACCATAGAAATTTCTTTGAAAGTATGACATGCGAATCAAGGGCCACCGGGATCTGTTTTGAAAAGATTTTGCATAGAAAGCGTAACGTGTGGTATCAAATAAGTAATTTTCTAATAAGAAGGCTGGCTCCAGCAACAAGAAGGTTATACTTGAAAGCACGAGGAAAACAAATACAATCAAAGCTTATTATTTGCAGAAATTTGATGAATTCGATTATAACTTATAGCATCAAACGAGAGCAAACCCACGTAAGCAGACGAGGCTGAATGGAAATCGTAGCGAACTCCATCTCAAGCCAAAACAACAACAACCCGAGTTACACAAATCAAGGGTGACAACATGGGGCCCCTGAAACGACCCGAGCAAAATCACGTGCAAGCGCATTACGAGACAAACGAAATCACCCATCCTGACGAACATAATTAAACACAAAAACGAAGCCGACACCCACAAAACCCACAGAAACTACCCACACAAAACAAGAAAAAACCACCAGAATCCTAAGATACCGGATAAGAGAAACTAACCGCAAAAAATTCTTAGGGATCTCCTGGCGCACTCACAGATTCGATTCTGGCATCATATCAGAAAGAAATAAAAAAAAAAAGCCATCGTACTTTTCCTAGTAAATAAATAAGAAATATTTGGTGCGGGGAGAGAGAAAAAAACAACCAAGAAATCATGTATCTGAGAGTAGAGGATTCCAACCCCCGGAAAATAGTTCTCTACTATGATGGTATTGGGATACTCTTTTGACGCCGATCTCTGAGATTTGAGGAGGCAAATAGGAAGGTATTGGGATGCTCTCCCCCTCTCTCTCTAGGGTTTCCGGCGCACTACTTGCAAGCTCACAAGCCCATGTGCTTCCACCACAAGCCCATGTGCTTCCACTTCCCCTCCTCAACTCCTTTTTTTTTTTTTCTTTTCATTTTCTTTTTTTTTTATTTTTATTTTTAACGTTGTGCTCTCTTAAAATAAAAAATAATAATAAAAAATAATAAAATAATAATAATAAAAAATAAATAAATAAATAAGCGCTTTTGAAGTGCCTAACGGGACAATATTGGAATCATAGAGCGTAAAATTCCTGAGTTGGTAAATGAATATTATAGTTTGAGTAATAAAAGTAATTATATATATATATATATATATATATACAAAGTTTTGATTTTATGTTTTTATGACTCATAATTACTAAATTTTAATTCATATAGATAAAAAGTTTTTAATAATAAATTATCCATTTTATTAAAAACAATATATATTATATTTTGAATCACAAAGTAGTCTTATATAGATAAAGTTTATAATAATATTATCATTTTTAAAAATAAGATATGAAGCAAATACTCTTTAACACGATAAAATATAAAGGATACATAAATAAAGTTAAAGCACAAATAAATAGTATTTATATTAGTTCATCGGGTATATACAGTTATAACAAAAGTAATAGCTAGAAGAGTTTTGGTTCAAAATGACCCTTTAAAACAATATATATATATATATATATATATATATATATATATATATATATATATTCATTATAAGAAAATTTTAAAATTTTTTGTCCAAAAAATTGCCACATTACAAGTAAGAGGAATGTTTAGATTTTTATTTTTATATTTAATTTAGAAATTCTGTATTATTTTTTTAACTAAAGCGTAATTTTCATAGCAGGTTTTAGTTTAAGTAAAATCATATTTATTAATTATGGCTTTAATTAAAAATAAAACTATGATTACTAACAATGACTTTAGTTAATAAAGCTGATTTAACTACGAACCTTATGACTTTTAAAACAAAATTTTCAAAATTACTTGAAATTAATATTTATTTTTAAAAATGGTCATTTGAAGCTAAATGAGTGGAATTGATATACGCATCTAATTTTCATTTAATAATTATGAATTATTTAAAAAAAATATCAAAATCATGTGGTCCATAATATGGGATGCATTGATTCAACAGGCAAGGAGGATGTGGAGTGGAATGGGTGGGTGAAATAGTTAGTCCGTATGGGACGTGGGACTTTGTGCCAATATCATCCATTTTTAATTTATTATGTGGTATTAAATTTTGCAAAAAAAAAAAAATATAAGTTGGAATCAATAAAATGCAGTTAGCAAATCCAATTTTTTTGAATCAATACAGAAAAGAAAAGGAAGATTAAAAAAAAAAAAAGAAGTTGCACACAAGATTGGCCTTCTCGCAATCAAACAACTCTCAGTTTTTCTTCTTTGTAAATCACCAAAAAAATAAAAAATGAAAAGAAAAGATTGTGTTCTTCAACAATACAAACAGATCAAAACTGGAGATTTTATCAAAAGAAGAAGAACAACATACCAACAAAATAAAATCATCAACCGGGTCAGAGTCAGACATCCACGATTCTTGTAACAACCCAATCAAGGGCCAGGATTGCATGCATGAGTTTTGCAAAACACTAGACTTTTTTGAGCAAAATTAAGAAAATGACGGTGGTATCACGATTTCCATATGGATCGAAGATGACTTCCGTGATGGATGGCGCGCGAAGGATGGGCAGCTGACATAAAATTACATTGGATTGGAACGGCTTGGGGAATTTAGGCTGCTGTCTAAAAAAAAACTGAAGAGCATAAGGTTTTAGGTTTAGGTTAAAGTGACTTAGGGATTTCGCAAAAAAATAAAATAAAATACTTAGTAAAGCTCAAAACGACTAGGTCATAAGGCCTAAAATAAACATGGCATTGTTTTAAAAGTAATGATACCAAAGTTATATTAAAAATATAAATATATTTATATGTTGTATAATTATTTCTATTTATATTTTGTAAATAGAAATAATATGGTCTATAGAAAAATTTTACATTTTGTAATAAAGATTTTATTTTTTAGTAATACTTTTCTATTTATTTTATATATGTTTTATTGTTATTATTTTCATATTTATTATATTATATAATTATTATTTTATAAATAATTGTTTCACAAATAAAAATAACTACTAACTATTATAATACATTACACAAAAGTTAGCATAAATTTGCTTCCGTTGTAACAAAAACAAAGTTAGCAACCAAATTTTGAATGATTAATTGAATATAAAATATTTTTAAATTCTTTTTATTAAAGTTCCATTAATTGTAAGGAAAAAAATGATTATAACCATATGAGAAAATAATATTAATATATAAACTAAAATAGTTTAAAAATATTAATTATCTGAACATTTTATCATGCTATTCTTGAATCAAAGCAATATTCATAAAAATATAAATAGTTAAACATTTGTTAAATTTAGCGACAAAAAGAAGAATCCGTCTCTATTCCCAACATAAGTTTTTTAGTTAAAATACTGAAAGTTATATAGCGACGGAAATGATAATCCGTCGCTAATATAACGACGGAACTGATAATCCGTTGCTATCTAATAGCTCCCGCCAACATCCCGCCTAATTTTGGCGACGGAATATTATCCGGCCGGCAACACCGCTGCTGGTTGTCGCCGCTAACCGCTCCTAATATAACAACGGAACTGATAACCGTTGCTATCTAATAGCTCCCGCCAACTTCCCGCCTTATTTTGGCTACGGAATATTATCCGTCGCAGAATCTGGCTACTAAGTTGGTTTGCTGGTTAACTGGCCGCTAATATAACAACGAATCGATAACTGGTCAAGCATATTAGCTCCTGCCAACTTCCCACCTTATTTTGGCGACGAAATATTATCCGTCGGTAAATCGGTCGCTAAGTTGGTTTTTGTCGCTAATCCGTTGCTAATTTGTAACGGATATAATCCGTCGCTAAAATCCGTTGGTAAATCGGCTGTTTTTTGTAGTGTACTTGAATTACTCGACCAAACATATTAATTCACAAAAATTATTTTGAGAACACTATTTCAGAATAGTGAAACCCTCGGTTACTATTCCCGAAAATCACAAAATCATCTGGGCTCACTTAGTGAACTCCGGGGTTTCACGGCCATTCCCTACTCTTTCACATCAAAGTTACGATTTATTTCACAAATTTTATGATTTACCAAACCAAACAACCCCTAAAACAGCTACTACCGGCACTCATGGCTCCAAAAAATTGTATCAATTTGTCCCATGTTTAGATCGAGATCAAACAAATGCTCAAGGCCTCATATACCAACCGAAACATTGAAACACTTAAATAAAGTGTAAACCCAAGTAGGGGAGAGTTTCTACCTCACTGAAAGCTCGAGGAAACTCCCTTAAATTCAGACTCCACGCAAGCCCCTTCAAGCAGAAAGGCCTTACTTTATCCCGAATATCGCCGGCGTCTGATTGCCCGACATTCTAGAGAGAAGACACTCTCACTTTTAAAACAAAAGAAATCAAGCACGGTTCTTTCCCCGCCATTCACGTCATTTCTTTTAACATTTGAAGAGACGACACTATAGCATTTTTTTTGTCCTATTCAACTTAATAATTTAATTAATTGCCAATACGTCCCTTCCTTTCCCAGTTTTTGACATTCTAAGACTATCTCTACTGCTCATTTTCATCATTTCTACTCATACCACTTACGGCACATGAGTACTTGTTATATGTGACTTTCGCGATCGAATTGCTTACAAGACCTAATCGCTGATGCTCTCAAAAACGTGGTAAATTTCGACCGGTTTTGGAATTGACGGAATTTTATTGCTATCTAGATTTCACGGCACGATTCCAATGGCGAAACCGCTTCTCGGGCTATCCGAGATCTAGAGAAT
The DNA here is from genome assembly GCA_016808115.1 of Tetrastigma voinierianum. Lineage (NCBI taxonomy): Eukaryota > Viridiplantae > Streptophyta > Magnoliopsida > Vitales > Vitaceae > Tetrastigma > Tetrastigma voinierianum. The sequence continues at coordinate 759,126 of JAEQBH010001291.1, forward strand.
AAATTCCATATTTTTAACCGAAATTACAATTTTATAATCGAAATTACGATTTTTGCCCTTTTTCCAAAAATTGGAATTTCTCGGGTCTTACATTCTCCCCTCCTTAAAAGGAATTTCGTCCCGAAATTCTGGATAACCATAATCACTCACATGCATATGCAACGTGCACTACACTATGCATGTAAACTAGTCATTTGAATCTTTAAACGACTAAATTACGTACCTTCATCCCTAAACAAGAAGGGATAGGTGGCCCGCATCGTGTCCTCGCGCTCCCACGTGGACTCTTCCACTCCATAGTGCCGCCATAGCACCCTCACTAGCCTCACGGTCTTGCGTCGCAAAATCTGATCACGGCTATCCAAAATACACACTGGTCCCTCCTCAAAGGTCCCATCAGTGTCAACCTCAATATGTCCCCAATCCACCACATGAGTTGGATCTGGAGTATACTTCCGGAGCATGGAGACGTGAAATACCTCGTGGACACCTAACATGCTGGGTGGTAACGCCAACCGGTATGCAACAGTGCCTATCCTCTCGAGTATCTCGAAAGGCCCAATAAACCTCGGCGATAGCTTCCCGCATTGTCGAACCTGACCACTCTCTCTGGGCATCACCTTCCAAGAAAACGTGATCCCCAAATTTCTCTGAACTCTAAGGGTCGACGCCGTACATCCGCATAACCTTCCGCTTCTACGGAGCCGCAGAGAAGACACCGCCGTATTAAGCTCACCTTCGAGGTGTTCTAATCAAATCGAACCTGATGGAGCCTTCTCCCACCCTGGGCCCAACATAATGGTGACCCGCATCGGCCTCCCATACAATGTGCCTCATACTATACATTCAGATACTCGCCCACGATAACAAGTGTTGTAAAGGACTCCACTAAGGGCAATGCTCCTCCCAGCCTACCCTTATGACCCAGACGTATGTCCGCAATCCCTGTCTCCTCTAACCCGCACATACAAATTCCACACAACCCAGAACCCTACACAACCCTTGTTACAGGTAAACGCCGATAATCCAATGGACCGTCAACCTAGTCCATGTCATGAATGACATCCATATACCGAGCCCCTGCCGACTCAACAACACCCAATGCAATTGCCAAAGGGGTATCCAAATCTCGAGCCACTCCCGACTCCTATCACTCAACTCTAAGTCTACGTGATAACCTGACCGCTTGTTTTCATCTCGATCACCTAACTCTTCGCTACACTCAAGCTCTTACATTCACACAAAATTTGTGGATATCTCCCCTGGTCTCTACACCCTAACTCCGTGGATTCTCACCCTGGGGGATTAACGACCTCTTTTGTTTCGCTTCAACATACCTCTAATTACTCTTCTTCATTTACTCGAATCGAACTATAAGTCTTTATCGATCAGTCCTTAAGACAAACTTCAACCCACACTCACCAAAGTTATCAAAGATCGACCGTGCCGTGGCACCCACACCCGACTCGACGCGATGTTACTGTGCACACGAACGCAATAATGCCATACTGTGACACCCTATCCAGGGGTCCACCATGAGCACCATCTCAGAGATCTCTCACTCATAATCCCGACCTATTAGGTCAACTCTCACCCTACATCCTAGGGAAGAACATCTACATCTGGCTTCTCTAAAGGCCTTAACCTCTACGCCCAAATCCAAGGTCGTGTCGGGTATGACAACCCTACTTAAGGTCCCACTATCGACAACCCGATTGTCATTAACTCATCCATGTCAACATCAACAACCAATATGTTTACCACCCTAAGGTCCACTACGCTTCTGCTGCGCAACTCTGATCTGTCCCTGACTTCGACCCACACTCTGGCCCCTCTTGGCTATCTGTGTTGCTGGAAGTGCTTGTATAGCACCCTGAAACCGAAACTCCGGTTCCTCCGACCCGCTCTGTGGTGGAGGAATGAATCATATACTCTCCTGTTCTACGGCTAACTAGGACTGCATTGTCCCAAAGTTCTGGGATCCCTGTCTCTGGGGGCAATCCCACCTCACATGCCAAATCCTGGCCCTAGTCCTGAAACTCGTGTGAAGCAAAAGTCTTCTGCCTCTTCCTCGAACTAGAAGAAGGCTGATCCTCCCTCTTGCTACCAACACCCGCATCTCGAGTGCTCCGAGCATCCTCTATCTCTTTCTCCGTGGTCGCGTCGTCCCCAACCATGGAGTCCCTGGTCCCGTAGGCGGAGCCCCACATCCCGCACCGAACGGACAACTTCGTACCCCATTCGAATCTCCCTCGTAATACTCCGGGCCAATCCCAAGAACTACGTGATTCAAGATCGAAGACTTGGCCTCTCCTAACTCACGGCCTCGACCTTCTCCGGGTCGACCGACACTCCCCGACGCTGACACCACGTTGTCCTGGCACCTCCACCTCGCAGCTTCAAAAACTCCTCGCACTTATCGAACTGGCGTGACAACCGATGGTCTCAACAACCTGTACTAATAATCCTCGCGATACCTGCGTTCCCACTGACCGAGTAGATCAAGATGTCATCCACGAAGACTTCGACAAACCGATCGCAGATAAGGCTGGAACACCCTACGACGAGGTCCTTCATGAATGCTGTACCGATGCATTCACAATCCAAAGGGCATCACCGTAAACTCAAAGTGCTCATAACGCCGTCAACCGCCTTAGGGATGCGTTCCATCTCCCTAACCCTCACCGATGGTAACCGCTATGGCGGTCTATCTTGAAGTAGACTTGCGCCCTCTCAATCGACAAATCGCCAATCCTTCAGAATGGGTACCGATCCTCACCGTGAACTCCTCGCTCAACCTGCCGATAATCAATGCAATACCGGCGGTTTTGTCCTTCTTCTTCGTAAATAGAACCTGAGCGCCCAGTATGGTGGGTGGCAAGCCTGCCTAATGAACCCTTGTCTAATAGTCATGTAACTCGGGACTTCTGAGTTCCCAACTCAACCTGTGCCACCCTATGCTGAGTCACAGAGATGGGCGGCATCAGGTGTAACTCAATAATCAAGTCTACATCCCTATGTGGAGGTAGTCCGTGTAGCTCATTCGGGAAAACATCCATACTCGGCACACCACCTGGTAGATCTAAGTCTGGCCCCCTCTCGTCCTTCGTGTAAGGCTCGCTAGCCAACCCGCTAACGTCTCTCGATAATCGAACTCGCATACCGCCCTGGGAAACGTTTCGTCTCCTAAAAATACCACACGAGCACCGTGGGTCTCTAATGCAGCGGTAGCTCCCTCCTACGCTCACAATCGATAACGACTCTGTAAGCTGTCAACCAATCCATCCCCCGGGTGATGGCATCGACCTCCTCGACATGTCCATGATCCTCAAAGTCCACTGTGGCAGAGTCCCCGAGATCCCGCCCGCAACCTCGACATTTCATCCCTATTCTCGCCCCAATCCCTAGGAACTCACATACAAAGGCTCCTCTAAGGTCCTGGGCAGGTCCTTGCCCACTTCCACCATACTTGGGCCTTCATTCTCTGGGGTACCGGAACGCAGCCTAGTCTATCCCGGGTAGGTACGAGGTAATCTCCATGGCCTCTAACACCTTGATCCGTACAAACCAATGGTCCACAATTACTCCGACCTCCTCCCGCGAACGTCTGGAGGATGATGCACCCTAAACTTCCTGGGAGGTTACTAGATCCTTCCCGACCACCGTTACGCCTAGCCCCCAGGCGATAGCACCGTAATACCTACAAATTTCCAAGAAAGGCCCACCGATCAAATACCGGTGGTGCTTAACCGCGACCCCCGCCGACGCCGCCACGTCCCGCCCCTCGACTAGCCATCTACATATTTCCCATGGCAACAAGAATCATTTAATTTTCTATTTCGGGCCTAATCCGGGCACGTGCACATGCCAATTACTAATAAACTTAACAACCTCATGAATCGAATCTGCTCATTTCCTAAGTGGCGCTAAATTTCAACCACTCAATTCATCTATTTCAATAAAATTATAAGCTTTCTTGTTCATTTCGTTATCCAAATCCCTAAGGTCATAGTTCCTAACCTTAGCATTTACCCTTTTTCCTATACGCATTACACCATGCATATAATTTCCTGCGCAACAATCACGCAATCATAATTCCCATATACATCATACCGTGTATATGTTCTTCCACGCAATTTTAAACATAAAATCACGCAATCAAAACATGCAACATTAATTACGTATTTCAAAGGGTGTAAATGCAGCCCCGAGACACTATTCATACACAGAATACAGTGTATACACCAAGTCCCTGCATTTACAGGTAATGCAAGGCAATCAATTCCACATTTAAAACATTTTTAGCAACAAAAATTTCATTTTTGAAAATTTTATTTTTCTAAAATTTTCATTCTATTTGGTTTGATTTGATTTATTTTTATTTTTCTCAAAAAAAAATTTTTTTTTTTTTGAAATTTACTGCTCATAGTTCACCGCTGACAGACATCGCTCACTGACATCGTTGGTCACAATACAATAATTGTATCAGTAATACACTTCCAAGAAACTCGTTGTCTTGCAATACACCTGCACTTACTAATACACCTAATCTCAGAATACAATCTCTCCTATTGCAATACACTTCCTCATGCCGCAATAATCTAACCCTTCCTCTAAGTCACAATACAATATAGTATCAAGTAATACAAACTTAGCCCTCAAGCTCTTCTCCGCAATACAATATATTGTGATTGCAATACAATTTGTTTTTAGCCCTCTCTTGCAATACACCAAAAGGTTGCAATAATAAATTTTTTTTCACAAGACAATCGCGTGAGCCTAAACTGCTCACATAGCTGGAAAGGCATTTTTTTTCTTTAAGTCGAAATCACCAAAAAAAAATTACATATATACATTTTTTCACACATGCTATTGGAAAAATAATTAAAACATAAGTATACACTTTTTTTTTTTCATTTCTAGCTATCGGGAAGATACAAAAAAAAATATATACCTAATTTTTTTTCTAGAATACTCAAATAAATTCATAAAAATTTATTTTCTTTTTTCAAGTTTCAATCAGAAAAAATTTTCCACCTTATATATATATATATATTCTCATTTTCCAATAAACTAAATAAATTGCTTAAAATTTATTTTGTTTATATTTTTTTTTTCATTTAATTCTGGAAAATGGTCCACTCTCAAAGCCTCCTTATATAACACTAACTCCTAGTGTTCAACCTCAAATTTATTAAAATTTGATTTCATTATTCAACACTCAAATAAATTTCTAAAAATTTATTTTTTATTTTATTCTTCAGCTTTACTCACGTAAAACTCCCAACGCTTCCTATGTGCTGTACTAAGCACACCAACAATCATAACACATACAACATGGTATACACACCATTCATCAAACATTCACATGTTCACACATCATCAAACAATCACCTAAAACACATGCATGTAGTGTCCTAGTTTTGTCTCGTGATTTCCTAGGTAATCTCATACCTAACCCACATTGAACCACCCCAAGTGGTGGATGTTCTACAATCTCAAAGACTATAGCCTAAGCCCAAATCCCTCAAGCCCTAGGTAGCCGTGATACCTAAGCTCCGATACCAAGGTGTGACGCCTAAAACCTCGGGTCCGCACCACCACAACCTCGCTGGAATACAAGTGGATGTCGGGTTACCCGACGCCACTTCAGAAAATCGGGCAGAGTCTCCTTTGTACGGGGAGCTCTACCCAAATACAATACCTGTATAAACATGTCCCAAACAGTCCAATATATCATCACATGAGTAAAACGGCCACTTGGGCCCATAAACAATATTCATAACAATATCTGTAAACATACCAACTATGTCCAATAGTTCTAAGAGTTAATAATTTATTTATACAACACATATATCAAAATTAGAGAATTTAATACATGTATAAAATCATCAAAGCCACAACTCGCTTTCTTCACAACCTTAGTCTCTGTGATGAGCCGTCCCACGCCTCCCTGCACTGTAAAATAATATCCCCATTGCAGTGAGCTAATGCTCAAGAGTGGAATCTCTGCTGGCTACTCTCTACCTAAGTGCGGCAATGTTCCAGAATAAAAACACACATTCAAGAAAATGCATGGATCCTACTTGAATGTTCAACTCATCATCTCGCACTCGCAGTCCCTCATCGACTTCACACTCGCCTAAGCCTCGTATGAGAATTATTATTTTGTTCGTTTTCAGGGACAACCCTCCGATGTGTATATATCAATCAAGCCGCCTCCGACGATTGATATTATTTGTGGACTACCCGATGTATATCAATTCGCCGCCTCCGACGATTGATATTTTTAGTTTGACTACCTCCGAGCAATTAACATTTTAGACAACCCTCCGAACCGCTTTCTCTAGGACTCATCTCATGCACTCACTCCATAGTCCTGTGGTGTTCCAGTTGCATATGGAATGCATGTATGCCAATTCCACATAGCCTAATTCACATGTAAATATATAAACATGCATATATTTACAAAACAATCAATTCACACAATCATGTCATGTAAATTCTCATTTCATATATCAAAATTAGCTCACTTGGGCTAATGATCAAACACGAGCAATTCTACTTGAATTACTCGACCAAACATATTAATTCACAAAAATTATTTTGAGAACACTATTTCAGGAATAGTGAAACCTCTACTACTATTCCCTAAAAAAATCACTGAAATCACCTGGGCTCAATTTAGGCGAACCTCTGCTCACGGCCATTCCCGGCCTCTTTCACATCAAAGCATGATTTATTTCACAAATTTCATGATTTAACAACCAAACAAATTTCTTAAAATAGTTACTACCGCACCATGGCTCCAAAAACATCACCGGTCCCATAAGCCTTTGGGATCGATCAAACTACCGCTCAAGGCCTCATACCAACCGAAACATTGAAAAAACACTTAAATAAAGTGTAAAAACCCAAGTAGTGGAGAAACCCCACCTCACTGAGTTTGAGGAAACTCCCACCCACTCCACGCGGCCCTCTCCAGAGCACTTTCCTTCTTATCCCGAAGACTCCGACAATGATTGGGCCTCGGGAGCATTCTATATGACACTCACTCTAAAACAAAATAAATTGGCTACTGGTTCTTTCTCCCCTGCCATTCACGTTTTTTGCTTCTTTTAACATTTGAAGAGACGACACTATAGCATTTTTTTTGTCATATTCAACTTAATAATTTAATTAATTCCCAATACGTCCCTTCCTTTCCCAGTTTTGACATTCGACACTATCTCGGACATTAATTTTCATCATTCTTACCATACCAATTTACAAGCATTAATGAAAGATTGCTTATACGCGGATCTTCGTCAGATCGAAATTCGCTTTACGACACTCAACCTCGATGCCTGAGAGTAAAACGTGTACCCCGACCGCTCCCTGACCGACGAAATTTACGTGCTAGCTAGATTTCACGAGACGATTCCAATGGTGAAACTACATTATCCGGAGATCTAGAGAATAAATTCCGGATTTTTAACCAAAATTACAATTTTGTAACCGAAGTTACGATTTTTGCCCTTTTTCCAAAAATTGGAATTTCTCGGGTCTTACAGATTGTGATTCCTCATGAGACTCTGAGTGCTCGATCTGACAAGACAAGACTCGATCTTTTTGGTTTTCTATGATTTTATTTTTCGTTCATTTGTAATTTTTCATCTCCCTTTTCATTTTTGTTTCCGTGTATTTGCAATGTTTGTAATATTATTAACCTGAATGTTGTTTTATCTATTGTGGTTTTTAACTATTTTGATTATATATTTCTATCGATGCATTATTAGTTTAAATCAATAAAATTATTTTTTTCTTAAAAAAGTGATACTAATGATTTAAATGAGTTTGTTTCAATGAATTGGAAAAGCATGAAGTGGTTAAGAAATCAATAGTTGGGCGACTCTTTCCTTTCATAATATCTATTACAATACAATGAAAAACGTTTGTTGACATAACATAAAATTTATAAATTATAAAGGAAGAAAATAATAGCAATCGCATTACTAGGAGTCCAAAAACAATACACTTCTTTATAAAAATTAAAAAATGTAGAAAGTTTTATAAAGTTGAAAGATTTAAAAGAAAAGATCAAGGTATTAGTTTAGTAACTTTAGTTTCTGAGAGGTAAATTTTTAGGGTAAGTAATGTGTGTTATTTATAAAACTTCCTTCTTGGAAAATATTAGTAAATAATTTATAAAATTTGAAACTATTATATTATATTTTATAAAAAAATTAAAATGTCTAAGTATTTTTAATTTACTTTCTACATCTTTAAAGCATAATGTAATTTTACTATCGAACATGTAGATGAGATGGCTAGACCTCTGGCAACTTAAATCCGCAGGTCTCAGCCGAGCCTAAGAACAGCTTCTATTATGTTGTAGAAATTTATTGTCCTTGTGATCCCTCCTGGTTTATATGAGGATTAGTTTGAATGTAGTATAACTTAAAGCCACATTTTGTGTGTGTAGATACCCGCTTTGAACACTTTATGATATGACAAAAAAAACATAATGGGATTTTCATTTTTCATCATACTCCTAAAAATAAAGTAAAATAATTAAAATAATTTTCAAATTGTAAAATATATTTCTTTTATTCTATATTATATTAATAGAAAAAAAAATTCCAAAATGATTATGGAAAGTACCCTAACTTTGGGATGATCTATTTCAATAAATACATTTTTAAAGAGAAAATATATATCATGAAACATAATTCTCTCTTTAAAAACCTAGTCTTCTTTTATCTCAATTTTTTCTTCTAGTCACTCATTTTTCTAAAGCCCTTCAAGGATAAAACAATATCCAGGTTAATAATAACATAATAAATATGTTTAAGACTTACATATTTGATAGTACTATAATAATTAGAATATCTTTGACAATCATGATCCAATTTATTGATTATGTTTCATCAAATATGAAATATGTTTTATAGTTCAAATTGTTCACACATATATAAATATCAGACGTTGTAATGACATAAAACCATATGTTACAATAAGAAAAACATGAAAAAATAAATTAAATCTTAGATTTATGTGAAAGAATTATATATATATATATATATATATATATATATATATAAAAGGAAAATGATAGAAAGAAATATAGATTTCAGGTCAAAATTTATTAAAAATAAATAATAAAAAATTCACAGGCTACAAGAGAAAAAGTTTTTGAAATGTCTGCCTTTTGAATTTCTAGGCTTTTTCAGTTTATCTTTAGAAATGGTCAATTTTCTTCGCGGATGGACGGACCACTTTTCAGTTTTCTCGGAAGCAAATGTCAAAAGAGCACTGACACGCTGTTGTGGGAGAGCAAGGCCAAGTGAGCCAAAAGTAGTTTAGAACAGGTTCATTTGATTAAAAAGAAAACCAATTTTATAAATTTTAACCTTCAATTAAATGGCCAGATTTTAAAAAATATTCTTTATTTTATAAATTAATAATTATTTTTTTTAAGATAATGTAAATATATTATATCTATTCAAAATGAGTTATTTTTGAAAAGGAAAAAAAAATGATAGATTTGTAAATTTAGGGTTATTTGATATGTTTTATCGTGTAAATGAACGAGCAGCCAATTGCAGCCTTTGCCCATTTTTATATAAGCGTTTCAGACATTTCCTTGAAGCACAATTGAAACTCGTTGGGCAATGTCTGGCTTTCAGACGCGGTTGCTATGCTTTTAACCGGCAGATAAAGAATGGTAGGAGAAGGAAGAAACCAAACTCTATTTGAGTATATGCGTTTTGATATTGTTCTATACTGAGGGAAATTAAACCACCTAGGAGGGCTCAGACTCGATCCTGTTTTCATTCAACTATTTCGATTTCTTCTGTTTCCTGCAACTTATCTCGGCTACCAAACGCAAACTCCTCCTAATTTTGGGGGTTGTGGTGTGAGAGATACTGATGGCTCTGGAGTTGTCGGAGGGGCTGCTTTGGGAGCAGTGTTTGAGAATTTGGTCGCGGCGGTTGTAGACGCAAGGGATAAGGTAACTCAGTTAGATTCCAGCCTCAAAAAACTCCAAGAGATACGGATGAAAACGTTGAACAACCAATTGGATCGTCCGAAGGAGGAAACGGAGCAGTTGATTCAAATCTTAAAAGGATGTGGGGAGAAGCATCCACGCGTCTAATGTCCCTTGCTGTTGCAAAACTCAGAAATGGAGGTACGCCAATAAAATTGAGTAGCCTTGCAGGACTCTCTTCAATTTTTTTTTCACCTCCTAACTCAGGGCATGGAGATTCTGGCCATCTTCAAATCGAATAGATTCAGTTTTTGAGTAATGGAGGTTTTCCTATAAATATGAAAATTCGGGTTCCTGTGAGGCTACCGATGCGCCGACTTTGCGGCGTGGGACTGATGTGCCTCTCAAGGAATTGAAGAGGTGGCTTTTAAAGGATGATGAATCAAGGATTGTGGTGTCGGCTCCTGGGGGATGTGGAAAAACCACCTTGGCTAAAGGCTTGTCAAGACCCGCCGTCAAGGCATCTCTACTAAATTTCTTGCTTTTACTTTTACTTAATGTTTCCGAACCAAATATAATGAGTATTGTGTTGAACTTATTGCTAATTTACTTTTCTACCATTTTGAATAATATTTTGAGCACATTTTCTATGTCACGGTGTCAAAAACATTCAACCTAATTGGCATCACTGGGCAAAACTATTTTGGCATAATGATGAACAAGTACCCGCTCAAAATGAGGGAAGATAATCAACCAATTGAACTAATGTCAAGAAGAAATTGCTAATCCGGCTTATACCGTTAATCCTGATGATGTTCAGTGCTGACGAATCATCCAGCCAAGTTTAAGTTCCGTATACTTCCGGATACAAGGTTCCTGTTACATCAAGAATAACGTGATTTGGTTCTGCTATACCACTTGAAAATTGTTATCGAGGAAGATGCCACCATTTTTCGCCACTCAAAGAATCCCCCGAGGGTGGGGGCGCCTTCCATGCCCCGATGAAGATCTAGAATAAGGTGATTTCTCACACTACATCGATTCATTACACTGTGATTCATTTTTGTTTCCTACAAACTGTAACTAATTTTATTTGTACGGTGTCGAATCACAGATAGCGAGGCACCGTAAGGGATTTCCGCGAGTCTCTATAAGTGGTCATGTATCACTCAATCAGCAAAATTCAGATCTAGAGAAGCACACTCACCGAAATTATCCAAGGTCAATCCTTTGTCGATTATGAAGATGAATTGCGAATTGTCTTCAAAGTAGCGTAGATGTCCTTCATGACTTTGATATGAGACTCAAGGAGTGTTTCATGGACTCGGGATCACTGAAGACCAAAATTCCTCGCCACGCTCTTATGTATATGTGCTGCACTGCACAAACTAGATCAAGATGGTGTTTATGCCGTTTCTAACCTTCACCTGAGTTATTACAGAGGAGGTTACAAAGGGCTGATCCCTCACCCAACACTGATTTCAAGACTCTACATATTGGGGGGTGTCCAAGGAGATTGGGAAGAAGAGGAGAATTGCCCTAAGACATCGCCCCTGACATTAACCGGAATCACCAAGGCCTAAAAAAAACAGAAACAGGGAAGACAGCAGTTATAAGGAAGAAGAAGAACCGTGAAATACAAGAGTCCCAAACGAACCGAAGCACCGGAACTCCCACAAGGGCAGAGAAGTGTGAGCTCAATATTGACTTTCTCCCCTGAAGTGAGACAAGCCCAGCCAGAGCAGGGTGAAAGCTCAAAGCCCCTAAGTAGCAGTGCTGCAGTGCTAACCTTGCTACAGACCATGAGGCAAGAAATAGAAGAAAGGGACAAGCAGCTAAAGCTCCAACTACAACTCAGGGATGAGTACATGGAGGCTGAGGTGAAAAGGAGGGATCAAAACTTGGAAGAAGCCCTAAAGCAAAGGGATGAAGAATGGAAAAGTAGATGGGAACAAAGAGAACAAGAGCTAAGTGCAGAACTGAAGGCAAGAGAAGATGCCTTATTCTTTCAGCAGCTAAAAAGAGAAAGTGAGCTATTCAAGATCATGAAGGAAAGGGAGGATGCTATGGAAAAGAACATGTTGCAGAAGGTAGATGCCTTTGGGTATCTGTACAAAGAACATCAAAAGAAAATAAGAGCTTTAATTGAAAAGATTGTCAAGGAATTGGAGGGCACCCTGAATTACAGGGAGAAGTACTGGACAAAAAGCTTAGACATGATCAACAAAAACCTGATTAAGATGTACCACTGTGGTGAGTTAGAGGGAACCTTCAATTTATTGGGCGTAGACAAATGATATGATCAAGCAAATAGCCCTAACCATGGAGCGGTTCAGATCGAATGCATGGAGAAGGGAATCAAGACAACCACAAGTCCAAATCCCTAAGTTCTCACCTTCTGCAGCTGGGTATAAGTTAGATCCAGTTAACCTACCATCCTCTCATAGGCATGAAAGAAAAAGAAAATAGCTCACCCTGCTCTTCCATCTCTTCTCCCTCTCTGTACCTAATATCCATCCTTGAAACATTCAATAAAATAGAAAATTCTTTGCCAAATTTGTGTACATTTTTGTTTGATCTTTCTTGTTTGTTTCCTTTCCTTCATGTTTAATAGTTAGAAATCTTTGACTTGTAATAAATAGCTTAGTTGAAATAATTGAGAAACCAGCTACCTGGATCTAAATGTTATATTGCTGCAACATGTTTGGTTGATTGGAATTGAGTAAAGAATGACATTGTGGTTGTGTTGGATTGTTTGAGCTAAATGCATGATTTAAATGAACATTTTGACTGGTAAAGCAGCACAACAACAAATCTCAAAACTAAACAAAAATCTGATAGATGCATTGGGGTAGGATGAAATGAATGGAAATGGAAAGTTGTAAGGTTATGAATAAATGTGTTGAATTTCAAGATTAAGGAAGACTTTAATAAATTGATGGAACAGATAAAACCTAGAATTCTTTTTGTGTAAACAGTTTGGTTATAAAATCCTGATAAACTTTACTCATGGTCAACAATAACTCTGAAAGAAATTGTGCAAAGATTACGAACATCTTCTGGGATCCATCATAGTAAGCTCTTTAATGTCTTAGAACTTGTTGGATTATTAGTTAAGGCGAAATCCTATAGGCAATACCACTAACAGGAAATGATTTAGGCCATCCTTGGAAGTTTGAGCCTTTCTAAACCTATCCTGTTATATGCATGTGCATATACACTAGTTCCTTATTGATTTGAGCCTACAACCAATCTCATCATCAAACAACAAATAAGAAACCCAATTCCTTCCTTACACATTATCCTACAATAAAGAACCCTTATTTGCCCAGATTATCAAACAAAGTACATCAAGGACGGAAAAGGACAAGTTTGGGGGAATATTATTTCTAGTTGTAGAAAATGATGAAAAGGGTTGAGAAAAACAATTCAAGGAAATAAGAAAAGATGAAGAGGATTGTGAAAAAAGCTATGAAAAAAAAAATATCAAGGAGGAATGAGTTTGGTCTGGTAGCCTTCCTCCCTGGAACAATTAAGTCCTTAGGGGAGTTCAACACCTAATACCCTAATGTCAACTGGTATAGGAGTTATTGACCCAAAGTTCGCTAAGGGTGGTAGAAAGCTTAAAAAGACAAAACATTGCACCATTCCACCAAACTTGAAGAAAATGAAAAGTGAAAAAGCTTATGGAATAAGGAAGAGAAGTTATCTTCTGTGTGTGAGAAAGGAAAGGAGAAAAGGCACCACAATGAAGAATATGCATAAAGATGCAAAAACTTGATGGGAAGGTTGCAAACTTACAATCAAGAGAAATCAAGGATGCATCAAGAAGGCAAGAGGAGTCACAAGAAGTCTCAAGCTAAATTAAGCCTAAAATGTCTAATTATCTACCATTACCCAAGCCACACATTACAGTTTTCCAAAAGACCTATTTGATTCTGAAGGTGGTGTTATGCCTACATTAGTAGAGAGATTAATATGATAAAATAAAGATACGAGACTTTAAAATGGAAAGAGAGTATGCCAACCGAGTATTATCCTTAAGATTAACTGATCTCGCAAAGAAAAAGAGTAAAGACTAAAGACACACAATAACCGTAGATGGAATGATTAAATTGTTACACCCTATGAATTATTGGTCGGTTCTGAACTTGACCCAAAATCTTCCCCGATTCTAGATGAAACAAGTTTAGAAGTAATTCTACAACCGACTTATGTTATCTCGCCCAATCGAGCTTTAAAATTAAAAAATGTCCTTAAAAATAAAAGTCAATTGTTCGAGGACAAACAAAATTTCTTTCTTGCTTCTGTGACGCTAAAACTTTAAGTTTGGGGAATTTGATGAGTCTTAAACTCATCTATTTTTAATCTATTTTTCTAGCATGTTTTTAATAATTTTAGATCTATTTGTATGCCAAATTATGGAATATTCACCAACTTTATGTTTTGCAGGTGTTATTTGAAAAAAAAAAAAAAAGAAAACAAGCAGAAAAGAAGCAAAAATGTGGAAAATGCCAGCCTATGTCACGACATAATCTTTGTTTGTTTTACACAAAAATTCAAATGGTGCCAAAGGAACTATGTCGTAGCCAGAATTAAATGTCGCAACAAAGTTCAAACAGAGCTCAATGGCAAAAGAGAAATTTATGTCGCGACAAAGAGTTTTCTATTGCGACATTATTGAAGAAAGGTGTGAAGAAAACTATAGCGACAATCCGTTGCTCTATCGCGACAATGATCAAAGAAAATAGCAAAGGAGCTGTGTCACGACAAGATTTCTCTATCGCGGACATAGCAATGACGACACGATTAACTCGTTATGTATTAAAGAAAGCTCGCCGCTGGCTTAAAAATGCTAAGAATACAACACAAGTCACCGAGACAAGTGTTTTTATGTCACATAAAGTTTTCGCACCAACCAACCTGGCAAGAATCCACCGCCGCAACAAAGAAAAAATCCGCCGCGACATAACATTCAGAATTCACAACCAAGAGCAACAAAATTTATGTCTCGACAAAGATTATTTCTGTCGCGACAAGCAAAACATGAAGGAGGTGAATTCCCTGTCGCGATAAGAAGTTGAAGAGCAACACAAGAAGAATGGCGACAAAGAACTTTTCTATCACGACAATAAAAGCTATGGAATGATAAAATCACACTTACAGAGAAAGTTAGGTCGCAAATGTAAATTGAAGAAGAACTCGTGAATGGCATGCAAATTATAACACAACATATACCCTATGTCACGACAAATGTACCAAACAATGGCAAAATCAGATAAGAAAAGTCTATCGCAACTAAAGAGTTTCGTCGCACGTAATGGCTAAGGTCTTAAAGAAACTCGCTATGACAGAAAACTCGTCGCGACAGAGTTGATAGTCGAAGCAAATGTTTGTCGCGACAAACCCGTAAGAACGCGACACATGAGAAGTCAATGCAATAGGTTTGGTGTCACTAATACAAGGCATTCCTATCACAAGAACAAATAATCGTTGAATACAATTTATGTCACGACATTATCAAAGTATGTCGCGACACAATCCAAGAGCAAGCCCAAAGAACAGGTCGCGACAGAACACAAGAAGCTATGATAGAGGCAGCGACAAAGACTGAAAGCTTTGTCACGACAGACCTTTCTATGTAGCGACAAAGAAACCAATTTGGGCCAGAATTTTGGGGAATCCACAACGCAATTAATGAAATGAGGCCCAACATTGGAAAGCCTATAAATACACGCTTCTAAGGCAATGTGCGTAGCTTTTGACAACTCCAAAATTTCTAGGTGGTTGAAGACTCTTGTACATTTTTATTTTTATTTTTATTTTCCATTTTAGTAGATTTAGCTTAGTATAATTTTCCTTTAATTTTCTGGATTTGGGTATTGTACTAAAGTGCACTTCGTCGGTATTTTTATAAATTCCTTCTTTCTACTTCATCATAGATTTAAATGGATGCTGGAAGGTTTCTGGAGTTTATTTATTTCAGTTCGTTTATGATTTCAAAGGGGATTTTCCCGATCATTAGTCAACGATATATAACCATAGTTTTGAAAAAGTCGAGCCTACTAGAAATGGGTCATCAATGGAGAATATTTTGCCGCATAAGGTGGAAGAAAGCTTTAATTAGAATTCTTGAATTTATTTGATTGGTATTGGTCATAACTTACTGCCCTCGCACTAGTATCGTACGCAATGCAAGATACTGTATCTCACTTTGATTTCTAGAGGCTCTCATGGCTACGTGAGATGGAGAATCTTGAGAGGTGGAGGCTCTCAGTGGCATGGTAGATCACTATGGAACCAATGAACTTTGGAAGGATTACTCAGATAGATCAACCTACTTATGTTGGTGATAGGTTGTGAAGTATATGTTTAATCACTGAAGGTCTCTCCTCTTTTCTTGAATTGATTCGATCTCGTGTTAGTGAGATCTAATCAAGAGATGAAAATTTTCATCGAAGTGTAGGATGAGGTGTCAATCAAAGTGGAGAAACGTAATATCTTGTCTATGAGGCGAAGAATTCTTTAGTCTGGAATTAGTATGAAGTACTTAAAAGGAAAAATACGTAAATCTTAGAAAGAAGGTTATATATTACAAGTAACTAATTATAATCATGTCTCATAAATAAGTATGAACCTTTAATCAGTGAAAAGTATGTTTGATATGTTTGAGGAGAAATCAAACCATACTACCACATCTTGAAACAAACTCGGTTTCCAATTGATGGTTGAGATATGAATCCGAAGATGCGAAAGTGATTGTTACTAATTGATCAATTTCTAGTTTGTCTCGCTCGGTGAATCCGACCAATTTTATTAAACTTTACTTTTGTATATTTAAGATTTCAGTATAGGACTACATTTTAGTCCTCTTATCATCATATTAGTGGAGTTCAAATAGTAATGATCTTGAGTAGTTGGGATTGTTAGTCTTTTGATTTATCATCTTTCCTCGTGGGAACGATATCTAGACTTTAAATATCCACTTTTATTACTTGTACGACATGTGCATTTGCAGCACACACACAAATTTTAAATGAGTCATCTTACAAGAGAGAATAATTCCATTTTTTCATACATATGAAAAATGGTCTTAACAAGTTTTTGGCGTCATTGCCATGGACTGAAAAGTTCTTGTGTGGCAGTACCAGAAGATTGGTATACACTAATCACACCATACAGTATAGTCTTAACAAGTTTTTGGCGCCTTTACCGGGGATTAGGTAATAGTTCTTTGATAATAGTGTCATAAATTTGTATATATCATTTGGTCTTAACAAGTTTTTGGCGTCGTAACCGAGGACTGAAAAGTTCTTATGTGGTAGTACCAGAAGATTGGTATACACTAATCACACCATACAGTATGGTCTTAACAAGTTTTTTGCGCCATTACCGAGGATTAGGTAATAGTCCTTTGGTAATAGTGTCATAAATTTGTATATATCATTTAGTCTTAACATATACGAAATTCTAACGGCGGCGGTCCAGCGGTCACGGGAACCACGAGATAAGGATGATGATGGCAAAGAATCAAACAAGAAAATTACAGGCGAGACAAAAAGAGGAGATGAAGCAATTAACTCGGAGATAGTGAAGGACTTCGGACCAAGCATGTTGGCTAAGAGACGAATTCGTAGCTCCCGATCACTCGAAAGCGACTAAGAATATTTGGACTCATTAAGAAAAGGTAAGGCAAATAAGTGGGCTCAAATGAACAACAATCACAGAGATTTTATGGAAGGGGTTAGGCAGTCGAAATATTCCATCTTAGACTTAGAAGAATATAAGGTTATGGAAAGGGATCATACTGAGGAGGAAAGGAACGAAATGAAAATGGAAAGCCAAATCGTTAGAGGGGGGAGTCGAACACTCACCAAGCGAGAGAAAGGAAAGAGGAAGCGAAATGTACAAATGAAACTCCTCCCTTATCGGGCCATCCCATAATCCTAGTAAGAAAGATCGAATCCCAAATCAGCGCATTTGATAAGGAATATGGAGAATACGGAGTGCGAAATAGGAAGGAGATGACTGAGGAAGGAGAATATTCGGGAGGAAGAGGGAATCAAGTAGCGACGAACGATGAACACTGGGTGGTGTTTGGATCAGCCAAGTCAAACGTTATTCAGAAAGAAAGAATAGGTCACATGTAAACCTATCCCGACCTTGCTATCATCCAGCTAACCTCCCTTGATAATACATAATGGCACATCCCATCTAGAGAACACTTTTAGGATCCTCTTGTAGGAGAGATGGAAAAGGAGACTGATTCCTTAGTGGAAAAGTTGCAAGATGAAGGTATGTATGTATCTCAAAAACCTGCTACATCCCATTATATGCAATTAGAAGAGGAGAATTCGCCTTCAGGTAGTGGGCATGACTTTCCCCACTAAGAGAGGTAGTAAGGTGGTGAAGCATGAAGTTGACGAGTTTTTGCAAGCAATAGTTGGCAACAATGTGCATGTATGCGTGATAGCTAGAATATACTCATTTATTTATTAATGAAAGTTTTAATTTGGAATTGCAATGGGGCAAGCTCAAAATGCTTCCTCAAAACTCTTAAAGACATATTGTATCGACATGAACCGACATACCAGGCTTGGTTGAAATAAAATGCAGCGGTAAACATGCAAACAACATATGCAAGAGAGTTGGCTATGATTATTGGATCCGAGTAGAAGCTTTAGGCTATAACGGGGGAATTTGGTTGTTTTGGAAAGAGTGTGTTGATCTCTGTATCCTCTAAACACATCCCCAATTTATCCATGCAAAAATAACTTCAAATGATAGCCACTCATGGCTTCTCACAATTGTTTATGGCAGCCCAAACTACACCCTAATAAAGTATCTATGGCAAGACACAGATCAAAATGTGGTAGACTGGAAGGAACCATGGGTGGTGGAAAATTGATTTCAATTTAGTCACCGGTCAATGGAAATGACAGGGCCAGGAAAACTTGGACCAGAGAAGAAGCTCAAGATTTGTTTCTTGGATTTCTGAACATGGTTTTTGGATCTAGGTTACAGGGGATCAAAGTTTACCTGGACAAGGGGGAACTCATCTTCTTATTTCCAAGGTGCACGTCTCGACTGTGCCCTCTACAACCTGGACTGGAGTGCATGCTTCCCTTAGGCGAAGGTTGAGATCCTTCCAAAACTTAACTCTGACCATTCTCTGATCCTAATTCTCCTAAATGGTAACAAAGATCCTTATTCTCATCATGATTTTAAATTCCAAGCTGCTTGGCTGACTCACCCAGGTTTCCTAACCTGTATCCAAGATTTTTAGCGAAGTGATCTTTCTCTTAAAGAAAATAATAAGCAACTGGCATACATCCTAACACAGTGGAGTAAGGAGCACTTTGGGCATATAACCAAAAAAAAGAAGAGACTATGGGCGAGGTTAACAGGAATCCCAAACGGCCATGAGTAACCCGGGGAACAGTCACCTATGCAAGTTAGAGAAAAAACTTCAACAAGAGTTAGAAACCATACTTAACTTAACCAAGAGGAGCTTCTCTAGTTCCAAAAGTGGATTCATTCGGGAGACCGTAACACAAAATTCTACCATGCAGCAACAATCATAAAAAATAAAAGGAAGAAGATTATCGGGTTAAAGACTGAGAATGATGAGTGGCTCACTGAAAACACATTGCTAGAAGGAATAGCATAGGAATATTTCCAAAACCTCTTTAAGGAGGAATATACTAGCAACATAGTGCTACCCACTCACAACGGCTTCGAAATCTTGGGAGACACTGACGAGTTGCTCCAGTACCCTTCTCTAAAGAAGAGGTGAAGACAATGCTTTTTGATATGGCACCATTCAAAGCTCCAGGAAATGATGGCCTCCATGCAAGTTTCTACCAAAGAGCTTAGAACATAGTGGGAGATTCCCTTTGTGAGTTTGTTCTGAATTTTCTTGAAACAAGTTTACTATCGGAAGGAGCAAATGACCACCTCACGGGGACACTTATCCCAATTAAAACACCCAGATATGATCTCACAATTCCGCCCATAAGCCTATGCAATGTGGGATACAAGGTTATTACAAAGACACTTACGAATAGATTAAAAGAGATCATGCCCTGCATAATTGCCCCTCACCAAAGTAGCTTCGTACCTGGACTCCAGATCACCGATAATATAGTAATCTATCAGGAGGTTCTTCACTCAATGAGAACCAAAAGAAAAGGAAATGGTTCTATGCTCATAAAGGTGGACTTGGAAAAGGCATATGACCGAATCTCCTAGAAGTTCATGAAGAAGAAGCTGAAGAAAGCTGGACTCCCATACTTGTGGATCAAGAACATTATGCATTGTGTAGAAACAGTTAGAACGTCAGTAGTCTTGAACGGCAAGCCCCTAAAACGGTTCAGACCTTCTAGAGGAATCAGACAGGGTGATCCAATTAGTCCATACCTCTTCGTTCTCTACATGGAGCGACTAGGTCACATCATTTCCCAAGCAGTTGAGAAAGGGAAATGGAAGCCCATTACTCTTTCCGCCCGTGGACCACACATATGCAGCCACTGTGATGACTTGTTACTTTTTGCAGAGGCAAGCGAAAGCCAAATGGAAACAATCATGGGTTGTCTCAATATTTTCTATGAATCCTTAGGACAAAATATCAACCCTCTCAAATTTAATGTAGCATTTTCTGCTGGTGTGGACGAGGAAGTTGTACTCAGGATCTCTGCTTTCTCAGGCATGCCCATCACTACAAAGCTTGAGAAGTACTTGAGGATCCCTTCCATTATGGGGCGGACGAGATGCAAGCTTTCAATACCTCGGAACAAATAGAAGGGCATTTGGAAGGTTGGACGGGGAAGGCTAAGCAGCTCACCTTAGCGGGGGAGAATCCTGCCTGGCAAGAACGGTTCTAACTTCTACTCTCTACATTCCATGCAATCCAACAAGCTATCGAAAGGCGCTTTGCAACAATATCGATAAGGCGGTGGCTTGACTTCATTTGGGGGGAGCTCGAGGAGGAGAGGAAACTGCACCTTATCAATTGGGAAACAATGACAAAAGGAAAAGATATGGGAGGACTAGGAATAAGGAGTATGCAAAATATGAACTTAGCTTTCATGGCTAAGCTTGGATGGAGACTATCGTTGGCCAAGAATGAGCTTTGGGCTTAGATCCTCCACTCCAAATACGTAAAAGGGAATCTTGAAGTGTCCCGAGATAAAAGAAAGGAAATCTTCGAATGCGGCAAGGCTTAGTGGCGGTGAAGAGCATAATTCAAAAAGGTATGAAATCTAAGGTTTATAATGGGAAGAGTATCCTATTTTGGAGAGATATATGGCTAGAAGACTTTCCCCTTCTTGACTTGACCCTCAAAGACATTAGTTTGGAAGAGTCTTACAAAACCTTGGAGATATACTGGAGCGGGTAAGGAGGTTGGGTTTGGGAAGCCCTACAAGGAAAGCTCCCTCCCTAAATTCTTTTGAAAATGGGAACCATGATGATACGTTCAGACTCTGGTAGGGAAGATGGCTTTTTTTGGGGACTCTCAAATAATGGAAAGTTCTCCGTGAACACTACTTATAATGCTAGTATGCCTAATCAGACCTCTAACTCATATGGCACATGGAAGATAATACAACTGCCTTAAAAGATTTGCACCTTCATATGGATGTTATTTCATGGGAAGATTTTGACAAACTTGGAAAGAATGAGGAGGAGAATTATAGATGATCGGTTGCCCACTTTGCTGCCGCGGGATTTGGAAGATTTTGCCACTTGATACGAGAAACTACAAAAAGTGGAACCATTACGGTAGGGGTGATGAGAAAGGAGAAGAAAGGAAAGCGGAATCCTGCCCTTTCAATAATGGCTAAGGTGGAACCTTAGCTATAGAAATCCAGGGGAGAGAGACACATAGAAGGAAAAGTGCTTACACTTATACGGTGGATTTGGAAGTGGAGGAATGAAGAGTTGTTTAATGCCAATATCACTAGCTTGGAAAGAAGGTGGTTGTGGTAAGTTCTTACCGTAGACGGTTGCGGCATTTGCCACAAAGGCCGTAACAATGGGGGTAATAGGAAGGCTTGGTTTGGGAGTGGATGGGTTGGGCGAGCCACCTCGGGGGGATGGAAGAAGCTAAATGTTGATGGCAGTCTTACTGTGGTGAGCCTGAGTACAGGGGCAGGAGGTGCATTAAGGAATGAAAATAGAGATTGGGAAGATGGCTTCACTGCTAGGCTTGGCTCCAACAAAATAGAAGAAGCAGAATCTTGGGCTCTTCTACAAGGGCTGAAAATGGCGAGGGAGAACGGAGCTAGACGACTCATAATAGAGCTTCACTCACTAACATTCTATAGGTGGATTAGAGGGTTGGAGGAGATTAATAATTCTCTTACTAACGTAATCCAAGAATGCAAGGATTACATAAATAAAAACTGGTCGATAAGCAGTAAAAATATATATAGGGAAGGTAACCAAGTCGCCGACATGATGGCAAAGCTAGCCTTGAATTCTCTTAATAGTATCATCGCAAAATGGAGAAAACCTCCGAAAGAACTGGAGAACCTTCTCCTTCATGATATGTTGGGTCTGAAAGGCTTGAAAGGTGTAGTCTTTGTAAAGGTGTAGTCTTTGTTTATCTTAGCTGGGAGACCCCTCACCAGCCCGACCAAAAAAAAAAAAATCATTTTTTTAAAGAAATGATTGAAAGAAATATAGATTCGGGTAACAAAGAAAAAAAAATCACCTATGGGGAAAAGGGGCTCTGAGAAAAAGTTATACCTTTTGAATTTCTACGCTTTTTAAGTTTTTCTTTAAAATAATTAAGTTTCTAAATAATTTTATGTATATTTGATTTTCTTTGACATTTTTCATTAGATTTCTAAACATGAGAAAATCATTTTCATTAACATTTTTTCTTTCCTTAGTACTTTTCGTAAACTAAGCACAACCTTAGGCTTTGTTTGAAACCCAAAAAGTATTAGAAAAAGAAAAAAACCAAGGAAAATGGTTTTCTCATGTTTGGTTTTACCATAAAAAAAATATAAAATAAAATAAAATACAATCAAAATTTCTCAAAATTTTACATATTTTCTTAGGCTCCATATTGGATGTGAAGAGTCAAACAATTTAATGAACTTACAAAAATAAATGAAGAATAAATTGCAAAGAGATGGTGTTAGACCAAGCTCGCATACCATGTTAAATAACCAACCCTCCTAAAAACTCCAAACATCAGATTTCAGTTTAAAAATATGAATATCATGCATTCAACCATAATAGAGAGAAACAAATAAAAGAGTTTGAATAAACATATAAAATTAATTTATTAGGTTTAAACCAATTTTTGTTATTTCTCTCCAAATTTTATTTCCTTCAACTTTTTCCTTTTATTTTATTTTCATACTATTTTTCGGGTTCCATATGAAGCATTATGCTTCATTTGGAACTTGAAAAGTACTAAGAAAATAAAGTATAGAGGAAAATAGGAAGGAAAAGCGCAAGGAAAGAAAATTTGGAGGAAAATAAATATAAGTTTAAACTCATTTTATTTGTTTCTCTCTATTATATAAGGACTAAGAAACTTAAAAATATCTAAAATTTTGAGAAATTTTGATTATATTTGATTTGATTTTATATTTTTCCTGGTGAAATCAAACATGAGAAAATTATTTTCTTAATATTTATTTTCTTTCCCTAATACTTTCTGGGTTCCAAACGGAGTCTTAGTGTTTGACCCTCAACATTTTCCTGACCTGCATCCTTTGAAGCAAGCTCTTGGTGTTCTTTGAAAACTATTCTTGTTATCTAAGTTTAGTGTTTTCTGTATTTTCTCTGTATCTTTAAAAAAAAAAAAAAGTCAAATATATTCTCTATGTTTTCCTAGTTGAACTTGTTTTTTAAAACAAAAAACATTAAACAAACATACCTTTCATATAGCATTTGGCATTATGTCTTTCCCTACCTACTGACACTTGTAGGATATTTTGTAGATGAATTGTTCTCCTCGAGTTGGCCCAACATGCAAATTCCTGAAGCTACGGTTCTAATTCTAAACTTTAACCACACAAAATAAATACGAATTGCCAGAGTTCATGAAGCGAACGGACAAACTGAAGGTTCTAATAGTAACAAATTATGGTTTGGAGGAAGAAGATGATTTTTAATGACATTTAGGATCTTAATCTAATCGAAGAGAAATACTGAAGAGGATCAGGACAAACATCGAATCGAAATGCATACCCAAAACAAGCAATAAGAAAAAAAAAAAAGTGCGTTTCAAACACATTTGCTTGGTTGGAAGTGTGTATAGAATGATAGCAAAAGTACTTACTAATAGGTTGAAAAAGGTGATATAAAAATTGGTGAATACAACCCACAGTGCGTTTGTGGAGGGGAGACAGATTCTAAACGCTTCTCTAATTGCAAACGAAGTCATTGATTCCATTTTAAAGAAGGAAAATGGGATTCTTTGTAAACTGGATATAGAGAAAGCCTATGACTAAATCAACTGGAACTTTCTCTCTTCAATGCTTCCTAAAATGGGTTTCAGGGGAAAGAGGCAGGGTTGGATTAGGTGATGCATATCAACCGCTTCTATTTTACAGAAATGTTGAATGGTAGTCCAAAAGATTTTTTTAGGAGTTTTAGAGGGCTCCTTTATCCCCTTACCTGTTTGTAGTTGGGATGGAAGCTTTTTCCCTCTTGGTTGACAGAGCTATTAAAGGGGGTTTTGTTTCTAGTTTTAAGTTTAAAGGGAGGAATGGCATAGAGAGGCAGATTACTCATTTTGTAACACCCCATTCCCGGCCTGGTTCGACCCAATTGGCGGATCCGAACCGAGTATGGGTTGCTCGCCGAGTTCATTTACCAAAACATATACAAAAAACAAAATAACCGTTTAGGCTGGCATTCCATTTCGTATAAACACTTTCAAATATGTGCGGAAGCGATTTCAATTCGGTAGGCCCAATAACATTACATTTATACAAAAATACAATTTCTATAAAAGCACATCAAGCCTTTTCAAAATGATTTACAAAATAGATGTTCAGAGTTCAAATTGTTTTTACAAAATATCATTGTTAAAAAAAAAATGGAGTGAATGCATATGTCGGAGCATACTCCACAATTCTTTCTCTATGACTCGACATCCTCGATCTTGCCATTTGTTATCGTTTAATCGGTACCTGCGCATTGATAAAAACAATATGCTAAGCATTTTCATTCTAAGTGGTTCTATACAATTCCATTCTTCAGTTTCAATTTGAGTAAAATCATGAAGTTTTACTAAACAAACTTTCAAATCTTTTTGGATGATCAATGTCAATACAATACATATACTTATTTCATATACAATCATTTATGGTTCATTGATCATCTCAAATATACACTCATATACAATAAATCATTTATAACCAAATTATACATTTCTTATGCTCTTTTCATTTCAATTTGCAATCATTCTTTTCAATACCAATATGTTAACAATTCAAAGAGTCAATTATTAGGTTATATACTTGAGAATTTAACTTCTATGTTTCGATTATCTGATTATCGGAATCAAACACGACCCACTAAATTTACAGGCCGGTATAAAAACATTTGTTTTTATAACCTGATTCGGTCCGTGAAATTTGTTATTGGTTATTAAAAATCAATTTGTGAACACTACCGATATTGTCCCAATGAGCTGCTGATCGGAGTGAAACATTAATGCGTTTGTTCATAGTACTGCTAATTTGACCCTTATTGGTATACCAATCTATCCTTAATGCGAAATAAACGGTTAACATTATATTAAGAGCGTTCAGATCAGCACATAGCAAAATACGATTACAATATACTTACATTTTATATAATAGTTCATTTTAATACTCATGCGATTTTCGTATCAAACATTTCATAATCAATTGCCTCAAATCAATTAAAACAAGTCAATATCAGTTTTCTTATGCATTAGAAACAAACATTTCAAATCTTGAAACGAGAATAGGAGAAGATAGAACAAACTAATCTATCTCTTTCTTTTTGCCTTGTCGTCAATCTCGGTCCTAGGTTAGGTGATCCTCACCCGCCCTTAGCAAATCACACACATCACATTTAGTGAACTAGCACTAATCACACTTAACAAATGTCGCCGAGGCGGCAAGATACGGTACGTTTTTCATTTAGTTTTATTCTTATTTGAACCCTCATTAATCATTTATTAGGGTCCTTAAACTATCGGTGTACGAATACTAGACTTTTGGAACAAAAATCCAAAATTTTGCCCTCCATGAATAGTAGCTACATTTGGCTGCGTAAAAATATGCCTTGACATTAAGAAAAGCTACACTTAGTGAATTGTGCAGGGTGCCCTTTGGGCACCTGCGGCCTCGACACGATGGGGCGTCACGTAGGCGTGGGAATACGCCTCGGCGTGGGTTCCTCTGACTGCGACATAGGAGTCCGTTTTGCCCAGATTTTTCTAATTTTCCTTTCTTGTGATTTTTCTCCAAAAATCACCCCCAATCCAGTAAACTCTAATCACTCCCAAGGCATTCTAATATTATCTAAGCTAACCATGAGCAAAACCCATGGATGGATTAAGTTTCTAACTCAAACATCATTTAAGAAATCTAGGGTTTAGTTTCTTTTTAGCAAAATCTCTTTGAATCTTCTTCACGAAGATGCTTGATCACTTAGAAGCAACGAATGGAGATGATCTTCCACAGCTCTTCATCTTATGAAGCTTTCTCTCTCACTCTCTTCTCAGCATATTTTTTCTCAAATAAGGCATTTCCTAAGACCAAATTTGGTCTGCTAAGCCTTATTTCCTTAAAGCCTTGTTTGGCTTACCAAAACCCATTTTTGGGTTAAGTTCTCCCAATTTACCTTATAAGCACATATATCACTTCTATTTACACTTAAACACATAAACATTTTCTTGAATGACCCTTAGGTCCTCATTTTACATTTTTCCATTTTTGTCCTTTTTACACTTGGGTTATTTCCGGGTTCAATCACTTAATCACTTCGTATATATCAATCAATCATAAAATCAATATTCATTTAACAATTCTCGGAAATACCCAAATTTGGCTCAATTTATACCCGGAATATATAATAAAATTATTATAAAAATTCTAAGGTATTTTTGAGGCGTTACACATTTACTATTCACGAAGGACACCCTTGTATTCTGTAAGAACACTGATGACTAAATGGCTTATCTCATATGGATTCTAGCTTGGTTCGAAGCCCTCTTTGGTCTAAGAATCAATTTGGATAAAAGACCAATGGGAAGAGTTGAGAATGTGGAAGAGATAAAGCTCTTAAAGTTAGTGCAAAATTGGCTCACTTCAGAGTACTTAGGAGGCGCCTTTGGGAGCAAAGTGCAATTCTGTTAATGCGTGGGATGGTGGGGTTCAAAAGAGATTTCATAAGAGGTTAACCATTTGGAAAAGGCAGTATATATATCTCTAAAGAAGGAAGGTTCATCCTCATAAGAAGTACCATCTCTAATATGCCCACCTATATAATGTTCCTCTTTCGTCTACCTAGGGGGGTCAAGGTCAAATTAGAGAAAATTTAAAGAGACTTTCTTTCAGGAGGGGGCAATCTTGAGAGAAAGATTCACCTGGTCAACTTGGGAACTATTTACTTAAGTAAAGAGAAGGGTGGTCTTAGCATTCGTAGTCTTTCCAACTTCAACAAGGTGCCATTGGGAAAATGGAATTGGAGATTCATAGAAGATGAGAGTTATGTTTGGAGGATTATTATTATCTTGAAGTATGGTATGGAGGATGGGAGGTGGTTCTCTAACACCCCTAGAGACAGGTATGGGGTTGGATTTTGAAAGGATATTCGCAAGGAAGTGATTGATCAACTGTTGCAAAACTACTCGTTGGAGGTTAGTGATGGATGCAAAGTCAAATTTTGGGAGGATATTTGGTGCCGAGAGGTCTCTTTACGCTCTTCTTTCCCCTTCCTTTATGAAGTGACTGCTTCTAAAGGGGCAAAGGTGGTAAAGCTTTGGGAAGGCATGGGGTCAAGAGGAGGGTGGAACTTCGAATTTGAAAGGCAATTTAATGATTGGGAGATGGAGGAGTTCAAAGATTCATATGTACTATTAATTCCAAAACTTAAGACCTAATAGTCCTAGAATGAGGCTCAGATGGAAGAAGACAAAGGATGATATTTTCACTGTTAAGTCTAGTTTTGATCTCTTGGAAGGAGGGAGACAACAGTTGGTGTCGGTCAAGATGATAAGAAATTCAATTGTTCCTACAAAAATGAGGGTTTCTTTTTGTGTGGGAGGTTTGGTGGGGGAAGATTTTGACTATGGACGATCTAAAAAAAGAGGCTTTTCCCTTACTAGTAGGTGTCCTTTCCGTGGGCAGGCGGAAGAAGTACTAGAACACCTTTTTATCCTTTGCCTAAAGATTTTGGGCTTATAAACCTTATATTCTCTTTTAGAAGGTGGGTAGGTTTGTCCCCTCTTGGTGAGAGAGCTAATTCTTGGTTGAACTTGCCTCGCTATGAAGAAAAAAGAAACCCAAAATGACGGGCAGCTCCTCTGTGCTTATTGTGGGCAATGTGGGGGGAGAGGAACAAGAATGTGTTTGAAGATGAATGTTTTTCTTTTGATAGGTTTAAGTCTTTTTTCTTAAGGTACCTTTGTGCTTGGGCTGCCAGTTCGATGAGGACTCACCTTTTGTAGATGTCTTTTGTATTATTCTTTGCTTATTTGATAGGGTGATAAGTTTTGTTTTGAATCCTCTATTTGTTTCAAACTTGTTGGCTCCTTTGTAGCCACATCTTGTATAAGTTCAAAGTTTTCCTTGCTTCTTTCTCTCTAATATGTTCTTTTTCTATCAAAAGAAAAAGAAATCGACCCCACACCCATCGTGAAGAGGAGTCAACCAGCGGCCTCCCTACTAAGATCGAGTTCTCATACCATATTAAACCTATCCAACTCGCCTCACTGATAGCTCGAGATTGTAAGTTTGGATTTAATATGAATATCATTTCTTTTAATGCTTGGAAAGATTAACCCTCAAATTATAAAATTATAATAATGAATTACTCTATTTTAAAATTATTTAAACAAAACATTAAATATTATTCAAGTGTTTTAAAAATTTTAAGTATTTATAAATATTACAACCTAAAAAATTTATTTTAAAGAACTACAAATTAAATAAGAAATAAGATTATTATTTAAAAGAAAAAAATAAAAATCATCCACTTTTATTGCAAAATTATCTAAATAAAATATATTAAATATCTTTTCTATAATTACTTAGAAATTAGTATAATATTATTATTTAAAAATAATGATAAATCACTTTATTCCAAAATTATGAAACAAATTTATTAAAATATTATTCTCTATAATTGATTTGAAAAGAGTATTTAGGAATTTTCAAGTTTTTTATAAATATTAGCCTAAAAATTTATTTTTAAAATAACGAACAATTGAAAAAGAAATAAAATTATTATTTAAAGAAAAGAATATAATAAATCACTTTATTAAAAAACTATCTAAAAAAAATATATTAACATATTATTCTCTATAATTATTTATATTGAAATGACTAATATATAAATTATTTTATTATATATAAAAATATTACTTTCATATTAATAAAAGGTATATGCGTACATGATCCATTGGTACATCAAAACTATGATATTTCATCATTATCATTATTAGTGATGATTTTTTCTGACATACTTTGTTACAATGTAGTAAAATGTTTTCACTGGAACTCGAATGTGGGACCCCTCAACTCCCTATATATCTTATCCTTTTAAATTTTGAATGTTATATCAATTGAGTTAGACATATGAACTTGCTAATGATGATAAAATACATGTAATGTTAATTCATCGTATATATATTTCAATTCCATGACTAGTTATGTATATTTTTAACATGTTTATGGAAAAATAAAAAATAAAAAAACATGGGGAAAAAGATTGAAAAAATATATATTCAGATCAAAGTTACAATTTGACTAGGTCGATGGTTAACTTAAACCACAATTATTTTATGTTCAACCAAATCTCGTCAGTACGATTTTAAAACTTAGGTAAATTCCTCTTGATAACGATAAACTTGGATTGATTAGGTTAAATATATGTTGATCTATTCAAATTCATATTGCTCATATTAAATGATTTAAAATTCATGAATATATGTATGCCAAAAAAAATAAATATTAAATAACCTCAATTTAGATAGATTGTGCTCACCAGACAAGTTGAACACGTAATTGAGGTACTTTTTACTCGGACTGAAAATGATATTATTGTATTAGACGTCACACTCCACATTCCTTGAAGTGTCGTGTGCAGGGCACCTTCTCTTCCTTGCGACGAAGATAGGTAGAAAATGATAGCCAACAACTGTCTCTACATCTGTTTGCCTGCTGCTGAGAAATTCTTGGAAAAGGGAAGGAAAGGAATGCTTTATTATTTGTGAAGAAAGACTTGAGTCTTTGTATATTATAAACTGTGAATTACAAGTACAAGAGGAGGCCTTATATAGGCTAGGCTATATAACCCTAGGAAAATACAAATTATAATCCTAGGAAAATAAAAATTACAATCCTAGGAAAATACAAAATAAATCTAACAATATAATAATCTAACATCCCTCCTCAAACTCATGGTGGTTTAAGAGAAACCGTGCGAGTTTGGAAAATTAAACTTCCCGAAAAGTTTCTAGAGGAAGTGGTTTGGTGAAGATCCATTAACTAATCACGAGAGAAGCAGTTGAAGTGTGAGTGTACCCTAAAGCAGATGATGAGGAATAAAGTGACAATGAATCTCAATATGTTTAGTACGTTCATGGAAGACATCATTATGAGCAATTTGAATAGCACTTCGATTATCACAGTGAAGTTTAGTTGCCGTGGAACAATCAACACCAAGATCCATGGCCAACCAAGCGTAACGAATAAGTTGGTTGTGGTAGGCTGTCGGTGCTCTATGTTAGCTTCAATCTTTGGAATGACAACACATTTTGTTTCTTAGCCTCCAAGGGATAAGAGATCACCTAGAGAAGAAAACAATGATATGTAGTAGATCGGCGATCAATGGGATCCGCACCTTGATCTACATGCGAATATGCGAAGGATTAATGAAGAATGAGAAGAAAAATGAAGACCATCAAATATGGTGCCTTTCAGATATCGAAGAATCCTGAGAATAGCAACATAATGAGATCTAGGGGCAACCATAAACTGACTAACTATATGAACTGCATAGGAAATATCAGGGCGAGTAACAGTGAGATATATTAGACTCCCAACAAGCTGTCTGTAGAGAGTAGTATCAGATAGTGATTCGCCATCATGAGAATTAAGGCGATAGTTATACTCAATAGGTGTGTCGACTATCTTGTTATCAGTGATATTGGCTCGAGAAATCAGATCAGAAGTATACTTGGCCTGAGTAAGATAATAACCATTTGCAGAGAAGAAACTTCTAGACTAAGAAAGTAATTAAGAGGGCCGAGATCTTTCATTTCAAATTGACGACCAAGAAAGTGTTTTAGATCCTGAATACCCTGCATATCATCACCTATAATAATCATATCATCGACATACAAGAGGAGAATAGTAATACCATGACTAGACCGTCTCGGAAAAAGAGCTTATCAAAAGAACTGCCTGAAAAACCATGTTGAGATAGAGTAGAACTAAACTTTGCAAACCATGCTCGAGGAGCTTGTTTAAGACCGTGCCTTGCGTCGTCAAAATGCTGCGTGAGGGCCGGAGGTGAGTACTCAGGAAGGCTTCATATGGAGCTTCCTACGAGTTCACCATTAAGAAAAGCATTTTGACATCCATTTGAAAAGTGGCCATTTAAGGCCACGAAAACAGCAATAAGGTCAGACCAACGGAAAAAATTCGAACCACATGAGCAAAAGTCTCCTCATAATCAATCCCATACTCTTAAGTAAAACCCCTGGCAACAAGGCGAGCCTTGTAGCAATCAACAGATCCATCCGATCGAGTCTTGATCTTACAAACCCATTCTATTTGATACTTGATTTTCGGAGGGAGATGTTGGATCCCCCGTGTTCCAATCTTGTCACGATTACATCAACTCTTCTTTCATAGCTTACTGCCATAAAGGGTTAGAGGAAGCCTCATGAAAGTGCGAGTTCTGGAAAGGAAGAGTAGAAAAGCAATGAAAGTCACGAAGGTGAGAAGAAAGGGTGGTTGGAGTAGAACGGCCCGAGTGCATGAGAGTCGGAAGAACAAGCGGGATCCATAGTTGGGGCGGTATCGGTGGGCACGTCAATGATCAGTCTGGGAGCCTCATCGGATACATGAGAGGAACATCGAGTAATGAGAAGGGAGACTCGGACAGGAGAGATGGGGGCTCCTCGGGAAAAGGTCGGGGAGAGGGATCGCGTGGGGAATGGGGAAACATGAACATGAGGCTGGTGGTAAAACATTTGTATTTCCCAAAAAATACATGCTGAGAAACAAGACATTTACTAATAGGATCCATAACACACCTATAACCTTACAATAAATTATACCAAGAAAACAACACAAATGAGAAGAATGAGGCAGAGTTTATTTCTTTCATGATCATGAAGAACAAAACAGACACATCCAAAGACTCTAAGTAAGTCATAGGAGGGAGAAGAACCAAACAATATATTATAAGGAGTTTGATTCTAAACAATGGGAGAAGGACACCGATTGATGGTGTAAACATAAGTAAGAGCAGCTTCCCCCCAAAACTGAGAAAGAGTAGAAGCGGCAAACAATAAAAATTGATATTTGTATTCAAAATTATTTATTTTTAAATATTGATAAGTCCAAAATTATTCAAAATTAATATATTTGTATTTATTTTTTATATTAACATTAGTTTATCTTAGTAATTGATTTATCTTAAAAATTGATATTTTAATCTTTATATTAACACTGTCAGATATAATGAGATGGTTTTTCAAAACGTTTTAAAAAGTAATTTTCAAAACTACTTTTGAGAATAGCTATAAAATATTTATTAAACTGCCAAATTCTAAAATTCACAATTTCATTTATTTGTATTTATAAATGAAAAAATAAAGAAGCGTAACCTCGTTTTGAATTTTTCCAATTTTAAGTAACATTTTGTAATAAAATCTAGGGTAGAATATCACATTCAACACGTTCCCATTGATTCAAAATAAAAACAATGTGACAAGGTACGTAGCATAAATTCATGGGATATGAAGAAGTAGTTTCTTCATTCAACCTTTATATCTTCATTTAAAAGTTGGTGAAATAAAAATGACAAAGTCATCTTTAGATGCGTGCAAGAGATGTTATGTAATGACCCGCACCAAATAATACAAGTTTGTAACACGTTTGACCATGTTTGACTAAGTTTGACCAGATTTGACTAGGTTTGACCAACACTTAGTATGTGGACCAAAGTTGACTTTTTCAAGGATGAATAATTTTTGGGTTGACTAAGACTTGCCATTTCGTGGCCTCATCGACACGGGTTCATAGTGGGTTGAACGTCAAAATCCGACTCACGGATAAAAAGTTATGACCCCGGTAAGTTCAAACGACAGCATTTTTTTATCAATGTCAAGTCATTTCCAGTTTTTACCTGACCTAGTCCCTATAAACATAAATTTGGATGCCAAATGAAACCCTAGCCCCAAAACACCATCTTGAACTCCAAAACCCTAGAGAAGCTCTCCAAACTTGTGGACCGAGTTAGGTCATTTTGATCATTGCGGCCGTGAGATTGGACCCCGGAGGCACCACCGGCCCATACCACGATTACAGCTGCGGAGCCATGGAGTGCGCCACCTCCGAGAAGAGCGGTCACTCCGGCCATTCACTGCCAGCCGGCGGGCCGCGCCGGGATCGGGCCGGCGAAGCGGCGGTTGTGGCCACCGTGGGTAACCGGGCATTTCGTGATTTTTCGGCCATTTCCGACCACTTCAGGCCACTGCATAGCTCCTTTCCACCATTTTTGGACCCTTTGAACTCATCTACGTGGTCCCTTTTTGCAGATTCCTCACCGTTTGAAAGTTAGGATGAAAACAAAGTTGGCCAACGGTTGGATCGAGTTTTCCAACCACCACAGCGACTGTTGGACCAAGGTAGTGGTACTGATGAGTTCCTGGTCACTTGGTCTTTCCATTGATATGTGGTTTGTAAATTTTGGACGTCGTTTGGTTAGTTTTCCATTTTTAGGTTGTTTGGGAAATTAGAAGTTGGGATGAAATAGAGTACCAATTGGTCAAGTGGACAAAATTGAGTTGGATTAGTAAAGTGGATGTTTTAGGAATTATTGGACTATTCAATTTCGAAATTAAACTCGAGGTGAAAAGCCCCAATTTTGGAGTATCGGGCCCATAGGGCCTGCTTGTGTAGTGGACTGTCTGGTCAATTGGGATGGTTTCATAGTTAAAAGTTGTTCCTAAGGCCTTGAGGTATCTGATATTGTTAAGTTTAGTTACCGGCCTGAGTGGTGTTTTATTTATATTACGGGGCACTCATGGTAGGGAGACGATCTGGGGAACGGGTGAGCGTCTATAGTACGTGAGTGGTTTATATGTTTTTAAATGTTTTTGGGTATTATGTTGATATATCTATTGCGATTAAATATTTTACATATATACTGTTTTGATCAAATGGTTGGTTGCATACAAATGTGATTATCGGTTTCATATAAAACAAGTTATCATTTCATGTGAATTTTGTCAATATTTTAAATACTTGGAAGTTTCTTGAGTTCTGGATAAAGTCACATGGTATTTTTAAAATATGTTGGAGTACGCAGTGGATTGAGGTTTAAACCACTTGAAAACTTATTGTTTTTAAGAAGAGATTTTGAGATCTTGTGAAATGATTATATCTGATCTATACGTTGGAAAAGTACTTGTAGTGGAAAGCGATTATATATAATGGTCCACGGTCGTGAGGTCGGGTTTTACCGGCCAGTGGTTTGTACGATGTCGTGGTGGGTTTAGACGGTTTAATTATTAGTTTCACGGTCGTGAGGTCGGGTTTGCCAGACGGTGGTTTCTGATAATAGTGAGATTGGTTCCATCCAACAGGTTATATATTAATTCCACGGTCGTGAGGTCGGGTTTACCGACAGGTGGTTTGCCACGATGTCGTAAGGTCGGGTTTACCCGACGGTTTATGATGGGTATGTGGTACGGTACATTGTTGATCTCTGATTAAAGTATAAGCATTTCCAATGGCCCATGGTTATGGTATTTTCTTGTGGTTATTTTTACGACATGATGGTTACATATATTTATGCTCAATTGTATGTTGTGAAACAGATTCAGGTTTTAAGGTTCTTGAAAATGATGTCGGTTAAATTGTTGAGCATGATTTACATGTATTTGGGCTTTGGTAAAGTGGGGTTTTGTGAAATGCTTGCTAAACGGGGAACATTACAAAAAGAGAGTGGGAAGTGAGGTCTTGAGGAAGAAGAAATTTTGAAATAAAAGCATTATTTTTAGTATAAATTATGCCACTCAGCGAGATATATTTCTCACGTTTATTGTTTTAAATGTTCCTAAGATCAGAATGGGTTCGTAGGGCCTACCTCGTGATTCAGCATATCTCGTTCTACGGCAATTTGTAATTACTCTACCCATCCATATCTTGGATTGTTGGACCTATTTATTTTATTTGTAACCCTAGAAGTGCAAATACTCTTAGAATGCTCGATATTAGTATTAAACTCATATGGGTCCACTATTATGTATGTTGTAGTTACCTACATTTAGGGTTAGATCGGTCGTGGATTACTTTCTATATAATTGAGGTATGGTGAGTCTTTGCATGTGTTTACCTCTCTTTTAGGTGGGAGAAGCCCCTTTGTGCATTCCTAGGGATTGTACAATGGGACTCCTGGGCGAGACCACTAGGGTACCACTGGAAGAGAATTATCAGTCGGAGTCTTAATCGACTTGAAATTATCGAGCTCTAGGTTTCTAAATTCCTTGGGGTAGTACATTACTGTGCAACTCATCCAGTGTTTTCTATACCTTCCTAACCTAATCCTTGAAATTGATTAGTTCTTCTTCCTGATGGCACTTAGAGGTTGTGTATAGACTACAGACAGTTGAATAAGGTAACCATTCGTAGCTTGATATCCTTTGCCTCGGATTGATGACCTGTTTGATCGGCCCAGGGTGCAAGTGTTCTTCAAGTGACTTGAGTCATGGTTCCATTGGTAGGGATTAGGGATGAGGGACATTCCCAAGGCGGCATTCAAGGCGAGATATGGGCGTTATTATGAGTTTCTAGTGATGTCTTTGGACTCACCAAATGCCAGCCGGCTCATGGATTTAATGAGCCGGGTCTTAGTCCATGGGTGGATTGTCATTGCTCTTCATCGGCAAATATCTTGAGCGAGACTCGAGAGCGAGGTTGGAACATGAGAGACATTTGGGTTTGGTGTTGCGGACTTTAGGCAATACCGGTTGTATCTTGAGTTCAGCCGTGAGGAATTTTGGTTGGGCCGAGTGGGGTTTCTCGGACAAGTAGTTTCTGCTGATGGCATTTAGGTGGATCCTCAGAAAGTAAAAGCAGTGGCAAATTGGGGGCAACCAACTACGGTGGCGGTGCGGAGTTCTAGGATTAAGCGAGGAGTATTACCGTAGGTTCATAGAAGGTTCAAAATGGGACACTTCATTGTTTGGCGGGAAAGGAGATTGAGCCAAAAAGGTAAGGTTGTTGGTTTGATTCTTGTAAAATGGTTCTTTTTCTAGGAGGTTTGGGTTGGGGAAATTTCTCCTAACCCTAGATTTGAAGTATGGGAGGTAAGACCTAATCCTCGATTATTGTGTGGGATTTGAGGTTTGTATAGAGGATATGATTCATGGATTACTCTCTTTTTTTGGAAGTTAGGATTTCATCCTAACCTTAGATTGGTTGGTGATGAGTTAGCCAAAACCTAGATTCTTGTTTAGATGTGTTTGGAAGATGTTTCGGGTTGAATAAGTGGCTTTGATGTGTGTTTAAGTATTGGGATTGATTTGGTTGGAAACTTATGGAAAAGTGGGAAAATCATAAATTCGGCATTTTTGTGGGCTGGATTTTGCAGTATGGCGATGTAGTATTTTGGCCATAACTTGATCATTGCTCAAACTGGGTGATTTTAGTTGGGAAAGGGCCCTTGGCACTTTATCTTCAAATGAGTAATATGGAGATAGGAATCCTGAGGTGATTTATGTTGAGTGCGTTGTTTGTGTGTAGCCACAATAATGAGTGTTGAATGTTGATCCTAGTAAGTGTAAGAGTGCCCCAGGATCCAAGGTTTATGTTGGAAGGTATAAGGATATATGTGGAGTCGAGTGGTGATAAAGTAATAGACCACTTGAGTAATTTTTTATGTGACACGGATTGTGAGAGACTAAGGAATCTTATGACTTGTTATTTGCAGACCCTTGGAGTAGCCTCAGGTTTTGACTTCCTTGAGAGACTTGCGGACATTTGAATCTAAGGAAAGTAGGGGATCTTGTAACCTTCTCCTGCTTATACCATGGTTTGACGAAATTAATGCAATTCCATGCTTAGTTGTGTGATTTTCTAATGACATATATATAAATGTATATTTTTACATATCTGTAAATTCTTTAAGGGTCGCGGTACATGATGTTTTAAATATCCATGTGGGTAGATGCTTTGTGAAATTGTTTTAAAGCATGACATGGAGTATGGGGCATGTGAGAGTCGGATTGATGTAGTGGACAAGGGCGGTGACTAGTTCTGGGTTGTAGTCGGAAAGGTCACGAATATCGGATGTGGGCATATCCTTGGTGGTAGGTCCGGCAATTTGTCATTGCTTTCTGGGATGATGGCTAGTCCACAGGTGGCTTCCAAGAGTCAGCGATGAGGGGTTGAGATGGTGGTAGTATTGCATTCATGTTTCATCATCAACCTATTATCTATAAAATGCTCATGTTTTGAGATATCTTGAATTATGTATAATTGAAATGTTTTTATTAAGCATGGCTTGTTGGGGTGGGATTCACACTGAGCCGTCGAACTCATCCCATTATTTCACCTTGGGATGTAGGTAAAGAGACCAACCGACATGAAAGTTAGACCTGTAGGGTTTTGAGTATGGAAAGATTTTATGCCAACCTTAGCTTGTTGGTGGGTTGAGCACATACATTTTGATGAATATTTAGGTTATGTGGATATTCTAAGGGATCTTGGAAGTTTGAGGTCGAGAATCGAGTATTCTAAAACTCTCTCCTTGAAGGTGGTACGCTTGGGAAGCAAGGGAAGCAACTCGCTACATCGGACCTTGAGATTGTTGAGAGGGATAGGTCCAAAGGGCCTATAGATTAGACTTGCCTGAGGAGCTGAGCCCATAATGTGTTCCATCTCCATGCTACGCAAGCATATTCCGCATCCCTCACATGTCGAGACACCGTAGAGATCGAGTCAGGATGACTTATCCTATGAGGAGCGTACCAAAGGCAGCATTCGGGCAGAGAAGAGAAGGAGCTTCGTAACAAGACAATATCCCATCCTTTGAGAACCACCTAGTCGAGAAGCGATTGGGAGCCGAAGACCAAAATGAGTCAAGATCCTCATCTGTTCCATAACACAGGTACGAATTTCATGAACGAAATTTTTCTTTAAGGGGGGTAGATTGTAATGACCCGCACCAAATAATATAAGTTTGTAACACGTTTGACCATGTTTGACTAAGTTTGACCAGATTTGACTAGGTTTGACCAACACTTAGTATGTAATAAAGTTGACTTTTTCAAGGGATGAATAATTTTGGGTTGACTAAGACACCACTCGTAGGCCCTCGCCGACACGAGTCTTCATAGGACGTGGTTGAACGTCAAAATCCGACTCACTGATAAAAAGTTATGACCCCTGGTGAAGTTCAAACCTACAAAGATTTTTATCACTGTCAAAAGTCAAGCTCTGCTTTACCCGAAGCTAATTCCTTTAGTCCCTATATAAACATAACTTTGGATGCCAAAGGAAACCCTAGCCCCCAAAACACCATCTTGAACTCCAAAACCCTAGAGAAGCTCTCCAAACTCAGGACCTAGTCGGGTCATTTTCACCCATCTGAGAGCCGTGGGAGATCGGGACGCTGAGGCACCACAGCCACCACAAAGGCAACACGCTACCGGGCATGGAGGTGCGCCACCGGACGGTCACCCGCCAATCTGCTGCCAATTTCCACCGACGCTGGATCGGCCGGCTAAGCGGGCGACGGCCAAGGCGCCACCTTTGGTAACCTCGCATTTCGGCCTTCCGCCATTTCCAGCCACTTCTTGTGCCACCCCATATTCCTTTCCACCATTTTTGGACCCTCTCTGAACTCATTCCACGTGGGCGTCCCTTGCGTATTCCTCACTATTGAAAGTTACGACAAAAACAAGTCAGTCGACAGCTGATCGAGTTTTTCGGCCACCAGCACAGTTGACCAAGGTAATGGTACTGATGAGTTCCTGGTCTCTGGCTTCATTGATATGTGGTTTGTAAATTTTGGACGCCGCTTGGGTTAGTTTCTTCATTTTGTGTTGTTTTGGGAAATTACTTCGAGAAGTTGGGATCGAATAGATTACCAATTGGTCAAATTGGAAAAAATTGAAGTTGGATTAGTGAAATTGGATGTTTTTAGGAATTATTGGACTGTTCAATTTCGAGAAATTAGCTCCCGGGTGAAAAGCCCCAATTTTGGGTATCGGGCCTATAGGGCACACTGTGTAATTGGACCTGTCGGAGTCCAATTGGGATAGTTTCATAGTTCTAAAAGTTATTCTAAGGCCTTCAGGGTATCCCAATGTTGTTGGTTTAGTTATCGGAGCTCTGGCGGTGTTTTATTTATATTACGTGCACTCTCACGCCGCCTATATCATCCTCATAGGGAACAGACTGAGCGCCTATACCATGTGAATTATTTATATGTTTTTAAATGATTTGGGGGTATTATGTTGATATATTCATTGTAGATTAAATATTTAAGTATATATATCGCTTTGATCAATAGTTGGTTGCATACAAATGTGATTATCGCCTCTCTGTTATAAAACAAGTTATCATTTACGTGAATTTGTCAACATTTTAAATACTTGGAAGTTTTACTGAGTTCCTGGATGAGTCTGTGGTATTTTTAAATATGTTGGGTACGCGGGATTGAGGTTTTGAAACCACTTGAAACTTATCGCTTTAAGAAAGAGATTTCGAGATTCATAAAATGATTATAATACAAGATCGTTGGCAAAGTACTTGTGAGTAAGGAACCATTATATATATTAATTCCACTAGTCGTGGAGGCTCAAGCCACCGGCCAAGTGGTTTACACGATGTCGCGGAGGTCGGGTTTATCCGACTCGCTTATTTATTAGTTCTTCCACTCTGGGGCCGCGAGAGTTTCCAAGCTTATCGACAGTGGTTTGCCACGATGTCGTGAGATTGGTTCCATCCAACATGTTATATATTAATTCCACGGTGGTGAGGTCGGTTTACCATAGTGGTTTGCCACTTATGTCGCGTGAGGTCCTGCTTACCCGACGTTTATGGATGGCAGGCGCGGTACGCACATCATATCTCTCGATTAAAGTATAAGCATTTCAATATTTATGGTTATGGTATTTTCATGGTTATTTTTACGACATGATGGTTACATATATTTATGCTCAATTGTACGTTGTGAAACAAATTCAGGTTTTAAGGTTCTTGAAAATGATGTCGGTTAAATTGTTGAGCATGATTTACATGTATTTGGGCTTTGGTAAAGTGGGGTTTTGTGAAATGCTTGCTAAACGGGGAACATTACAAAAGAGTGGAAGTGAGGTCTTGAGAGAAGAAATTTTCGAAAAATAAAAGCATTATTTTTCGTATAAATTATGCCACTCACTGAGATATATTTCTCACGTTTATTGTTTTAAATCGTTCCTAGGTCCGGCAGCTTCAGAGGCCTACCTCGCCTTATTCAACACTCAGCCGTCGAAATGTGAGTACTCTACCCCATCCATCTGTTTCGGATTGTTGGACCTATTTATTTTTATTTTGTAAATCCTAAATTCGCAAATACTCTTAGAATGCTCCTATTAGTATTAAACTCATACGGGTCCCTATTACGCATGTTGTGGTTATGACCTACATTTGGTTATACGGTCGTGGATTTTTCATATAATCGATATGATGGTGGTACGCATGCTATTTCTTTAGGTGGGGGCCCTCAGCATTCCCTAGGATTGCCAATGGACTAATTAGCGGACCACCCGGTACTTCTGGAAGGGTATCCGGCTCGGGTCTGTCATGTTATTATGACCCACGAATTAATCTTACATAAAAATGTTCAAATCCTTTAAAATACTTATCTAATATACATGTTAGTTATAAAAAATGTTTTAAAAACTACTAATTAACAACTCTTCAAAAAAAAAAACTATCAATTAATCTTAATCTTTTTTTAATAAAATGATAGCTTAAAATAACGGTTATCTATAACTTTAAATTAGTTTAAAAAATGTTATAGAATACCCATA
Organism: Tetrastigma voinierianum; assembly: GCA_016808115.1. Lineage (NCBI taxonomy): Eukaryota > Viridiplantae > Streptophyta > Magnoliopsida > Vitales > Vitaceae > Tetrastigma > Tetrastigma voinierianum. The sequence goes on from JAEQBH010001291.1 coordinate 800,582, forward strand.
AAATTTTTTAGCCCATTAGACTAATCTTAGAAAAATTTTAAAATTTTAAAATTAAAAAATATTTGATTGAATAGGATTCTTTATCATGCTTGAACTTTTTGCATTCTAAAGTTTTAAGCTTCATTTGGAACCCGGAAAGAAAATAGAGAGGAAAAGTGGAAAAAAAAATTTTGGAGGAAAATAAAAAATATGTTTAAACTTAATAATTAATTTATGTTTATTCAAACTCATTTTATTTGTTTTTTTCCCACATAAAGACTAAGAAATTTAAAAACATGTAAAATATTAATGAATTTTGATTATATTTAATTTAATTATATATTTTTCTTGATGAGACCAAACAAGAAAATCATTTTTCTTAGTAATTTTTCTCTCTCCTTAATACTTTCCATGTTCCAAATGGAACCTAAATGTTTCTAGATTGTTTAGGATTATGTGGTTGTTCTTTTGTTCAAACAAGTCTTCATTATATATACTTTTATTTGTCTTCTTTCCTCTTAGTATTTTTTTCATCTTATGTCTCATTTAAGATCATAAGTATTTCATACTTATAAGTTATGATATTTTAAATGGATGCTACAATATTTTATAAAATAAAAGCATAATAATTAGAAATTTTTTCAGAGGTTATAAGAAAAAAAACTCATGAGTTGAAGATCATACACTAACAAGACTACATGTCCCCACATGAAAACCATTTTTTTTGTCTTTTAAATTATATATATATATATATATATATATATATATATATATATATATATATATATATATATATATATATATATATATATATATATATATATATTATAATTTAAGTTCACATTAAAGAGCTAGACCCTTTTTTTTTTCCTCCGAGAATCAAGCAAGCGTGTAAAGGCATTTTCAAAGTAACATAGCGGTTGCCTAGTCATTTCAACATAAAGTAAAAGCGAATACTTCCGAACATTTCTATGAAGAACAATGGAAACTCTTGAGGCGAATTTCAAAACTAGCGCTCACATTGGATCCTGTTTTCTCTTCAACTATTTGGATTTTCTTTTCTGTTTCCTTCAACTTTAATTTTCTCAGCTACCAATCACAAAACTCCAAATTCTGATGGCTTTGGGAGATTGTCGTAGGGCTGCTGTAGGAGCAGTGTTCGAAAAGTTGCTGGAGGCGGTCGAGATGCAAGGAACAGCTTACTCAGTTCGACCTGTTCGAAAAACTCGAAAACAGACTCACATTCATAAAATCATGTATTCTGCAGGTGGAGTGCTGAACGGATCAGTTGGATCGTCCAAAGGAGAGATGGAGAAGTTGGTCAGAATCTTAAAAGACGGGGAGAAGCTAATCCGCAAATGCTCCAATGTCTCCTGTTGCAACAACTTGGTGAAGAAATGGAGGTACGCAAGTAAGATTGATGCTTTGGACGACTCTCTTCTCACTACAAGAACTGTGGTGTCAGCTCCTGGAGGTTGCGGGAAAACCACTTTGGCTAAAAGGTTTTGTCAAGACAAGCAAGTCAAGGGTATTCCTACTAAATTCTTGCTTTCTTTTCTTTCACTTGGAGGCTCTTTGTAACCCGAAAATAAAAGAAAGAAACAAAATATTAAGTGAAAATAATTTTTTCATATTTTTGTTTCATAGTGAAAATTAAAGAAAAATTAAATATCAAAATTGTTCAAAATTATATATATTTTAAAATTTTTAACCTAGAAATAAAATGAGTTTTTGTATAAATATATAAAGTTAATTTATTAAATTTAAACTTATTTTTTATTTTCCTTTCACTTTTCCTCTCCATATATTTACTTTCCGTAGTAGTTTTCCGAACCAAATATAATGAAATATTGTATGAGCTTAATAATTGCTAATTTACTTCTTTCTACCAATTTGAACAGAATATTTTGTTAATACTTGGTATGTTACCAGAATAAAGCATTCGGCATAATCAATAAACTATATTGGCATAATGAAGAGCAAGTGCCAGTGTTTCAAATGAGGGAAGATGCAGTCAACCAGTTAGAACTAATGCTGAAGAAGAAATTACAATATGGTGGTCGTATACTGTTGGTTCTAGATGATGTTTGGTGTGGGGCGGAACTGGCCCCGTCAAGTTTATGTTCCAATGCAGGTTACAAGGTTCTCGTTACATCAAGAAATGAATTTCCGGGATTTGGCTCCACCTACAACTTGAAATTATTCAATGAAGAAGATGCCAGGAATCTCTTTTGTCACTCAGCAATCCCCCAGGGTGGAACTGGTTCTTCCATGCCTACTGAAGATCTTCTGAATAAGGTGATTTCTTAGGTGGTGCTTTGTTTTTTTTTTTTTTTACTTAATATTGAATATAATTTTTGTTTTGAATAGTATTTAATAGTATTAAATATTTAGTTTAAAAAAAATTCAATATTTTAATTTTTATCTAAATTTTGAGAAAATAAAATTTATAATACATATTTTTTATTTTTAATTAGTACGAAATTGAATCATATCAATTGGAAATACAAGAATTTTTTTTATATTTGAATATCTAGTTATTCAAAGAAGCATTAAGAAAAAAGTAAAAAGTAAAATATTTTGGTATTTTTTATTCAATAAAAAATGTCTAAAATTCAGCAATAAATAATGATAAAGATTAAAAAAAAAAAAGACTTGAATGGTTTTCAGCAAAAAGAAACAAACGCCACCTAACTCTAAGTTTAATTAATCACACCTGCTTGGATTTTTTCATTTTGTTAAAAACAGAAGCAGCTAATTTGGTGAAATGTAGATAGTTAGGCAGTGCAAGGGATTTCACTGGCCCTAGAAGTGGTTGCGACGCTCCCATGGGCAGGCTGTAGAGATCTGGAAAAGCACACTGACGAAATTATGTGAAGGTCAATCCATTGTCAATTATGAAGATGAAGTGCGTAATTGTCTCCAAAGTAGCTTAGATGCACTCTGTAATCACAAGGATATTATACTGAAGGAGTGTTTTGATGGATTCTGGCTCTGCTCTCAAGACCGTAAAATTCCCCGCCACTGCTCTTATAGAGCATGGGCAGATCTGCACAAACTAGATGAAGATGGTGTTCATGCCATTTCTAACCTTCACAAACTCCGCTCTCGGAATCTGCTTAATCTTGTGCTCACAAGGTAAGCGGGCTTCCTGTTTGTCAGTAATAACCTTTTTTTTCTCCCTCAATTGATCTTAGATTCTTATGATTTAAATGGTGTCTTTTTTTTTTTTTTTTGAACGGAAAACAAACAAGACAAATATTTTGGGTTTTTTTTTCAACTAAATTTTATAAATAACTTTATAAAAAACTCAAAAACAAATACTCTCCCATCCGTGTTTTATGCAATTAGTAATGTTCGATTACAATTACTAAACAGAAAAGAAATCAGGATTCCAAGTCCTGATAATTTTCTGCAATTAATTCTACTCATTTGTTTTTGGAGATGATAAATCACATGAACATATTCCTCAATCCATAATATCAGTCTGAGTAACCAATTCTGTGGATTCTATAGGAATGGTGCAAATGAGAATGATGGATGGTACAACGATGCCTTTGTCACGCAGCATGATCTTCTCAGGGACCTCGCCATTTATCAAAGCAACCAGGAGCCCATACATAAAAGGAAAAGACTAATCCTGGACTTGACAGGAAACAGACTCCCTCATTGGTGGTCTAATGAAAAGCAACTCCAATTAAGTGCTCGTCTTGTGTCCATCTCAACAGGTCCTATCTCTCCCTCCCACTCATAATTGGAATCTATATATGACTTGTTCGGTTCCTATTTTTGAAAATGGTTATTAAGAACAGTTTTTTAAAACACAAAAGACATTATTTTAAAAACTGTTTTGAAAACAGTTTTTAAAAATACGTAGAATACTATTTCGAAATTTATTTTGAAAACGATTTTTCAAAACACAAAAACCACTATTTTAAAAATAGAGAATTGGTTCATATTTGTTTTTGAAAACACAGAGAGCACTATTTTATTATTTTCTAAAATCGTATTATCCTCGAATTTAGCTGCTAATTCCTCTATGTTTTCTCATAATAAAAACTTAACCAACGCGGTTTTATCAAGGTTTTTCCTTGCTTTTCTCAGTTTAGAAACGTAAAACAATTTTCCAAAATAAAACCAAACATGCCCTAAATTGTGAATAAGAACCATTTTCGTAAACACCATTTTTGACGTTTCTTGTATTTTTAAGATGTTCTCACAATAGTTTTAAAATAGAACAAACAATAAACACCAGTTTTCAAAAATGCCATAGTTTGGAAAATATATTGTTTGCATGAACATTTTAATTGAGATGCTTAAATTCAAAGTAAAAATTAATTATCATTTAATCATTCAAGTGATTTATGTTTTACTTTTATCCCCTCTAATATCAATTTAGATTATGTTTGGTTCTCTAAAATTTTGAGGGAAAATGCAAGGAAAAAAATAGAGAGGAAAATTAGAAGTAAAGAAAAAAATGAAGGAAAATAAATCTAATCTATTATTTTTATTTAATATTTCAAGCTCATTTTATTTATTTTCATTTGTCATTATAAAGATTAGATAATTTTAAAATATTAAGTTTCTAAATAATTTTATGTATATTTGATTTTCTTTGACATTTTTCATTAGACATCCAAACATGAGAAAATCTTTTTTCTTAACATTTTTTCTTTCCTTAATACTTTTCATAAACTAAGCACAACCTTAGGCTCTGTTTGAAACCCGAAAAGTATTAGAAAAAGAAAAAAAAAACCAAAGAAAATAGTTTTCTCATGTTTGGTTTTACCAAGAAAAAAATAAAAGAAAATCAAATACAATAAAAAATTTTCAAAATTTTACATATTTTCTTAGGTTCCATATCGCATATGAAGAGTCAAACAAGCTAAATATGGTCTTACATGAACTTACAAAAATAAATGAGGAATAAATTGAGAGACCAATCTCTCATATCATGTTAAATAATCATAATAAAGAGAAATAAATAAAATGAGTTTGAATAAACATATAAAATTAATTTATTAGGTTTAAAATTTCTTCAACTTTTTCGTTTTTTATTTTCTTTTTCATACTACTCTTCGGGTTCCAAATGAGCCTTATGCTCTGCTTGGAACCCGAAAGTACTAAGAAAATAAAATAGAGAGGAAAAATAAGGAGGAAAAATGCAAGGAAAGAAAATTTGGAGGAAAATAAACATAAGTTTAAACTAATTTTATTTATTTATTTATATTATATAAGGAATAATTAAGAAACTTAAAAATATCTAAAATTTTGAGAAATTTTGATTAGATTTGATTTGATTTTATATTTTTCATGGTGAAATCAAATATGAGAAATTTATTTTCTTAATATTTATTTTCTTTCCCTAATACTTTCTGGGTTCCAAACGAGTCTTAGTGTTTTGCCCCCTCCAACTTATTTTCTCTCGACTCCATCACTAAAGGCGCCCCAAGAAAACTATTCTTGTTATCTAAATTTAATTGCTCTCTCGTATCTTTAAAAAAAAATCAAATTTATTCTCTATATTTTCCTGATTGAACTTATTTTTTAAAACAAAAAACAGTAAACAAACGTACCTTCATTTAGCATTTGGCATTACATCTTTCCCTTCCTACTGACACTTGTAGGGTATTTTGTAGATGAAATGTTCTCCTCGAGCTGGCCCAACATGCAAATTCCTGAAGCTAAGGTTCTAATTCTGAACTTTAACCACACACAAAAGAAATACGAATTGCCAGAGTTAATGAAGCGAATGGACAAACTGAAGGTTCTAATAGTAACAAATTATGGTTTCTGTGCTGCTGAATTGACTAATTTTTCGGTACTCGGTTCCTTATCCAATTTAAAGAGGATCAGGTTAGAGCAAGTTTCAATTCCAACGCTGTGCAACACTAGTATGGAATTGAAGAATCTGGAGAAGCTATCCTTAGTGATGTGTCATAAGATTGGTCAGGCTTTTGCAAGTAGTACCACCCAGATTCCAGAAATGTTACCAAACCTCAGGGAAATCAACACAGATTACTGTAAATGACTTGCGGAATTACCAGATGGGTTTTGTGATTTGTCCGACTGATAATCTGAGCATCAGCAACTGCCATAAGCTTTCTGCACTGCCGGAAGAAATAGGAAAGCTTCTAAATCTGGAAGTGCTTAGAATTCATGCCTGTACAGCGGTGCCAAATTGCCAGGACTCAATCGGTCTCCAGAAACTGGAGTGTTCTTGATATAACTGGGTGTTTACGGTCATAACATGTCAACCAATAGGGGAAGGTAGGAGTTTAAGAGAGTTCCAGATGAGAAAGTGCCGAGGTTTATGTGGGAGCTGCCATCATCAGTGACGGATCTCGTGGAATTGAGAGGTAATCTGCGATGAAGAGACTGCCCAGCTGTGGGATTGTTTTATGCACTTGCTCCCTAATCTGACATTATCAGTGCCTGAAGAAGTTATCAACTTGAATTGGCTTTAAAATACTGCTTTCTGAAAAAGTTTCATCCTCCAAGGTGGTGAATCGTCAATTATATTCAAATAATGTGGAATAATAAATGGGAAGCAATTCCATACTACGCAGGAAATCTAAGGATAATGTTATACAATAAAAGAATACTTACTTTCAATAAGGAATGGATTGTTATATATCATAATTATTCATGTTTGTTATATATTTTGGTTTCGCTCCTTTTATGAAAGTCATTTTCATGCACCGCATCCTCGGTGCCAACTTGGGTCCGCATTAAGGGACATTTTAGTCAACCGGTTTTGTACAAAACTGAATTCGGTGGTTGGTTTGAAATGGAGTGAAAAGGATCAGGGTTAATATGTTAATAGTATAATCTTTAAAGGATCGAAAATTCCATACATTGAAATGGTGGAGATGAAAAAATCATATTAAGAATAAGAATCAGATTGGAAACATTCCAAGTCAAAATCAAAACTGATCAATATTGAAATGTGGTGGTGTTAAGCTAGTACAATTGGAAATGAGAAAAAAAAACAAGAGAAGAAGAAGCTGCAAAATTCTCATAGCACATAGGGAAAAAAATGACAATGATCGAGTTCGTGGTAGTACAATCTCCTTAAACATATTCGCCTTCTCTCGAGGGTGCTCGAGACACAGACGCCCAAGCAATTCAATATAAAACGACTCTCGACCACTACGCACAGCACCTTTACAATCACTCTGGCGAATTGGATACAATGTTTGTAATTCTATATATCACTCAGTGAACCAAAGAGAGAATTAGACAGAAAAGGGTTTTTTGAAATCAATCTACAAAGAGAGTATGAAACTCCAAATAAATAGAGTTCAGAGGTGATCAGAGCAATGACCCGTCGTCCAAAACTCGCTGTTTGGAGAAAATGGAAGAGAAAAAATAAATTAATAAATAATCAAAATCCTTAAAATGGTATTTAAGGATTTAATCTTGCATAATCGTTAGGAATAAAATCAAATAAGCACTTTAATTTCATTCATACAAAAAAGGAAAAACTCCAACAATTCCCCACATGAATGAAATTGACACCCAAAGTCAAGACCTAAGAACCCTCACTCTGTGATAGAGTACAACGGTTGAAACCTACATAAGAAAGGTAGGTGTTAACCTTTGAACCTTCCCTTGTAAAAATATGTTTACTTTACTAAATAAATAGTAGACACAATGTCCTTGAACTGTTCTGTCATTTGTGTAGAGGATGACATACGTCACACAAGAATCTTCCTAACATTTTCCAATTCTCACTTTTATGATCATTTTGGCCATCTAATTCTGCAAGAGTTTAATAGGAATTGTGCCATATTCAATTCCCTTTGAAACAGCCCCACTTCACTCTCAAATAGGTAATCTCCTAACTAAGAGCAGCTCAGTTTAATCTTTCCTAACTTTCCATTGCATAGGGATCATTAAAAGCATAGCTTAACCTTTCTTCAAAGCATCACTATTTCATCTTAGGAACGGACCAGGGAATATCCCCATAGTGATTGTATCCAAGTTCTTACAATTTAATTGTCCCTTTGAACCTAAATCTTAGGATCTCCAGTCAGCTAGGTTGCGTATCCATTGTATCGACTTCTTCTTTTACGAGCTTTAGTCCCATTCCCTTCGATGATTTTTCAACAAACCCTTTGTTTAACCCTTTGGTTAGCAGATCCGCTATGTTATCCTTAGATTTAACAATATCTACATAGATAACTCCAATTGAGAGTAGTTCTCTAATGGTATTGTGTCTACGACGAATATGTTTAGACTTACCATTGTACATACTGCTTTGTGCTTTACCAATAGCAGATTGACTATCACAGTGTATGCATATTGGAGGCACAAGCCTTGGACATCTTGGTATATCCTCTAAGAAATGGCGTAACCATTCAGCCTCTTCCCTACATTTGTCTAGTGCTATAAACTCATATTCCATTGTGGATTTGGCAATAACCGTTTGTTTTGAAGATTTCCATGAGACTGCTCCACCTCTTAGTGTAAACACATAACCACTATGGGATTTGGAGTCTTTAACATTAGATATTCAATTGGCATTACTATATCTTTCAAGTACCATGGGGTATCTTATATAGTGCAACCCATAATCACGAGTAAAACGTAAGTATTTAAGGATTTAATTGCATAACCGTTTAGGAATAAAAATCAAACCAGCCGTTACACTTTAATTTCATTCATACAAAAAAGGAAAAACTCCAACAGGTGGTGGAAGCAGTCTAAATTAGGGCCATCTCTACTCATTCTAAGTATTGCAAAAAAAAAGAATTATAATAGTATAACTCTTCAAGAAAGAAAAAGAGACTTTTTTGAGAGTTGGGGAATGATTATTCGCTTAGGTGTTAATGGGATTTGGATTATAAAGAGTGGTTGTATGTAAATGATTGTGTTATTTTCTCCTCGTACGAAGACCACAAGAGTTTTGTGAACATAGCCCCTTTCTATGAATCAGGCAAATCTTAGGTGATATTCTTTTGTTTTACTTTATTATTGTTTTCATATTTTCCTTATAGCTTCATTAATCTGGTATATCTAGGAAGGCTTATTTCCTAATAGCCCTAAAAACATCTAGTGTTTTTAGGAAAACTTGTATTCTTTTAGTCCTAACAAATGGTATTAGAGCTTTAACGTTGAAGTTTTTGCATTCTTGAGATACTAGATTTGAATGGAGAATGATGGTAAGTCGCAAAGGAAAGAACATCAAAATTGAAAAAATCAATGACAAGGATTTTAGCTTTGAAAACACTTCAAAACGGAAAAAAAAAATCAATGAAGAGGATTTTAGCTTTTGAAAAATACAAATTGAAGACTATCTATATATATAAAAAAAAAAAGGCATGCAATTTTCTCTCGTGGTAGAAAAACCAACAGACATGAAGAATGGAAAATGGGTTTTAATTCATAGACACACTTAGAGTTATCCAATTGATGTTATCTTGCAATGTCGTTTTCAATATAATAAAGGGAAAACATTATTAGTCTTAGAGCAACTCCAACGGGAGTTGCTATCCGGGGTGCCATCCCCATAACCGCTAAAATGGCACCCCAAAGACAAAAAATCAAGCTCCAACGGAGGTGGCATCAGAGGTGGCAAAATGCCATCCAGGGTTTTGGGGTGACATATTTGACAACTTTGGAGAGAGAATAGAGAGGTTGCAAAATAGCGGTTGGTGGCTACTATTCCTCTCAACGGCTATATTTTATCCCATATTTAAGTTTAATTATATTTTTTAATAAAAAACATTGAATTATTAAAATAAAGCACCTCATTTTGATACCTACCATTGGAGCAAAAACACTGTTCATAGGTACAAAAACACTGTTCAGGGTTGCAAAATGGCATTTGGCACCCCATTTTTGGCAACTTCCATTGGAGTTGCTCTTATGGAAGCTCTCTCTCACATGTACGAGAATCCATGACCTAGCTTCAATGAAATTGCACTTTACGAGGCAATTATTTAGTTTGCAAATGACAAAGGTGCATTTGTAGCGACTTACATTAATGAAATCTAGTATAATCATGACTAAGTTTAGTGGAAATCGAGTTCGCTTTGATCCTTCTATTTGTTTTGTTGAAAGTCAGAATGTGACGGTGATATAGTGAGTAATTATTTTCGAGGAAGAAGATGATTTTAATGGGATGTTTAGGATCTTTAATCAAGTTTTGCCTCAACAATAATCCAATGCATATCCAAAACACGCAATAAGAAAAAAAGAAGAAGTTGTGTTTCAAACCCTTTAGCTTGATTGGAAGTGTGTATAAACATAGCAAAAGTACTTACTAATAGGATGAAAGGTGATATGTAAATTGGTGATTACAACCCAAAATGTGCTTGTGGAGGGGAGACAAATTCTAAATGCTTCTCTGATAGCAAACAAAGTCATTGATTCCATTTTAAAGAAGGAAAATGAGATTCTTTGTAAAATGGATATAGAGAAAGCTTATGACCAGATCAACTGGAACTTTCTCTCTTCAATGCTTCATAAAATAATAGCCTTGAGGGAAATCAAAGAAGTTGGATTAGGCGATGCGACATCCATCGCTTCTTTCTTCGCAGAATGTTGAATCGTAGTCCAAAAGATTTTTTAGGATTTTTAGAGGGCTAAGGCAGGGAGATCCTTTATCCCATTACCCGTTATACTGGGATGAAAGCTTTTTCCCACTTGGCTGACAGTATTGAAGGGGGTTTATTTCTAGTTTTAAGTTTAAAGGAGGAAATGGCATAGAGAGGCGCTTTACTCATTTACTATTCACACGACACCCTTGGTCTTCCCTCAGAAGGACACTAAGGACCAAATGGTGGTTTATCTAATTGATTCTAGCTTGGTTCGAAGCCCTCTTTGGTCTAAGAATCAATTTGGATACAAGACCAATGGGAAGAGTTGAGAATATGGAAGGGCTAGCTCTAGATTTGGGCTGTAAAATTGGCTCACTTCCAACAGAGTACTTGGGATTGCCTTTAGGAGCAAAGCGCAATTCTGTTAATGCGTGAGATGGGGTTGAAAAGAGATTTTGTAAGAGGTTAGCCATTTGGAAAAGGCAATTACATCTCTAAAGGAGAAAGGTTCACCCTCATATATAAGAAGTACCATCTCTAATATGCCCACCTGTATAATGTCCCTCTTCCATCTACCTAGGGGGCTCAAGGTCAAATTAGAGAAAATTTAAAGAGATTTTCTTTTGAGAGGGGGCAATCTTGAGAGAAAGATTCACTTGGTCAACTGGGGTACTATTTACTTAAGTAAAGAGAAGGGTGGTCTTGGCATTCGTAGTCTTTTCAACTTCAACAAGACTCTACTGGGAAAATGGAATTGGAGATTCATAGAGGAGAAGAGTTTTGCTTGGAGGATTATTATTAACTTGAAGTATGGTATGGAGGATGAGGGCTAGTTCTCTAGCACTCCTAGAGACAAGTGTGGGGTTGGCCTTTGAAAGGATATTCGCAAGGAAGTGATTGATCAACTGTTGCAAAACTACTCGTTGGAGGTTGGTAATGGACGCAAAGTTGAATTTTGGGAGGATATTTGGTGCGGAGAGGTCTCTTTACGCTCTTCTTTCCCCTTCCTTTATGAAGCGATTGCTTCTAAAGGAGCAAAGATGATAAATATTTAGGAAGGCATGGGGTCGGGAGGAGGGTGGAACTTCAAATTTGAAAGGCACTTTAATGATTGGGAGATGGAGGAGGTTCAAAGATTCATATGTACCGCACCTAAAAACTTAAGACCCTAGTCTAGAGATAGGCTTAGATGGAAGGAGACAAAGGATGGTATTTTCACTATTAAGTTTAGTTTTGATCTCTAGGAAGGAGGGAGACAACAACCAGTGTCGGTCAAGATGCTATGAAATTCAGTTGTTCCTACAAAAACGAGGTTTTTTTGTGTGGGATGTTTGATGGGGGAAAATTCTGACTATGGACCAACTAAAAAAAGAGGCTTTTCCCTTACTAGTTGGTGTCCTTTTCGTGAGCATATGGAAGAAGTACTAGAACACTTTTTAATCCATTGCCCAAAGATTTGGGGCTTATGGACAACCTTATTTTCTCTTCAGAAGGTGGGTGGGTTTGTCCCCTCTCAGTGAGAGAGCTAATTCTTGGTTGGGTTCACCTCACTCTGAAAAAAAAAAAATGTGGGGGAAGCTCTTCTATGCTTATTGTGGGCAATGTGGGGGGAGAGGAACAAGATTGTGTTTGAAGATGAATGTTTTCCTTTTGATAGGTTGAAGTCTTTTTACTTAAGGTCCCTTTGTGCTTGGGCTACTATGATTCCTGATGTGAACTCTGCTTTTGTAAGATGTCTTTTGTGTATTCTTTAACTTGTTTGGTGGGCTAGTAAATTTTTATTTTAGTCATCTTTTTGTTCAGGCTTGTCAGGCTCTCTTCGTATACATCTTGTACATATTCAAAGGCTACTCGCTAAGTTTTTGTTTTAGTCCTCTTTTTGTTCAAGCTTGTCGGGCTCCCTTTGTATACATCTTGTATATGTTCCAAGGCTGCTCGCTTAGCTTATTTTTCTCTCTAATATATTTCTTCTTTTGCTTATAAAAAAAAAGTATGACCCCACACCCGCACATAAAGAGTCAAACAAATCAACCGACCTCCTACTAGATCAAGTTCTAATATCATATTAAACCATCAACTCACCAATAAGCTCAGGATTGTAGGATTTGGATTTAATATGAATATTATGTCTTTTAATACTTGTGAATGATTAACCCATAAATTATCTAAAATTATAATAATGAATTACTTTATTTTAAAATTATTTAAACAAAATGTATTAAAATATTATTCAAGTGTTTTTTAGAAATTTTTAAGTATTTATAAGTATTACAACCTAAAAAATTTATTTTCTAAAAAGAAATACCACTAAACAAAGAAATAAGATTATTATTTAAAGAAAAATAAAGTAAATCACTTTATTGCAAAATTACTTAAATAAATATATTAAAATATGTTTCTCTATAATTACTTATATGAAAATTAATTATAATATTATTATTTTAAAATAATAATAAATCACTTTATTCCAAAATTATCGAAACAAAATTTATTAAAACAATATTCTCTATAATTGATCTGAAAAGAGTATTTGGAATTTTTCAGTTTTATAAATATTGGGTAACCCAAAAATTTATTTTTAAAATAATTGAACGATTGAAAAATAAATAAGATTATTAATTAAAGAAAAGAATATAATAAATCACTTTATTCAAAAACCATCTAAACAAAAATATATTAAAATATTTTCTTTATAATTATTTTATAAAATGATAAAGATATAAATGATTTATTTCTTTACCATCTTACTTTCTGTCTTATATCTGTATGTGATCCATTGGCACATCAAAATTATGATCTTTCATCATTATCATTATTAGTGATGAGTTGTTCTGACACACTTTGTTACAATATAGTAAAATGTTTTCACTAGAACTCGAATGTGGGATCCCTCCACTCCCTAGATATCTCGTCCTTTTAATTTTTAACGCTCTATCAATTAAGTTAACGTAAATATATGAACTTGCTAATGATGATAAAATATATGTAATGTTAATTCATCATACCTATATTTCAATTCCATGACTAGTTATGTATATTTTTAACATGTTTATAGAAATAAAAAAAAAAACATGGTAAATAAAAAGATTGAAAATATATATTTAGATCAAAATTACAAATTTGATTAATAGATGGTTAACTTAAACCACAATTATTTTATGTTCAACCAAATCTCGATCCATTCTGATTTTTTAAAACTTGAAGTGAATTCCTCTTGAAACGATAAACTTGGATTGATTAGGTTAAATATAAGTTGATCTATTCAAAATCATATTGATCATATTAAATGATTTAAAAATCATGAATATATGTATGCCAAAAAAAAAAAAGAATATTAAATAGGAACAAAATTTTAACATCGATTCAGAGTATAAACTTCAGTGCATTAACGTGTTCAACTCGGATTTGAAAATGATATTGTATTAGGCGTCACGCCACTACATTCATTGGAGGCCAATGCGATGTCACGAGCGTTGGAGGTAGGGGATCTTCATGTGACGGAGAGCCTACGCCGGTCCGGGCATTGACGGGCTAAAGGTCGGCCAAGTCCGTTCAGAAGTGGGCGGGAAGCGATTTTAAGCACATTTCCCGGCGACAACTAGCCGATTCATAGGCTTTTAGGCCCTTGAGCTGCTTGGCGAGATCAGAGGCCGCTAAAAAACTGACCCCTCTACACTTGGGTAGTTGGGTTTTTATTTAATTGTATTCAAAAGTTAAATAAAAAATAAAAGTAAGCTTAAAACAATTCAAAATAAAAAATACTTCATTTAAGAATTTTATTCATTAGAATATAATTACATTTGGAAATGTATGAAAAGTTTACATCAGTATAAAATAAGTACATCCCGAGTTCCTATTGGGTTGACTTTCTTATTTATTATCATTTATTACTTTTTATTAGTAAGAAAATAAAATACAATATACATTTAACGAAATATTTTAATCACTATTTTCTGGTAACGGGGAATTATCGTGGATCCATTCATGTTTTGATAAATTTAAGTTCTCTGTATCAGTCCTCGAGCATGATCGTGCAATCTCTTGTCCGCTAAATTCCAATCTTTTAAACATACTATTGCTTCGATTGCTTCAGGTGATAAATTACATCGCTTTTTGCTAACCACTCTTCCTACTTAACTAAGCGACTTTACGTCACATTGTACTCACGAGACCACGGTTAATACATCACGTGCGATAATAAATAACCTGAGGTATTTATTTATTTTTCTGTTCTAAAATATCAAAATCTTCATTGTCTTCAAATGAAATTGTTTCTACACTAAGATATCTATCTATATCTGTTGTATTATTTGGAAAACTAGTTGTTGCCTTTTTCTACTTTTAAACATTTCTAGGCTTTTACAAAAAGATGATGAGCTTGTCGTGGATGATGATTTTATCAAACTAATATCATTTCCATTTTTTTCTTTATAAATATTATATAAAATATATAATAGCAATTTACTTCATTTTAATTTCTTAAATTTTTATAAGTCTTCATTGTAAATAAGCATAACCATTCATCTAGAGCATCCAGAATTTTAATCTAAGGTCCACAATTAGAAACCAATATAATAAATCAAGGTATTTCTCCCTGATATTTTTAATCTTTTCAATCATTGCAAAAAATTGTATCATTAAAAATTTCATAACTTAAATATTTGTAGTACCATATAATCTTAGTTATTTGCATAATATTGATGTGAAGTTGGATATTAAGTCTGAAAAATGTTTGTTGAAGCATAAAAATTCAAAAGATCTCGTGAAGGTCCATAATGTGTCAATCATAATCATTTAATACGTAAACATACATCGCTGTATTATTAGATAGTTACATTTCGTATAATTGTGCTTATATTTTTATATTTTTGTAATATTTTGTAAAGGCTTATAAGTAGAAAGGGAGGGAGAAAGGGGGGTAGAAAGGGAAGGAAAAAGGGAGGGGGTGGGGGGTGGGGGGTGGAAGAAAGGAGGGAGCCGAGGAAGGGGGAAAGGGGGAGGGGGAAGGGGAGAGAGGAGAGAGGGATGCGGGCGGGGAGGGAAAGGAGGGCCTGTTTTATTTGGGCTGTAGGAGCTGAGAGTTATGGGTGCTTAAATTTTGGCCTTGCTCGTTGGTGATCAGGGCCTAAAGGCAGAGCCCCGAGCTGGGCACAAGGCCTTATTTCTACGACGGCCGGCCGTTGGAGACCCCTAGTTAGAGGCATCGCTTGAAGGGCACATTGGAAATTATTTGATATCTTTCGCCCAGGCTCGTTGGGTACGCCGGGGTTTCAGGATGCGAACGTTGCTATGTGATGCTTAGAATGGATAATATACGAGGTAGGAGGAGGAAGGGAAGAAACCTAGTCGTTTGGGTATATACGTTTGATGTGTTCTATGCGAGGAAATTAAACCACCTAGGAGGCTCGAGACTCGATCCTGTTTTTCTATTCAACTATTTCGATTTCTTCTCTAACTGCAAACTTATCTCGGCTACCAAACGCAAAACTCCTCCTAATTTTGGGGTTTGTGGTGAGGAGATACTGATGGCTCTGGGGCTTGTCGGAGGGGCTGCTTTGGGAGCAGTGTTAGAAAATTTGGGTTCCTGTGAGGCTATCGATGCGCCTACTTTTATGGTGGGACTGGATGTGCCTCTCAAGGAATTGAAGAGGTGGCTTTTAAAGGATGATGAATCAAGGATTGTGGTGTGTCAGCTCTGGGGATGTGGGAAAACCACCTTGGCTAAAGGCTTTGTCAGACCGTCAAGTCAAGGGTATTCCTACTAAATTCTTGCTCTTTTCTTTTTATAATGTTTCAGACAAATATAATGATATGTATGAACTTATTGCTAGTACTTCTTTCCATTTTGAACAGAATATTTTGAGCACGTTTTCTATGTCACGGTGTCAAAAACATTCAACCTAATTGGCGTCATCAAGAAACTATTTTGGCATAATAATAAACAAGTACTCCAGTTTCAAAATGAGGAAGAAGCAATGAACCAATTGGAACTAATGCTGAAGAAGAAATTACAATATGGTCGTATACTGTTAGTCCTAGATGATGTTTGGTGCGGGTCGGAATCTGTCCTAGCCAAGTTTAAGTTCCAGATATGGGGATACAAGGTTCTGGTTACATCAAGAAATGAATTTCGGGCATTTGGTTCTACCGCAGAATTGTTGAATGAGGAAAGACATGCATGGCTCTTTTTCGTCACTCCAGCAATCCCTGAGGGTGGGAAGCGGTTCTTCCGCTACCTGATGAAGATCTTGTAAAATAGGTGATTTCTCACCCATTAAGTTCATTCACACCTGCATTCATTTTTGTTTCCCTAGACCAGGCTAATTTTATTTGGTACTGGTGCCGAACTGAAGGGCACTGCAGAGGTTTCCTTTGGCCTAAATTTGGCAGATCACTCAATCAGCCTCTAGAGATCTGGAGAAGCACACTACTGAAGTATCGAAGGTCAATGAGTGGTCGATTGTGAGATGAACTACGTAATTGTCTTCAAGTAGCGTAGATGTGTATGTGACTTTGATATGAGGCTGAAGAGGTGTTTCATGGACTTGGGGTCATTCCTGGAGACCAAAAAATTCCTGTCCTTTGCTCTTATAGATATGTGGGCAGAATTGCACAAACTAGATCAAGATGGTGTTTTATGCCGTTTCTAACCTTCACAAACTATGCTCTCTGAATCTGGCAATGTTGTGGTCACAAGGTACACAAGCTTTCTGTTGTCTTTAAAATAATGACTTGCTTTTCTCCTTGACAATCTTATAATTTAGTCCTAAGCATTTTATTTAATTAATAATGTTCTCACCATTACAATTACAGAGAAAAGAAATCTATCAACAATATCATTGAAGGGATTACCTCCTGCTAATTTCTGCAATTTTACCCCATATGTTATGGGATGAGTGGAAATCATGAACACAATAACAAAATAAGACACTTATATTTCTTGATTTGCAATTATATTCTTCAACTCAACAACATCACTCTGAGTAACCAATTCTGCGGTTCCTACAGGAATGATGCAAATGGGTGCTGGATGGTACAATGATGCCTTTGTCACATAGCATGATCTTCTCAGGGATCTAGCCATTTATCAAA
Organism: Tetrastigma voinierianum; assembly: GCA_016808115.1. Taxonomy (NCBI): domain Eukaryota; kingdom Viridiplantae; phylum Streptophyta; class Magnoliopsida; order Vitales; family Vitaceae; genus Tetrastigma; species Tetrastigma voinierianum. The sequence continues at coordinate 818,200 of JAEQBH010001291.1, forward strand.
GCAACCAAGAGCCTGTAGAAAGGAAAAAGAAGACTAATCCTGGTTGACCAAGAGCAAGACTCCCAGAGTGGTGGACTAGAAAACAACCCCAATTGAGGTGCTCGTCTTGTGTCATCACTCCACAGGTCCTATTTCTTGCTCTCATAAATTAAAAACTTAATGTTTCATAAATCATTTGGCATTAAGTCTTTCCCTACCTTCTCACACTTCATAGGATATTTTTGCAGATGAAATGTTCTTCAAGCTGACCAACATACAAATTCTGAAGCTAAGGTTCTAATACTGAACATTAACCACTCAGAAAAATTGCAATTGCCAGAGTTCATGAAGCAAGTGGGTAAACTGAAGGTTCTAGTATTAACAAGTATAGTTTCTGCGCTTCTGAATTAACTAATTTTCAGTACTTGGTTCCTTATCAATCTAAAAGAATGAGGTTGGAGAAGTTTCGCTTCCAACCTATACATAGTATGGAATTGAAGAATCTGGAGAAGCTATCCTTAGTCATGTGCCATGAATTGGTCAGGCTTGCAAATAGTAGCATCCAGATTCAGAAATGTTACCAAACCTGAGGGAAATCAACATAGATTACTGTAATGACTTGACGGAATTACCAGACGGGTTTTGTGATTTAGTCCAACTTAAAAAACTGAGCATCACCGATTGCCATGAGCTATCTGTACTGCAGTAATAGAAGCTTGCAAATCTGGAAGTGCTAAGAGTTAAATGAACTGTGCGAGGTTTCAAAATTATGAACTCAATCAGAAGCCTCCACAAACTGAGTGTTGTTGAGTAACTGGTTGCGTTTCTGAATAAAGACATGCCCGAAACAAATAGGGAACATAGTCTAAGAGAGTTCAGATGAGAGGGTGGAGTCTCTTGCGACTGCCATCATCAGTGATGGATCTCGTGAATTTGGAGAGGTGATCTCTGGATGAAGAGACTGCCGAGGCTGTGGGAATGTTTTATACACTCCTAATCCTGGCTATCGGTGCTGAAGAAATTTCGACTTGAATTGGCTCCTAAATACTGCTTTCTGAAGAACATTCATCCTCAGAGGTGGTGAAACTTCGTCTAGTATATTCAAACCATATTGAATTATATAATGTGGGGAGCCAGCAGTTCTATCGATCACCGTGCGTATGAAACCCAATGATAAGGAAAAGAAGCTATGGTTACCTATAGATGAAGTTCATTGACTGCAAAGATCGAGAATGGATTCGGTTGCATTTCTTAACTTGGAAATCCCTATACAGACAGGGGGATATCATATTAGAATTAGCCCAGGTTAGTAAATTGCAATAGTAATGGGATGAATCTCTTACCACTGGATCATTCTAGGAGTCCTATAATGATTCTACCCGCTAAATTTTTTTGTTTATATTTTTTATTCTAATGAATTCTTTTTAGTAACCAAGCTAAATCACGCTATAAGTAGCCATGTATTAACATTTTAAGTATGTGTAATCCACATGTAAATGTAGCTATCTTTTCCCTCTCTCTCTCTCTCTTAAATGGAGAATCCAACATACAAGATTTGGTACTACTTATATCTTCTACCTTCATACATTAGTCATAAATTACTTCCGCATGTGAAATGTTCTCCTCAAGCTGGGCAGAAGCAAATTCTGACTGGTCGGAGGTTCTAATACTGAATTTTGACAGACAAAGGGAGTGCAAAAGCTCATCGAATGCAAAAGAATGAGGTTAGAAAGTTTAAATTCCAACATATACAACACCAGTACTGAATTGAAGAATCTAGAGAAGTCATTCTTAGTCATGGAATTAAAAAAATTTACATAAGTTTCTAAAGATCCAATCTAAATTGGACAATGAAGAACTTCTGTAACATGGAAATTCATGGGATGTGAAAAAAGTGTAAATCTAAGTAATCAAATAATGTGATCATATGAAGATACCAACAACATAATCAGATCATACGGAAGCAAAATGCCAGAATATACATATAAAATACGTTTGAGAAACAGAGAAACTGGAATACTAGAAGAATGGAAAACAAATTTTCTTGGTTCTTCTAAACCCTTCTCAAAATAAATTGGATGATGAATTTTCTCTTTGTATTTTTGAGTAGGCTTAGGGACCAAAAAAATGCCTCATTGATTCTTTATATGGAGACCAGGCCATCACTGGCTTCCCTAAGAGGTGTAAGGGTTAAGGAAAAGGTGTTATGGGATATTTAAATTTGAATTTAAAATTCAAATTATATGGACCATTATAACATTCTCCCACTTGGTCCATATAGTTCAACACCTATGAGATGAGAAAACTAAATACATAAATCACGGCGATAGGTCCTCTTATAGTGAGTAGTATCTTCCATTATTACAATATACCAAGTTCCTCAACACAAACCTATAAACTTAATGTATAAACCATATGTTTATTAAGTCGAAACATGATATTTCTCAAAATAATAATAATAATTTTAAATATACAAAACCATATGAGAAAATATCATATTGAATAAGAGTTTCATTAAAATAATGAATGTACGTACAATAAAATCACATCGTGGAACCAAGTTCCATTTGTACTACATGATCCTTAAAATACTTAGGTGGCATGCCTTTAGTTAAAAGGATCGGCAATCATCGACTCATTGCTAATGTGTTCAATGACCACTTTGTAAAAATCGAAGAAATTCTAATTTTATAAAAATGATAAAATGGTAATTCGTCCAATCAGAATTTTTAGATTTCGGATAGTGAAAACGGACTTCACCAGTTTGAATTGTCTCGCGAAATCTAGGCTATGTCGAATTTCGTCAGATTAGAGACAATCGGAATTTCCGTTTTCAAAGGCGCGGGAGTGGTGCGGGACAACGGCACGTTGTGTGTGGCTCAGAGGTGCCGCATGTCATGTGCGAGAATGAATCGAACATGAGCTCAAATGGGACCCATGAGGAACCGCGTGATATCATGCCATTGGAAAGAAAATGTGGTAGATGGATAAGAGGATAGGTGTAATCACAGGCCAATGAGAATTGTGGCATGTGTCGATGAGGCAGAGTCTCTTGACCACCTATCTTCTCAGCCGGTTGGGAGAAAGAGAGAGAGAGAAACCAACAGATAGAGAGAAAGAGAAAATCCGGTTGGGAGAAGAGAAAGAGAGAGAGAGAAACCAACAGAGAGAGAGAGAGAGAGAAAATCTAAAGTGAGAAGCTCTTACTTCTTTCTAGATTTTTTGGTGATCCGTCCGTCGAATCCTGGTGAAACAAGAGGCAAAGTTGATCCCCACTGCAAGAGCTATGCGTGGGTGCTTGTATTATGGAGTTTCGACAACTCCAGGAGGTAGGAGTTATTCTCCTACTTGGTTTAGTTCTTATCTAAGAACCATACAAATGGTTGGTGTGTTTGGGGCCGGAAAGGCCGTGTGTTTCGGTCCCCCGGAGTGGGACTGAAGGCTGAAAATTTTAGGCTGATCGAGACCCAGTCGAGTTAAATTGAAGCGCGCCGGGTAGTCCCCGATTCTATGTTTGTGATGATTTAGACGATGCAATTTGAACTACTCGGATTTTCTATTAGCCCGTAACGGCCCGTTTTGTATTTATTGCTTATGATGAATAATATGTTGTTGTGTGTTAATTTTTGTTAATATATGCATGCTTAATATATTAACGTGAATTGTGTGGATGGCATATTGCATTCCTTATACCTTTAGGGCACCTAGAATAGTAGGCATGAGTGCATAACATGAAATACTTCGGAGGGTTGTCCAAAAATTTTATCGAAAAGTTGTCAGAAGAATTGTGTTGGGAAATTGTCCAACAATTCACGTCGGAGAGGCCCATGAATTGTTTCGGAGAGTTATCCAACGAATTCATCTCGGAGAATTGTCCAACGTATTTATATCGGAGGGTTGCCCACAAACCAAACAAATATTTTGTTTGGAAACGATTTTCATACATGGCATAAGCATGTGTGAGGGAGTCGGTAAGGACTCGAGATATGGGATTGGGCATGTAGACATTTAAGTAGGAATCATGAATTCACTTGAATGTGAGTGTTTGCCATTGCATGAGTACTTAGGTGGGGAACAACCCTTGTAGGAGATTATCACTACTGGGCATTGCTCACCTCGTCGTGGGATCCGTCTTTCAGTTACAGGGAGTGTTCAAGAAGACGACGCTCACTAGAGACCGCTTTTGAGAAGAAAGCCGACATGTGGCTTTGATTATGTATTTTTGTAAAACATGTGTGAACCTTCTAACTGGTGCTTGTTTATATAGGAGTGTAATTTACTCCTGAAACTATTGTAATATAGTTGGTTATATTTTTGTGAGTATGAATGTATGGACCCGACGTGGCCATTTTTACTCATGTTTAAGTCTCGAGTAGAGAGATACTCATTTTGTGGCATTGAGACACTCAATGGCCACATGTATTCCGTGGGTTAACGGGTTGTCAACGGACCCCCGAGTCGGGGCGTCACAACTTTCTCTTCTTTAACATGTTCTCTTATGGCTAAGTATTTAATGTCGATATGCTTACTTCGACTTCCACTCTCGTTGTTCTTAGCCATAAATACCGCAACTGAGTTATCACAATACAACTTCAATGGTCTAGATATAGAATCCACAATTCTAAGCCCAGATATGAAACTCTTTAACCATACACCATGCAAGCTAGCCTCAAAACAAGACATGAACTCGGTTTCCATAGTGGAAGTGGCAGTCAAAGTTCGCTTCGCACTTCTCCAAGATACAACTCTATCAGCTAGCTTGAAAATATAACCAAATGTTGATTTATGATAATCAACACAGCCAACAAAGTCTGAATCGGAGTAGCCAATCACCTCCAAACTATTTGTTTGTCTATACATAAACATGTAACCCTTTGTTCCTTGAAGGTATCTCATCACCTTCTTTGCAGCTCTCCAGTGGTTGAGACTTGGATTATTTTGATATCTTCCTAATACTCCAACAACAAATTTAATGTCAGAAATCAGTACGAGACCCTAAAAGCATACATCGAGGCTTCAACGGCTAAGCATGGAATGTTCATGTGTTCCGTTCGAGAAATCAATTTTAGAACTGGCGATTCCAAATCGAATACGTAAGCCCTTCAAAATGGGCGCTACACTGAGTTAACAATTTTTCATGTTAAATCTCTCTAAAAAACTTTATTGATATAGGTCTCTTGAGAGCCAGGCCAGAAATACCTCGAGATCTTTCCTATGGATCTTAATGCTAATAACATAAGATGCCTCTGCATGTCCTTCATATCCAAGTTCTTGGATAAAGTGTTTCACCTCATATAACAAACCCTTATCATTGGTTGCCATGAATAACCTCCACACTGTACAAGAAAACAAATCTTACTCCCATTAACCTTACAGGTATATACATTGATCATGATATTTTCTTCAAATAAGATGAGTAATGACTTCATGGAATTTCAAATACCATTGGTGGGACGCTTATTTTAATCCATATATGGATTTCTTAAGCTTACAAACTAAATGCTCACCTTCACTAGAGGAGAATCCTTCAGGTTGTTTCATGTAAACCTTTTCCTCTAGATTACCATTAAGGAATGTCATTTTCACATCCATTTGATGTAAATCAAAGTCAAAATGGGCAACCAATGGCATGATTATTCGAAGAGAATCTTTCTTAGATACAGGAGAAAAGGTCTACGTGTAGTCGATTCCATCCCCTTGAGTGAATCCTTTGGCAACGAGTCTTGCCTTATGTCTCTCAATGTTGCCTAGTGAGTCATTTTTTGTTTTAAAGACCCATTTACATCCAACGGCTTTTACACCATTAGGCAACTCAACGAGATCCCAAACTTGGTTAGATATCATAGAATTCATTTCTTCTTTCATGGCACTGTTCCATGAGTTAGATTCCTTAGAACTCACGGCTTGTGAAAATGTTTCTAGATCATTTTCGGCTCTAATGTTATAGTCCAATTCTTGTAAATACACTATATAATCGTAGGGTGCTGATTTCCTAACTCTTGTAGATCTTCTTAATGTTGCTTCATCATTCTCTTGAGAGACCAGTGATCAACTTTGTTGCTCAATTAGTTGTTCAACAATTGCTGGAATTTCTTCATTGGCAACTTGATCTATAGGATCATTATCGATGTCATGTGGAATTTCGAGGAAAATAGTTGTCTCAGGCTCGATTAATGCTTGAGAGATGTGAATGACAATCAATCTATCACTTGAACCAAGAGGTTGGCCTTCATAATGATCCTTCTCATAAACAATGTCCTGAAACCGATCACTCCCACTAATCAAGTCATTCTCAAGAAATTTTGCATTTTTTGATTCCACAATCCTAGTGCTGTGAGATGGACAATAAAATTTATACCCCTTGGACCTTTTAGCATATCCAATGAAATACCCACTAATGGTCTGGGTCTAGCTTCTTTTCTTGTGGGTTATAAATTCTCACTTGACGGGCATCCCCCAAATGCGTATATATCTTCGATTCAGACTTTGAATAACTCAAAGGCGTCTTGGGGATAACTTAGTTTGGAACTAGATTTAATATGCTCTGGCTAGCGTCTTTAAGGCTTCAGGACCACAGTATTGAGGTAGTTTTGTATTACTCCTCATACTCCTTACCATGTCCATTAAAGTTCAGTTTCTTCTTTTTGCCACATCATTCTGATTCAGAGAACCAATCATAGTGTACTGGGCAACAATCCCATTTTCTGGAAGAAATTTTACAAATGCACCAAGAGCTTGTCCATTCTCTATGTATTTACCATAGTACTCTCCACCTCTATCTGATCTCACGATCTTAATATGTTTTCCACGTTGATTTTCTACTTCAGCCTTAAAAACTTCAAAGGCTCCTAAAGCTTCATCTTTGGAACGAAGTAGAGATACATGTATCGTGAATAATCATCTATGAAGGTGACAAAGTATTTCAGACCATTTGCATCCATGTCAGGACAACAAATGTCAGTATGTATAATCTCTAATAGGTTTGTACTCCTCTTTGCACCCCTTTTAGACTTGTTGGTTTGCTTGCCCTTAATGCAATTCACGCAAGTCTCAAAATCAGAAAAATCTAAAGTACTAAGTACCCCATCATTAACCAATATCTTCATTCTTTCAATGGAGATGTGTCCCAATCTTCGGTGCCATAACATAGAAGATTCTTTGTAACACCCCAAAAATAACCTAGTATTTTTATAATATTTTATTATGTGTTTAGGGTATAAATTGAGCAAACTGGGGGATTTTCCGAGTATTGTTAAATGATCATATGTTAAATGTTAAATGATCGAGTATGATTCAATGAATGAACCCGAAATTTACCCGAGTGTTAAAAGGGAAAATGGGAAAAAATTGTCAAATGAAGACCTAAGAGATTTATGATAAAATATGCCTAAATGTGAATAGCGAGAATTGAAGTGCAAATAGAAAGTATATAGGTTATATAGCAAGTGCGAACTTAACTCAAAAAATGGGTTTTAGAGGCCAAACATGGCCTTATATAGTGTTAAGTGACTTAAGACCTCATTTGGTCTGTGAATTGCCATTTGTGCAAAAAGCATTGGAGATTGAGAGAGAGAGAAAGCTGTGGTATTGAGTGAAAATCAAAGAGATTGTTGTGGAACTTTCTCTTTGGTGTAAAAGATGCTAAGAAAGTTCAAGGAGAAGCTAGAGACGAAAGTTTCAAGAAGAGATTGAGTAAGAACACAAACCACTAGAACTTTTTTTTTTTTTTTGTGTTTGGATTTGAGGAAAAACCTAACCTTATGTAAAGGTGATTTCAGTTGGTTGTAGATCGAGTTTGGGGTTGTGTTGGGTTGAATTTTGAAGTGTATTGTTGGTTGGTATTAGTTTGGATTGGTTTTAAGGAATGTTTGTAAAAAGGAAAATGTTGGGTTTTCAAAGGAGTTGCTGTCAAAAATTTGTCAAAACTCCTGTTCTTGTTTTGGCTATAGGTTAAGTTATAATCATCCAAATAAGTGATTCCAATTCGTAAGAGCCTTAAAATTTGAAACTCTGAAATGTATAGAAAGGGACCCCAGGAGCAAATTGGCAGCTCCCCAAGGCTCCCAAATATGGGCTTAAAGGTGAGTTTCGGGTAGCTCACGGGTATGATCTATTTTGGTGTAGTTGTGGTGTTTTGGCCATAAGTTGAGTTTCACTTATCCGAATTGAGTGATTCAAAATTCTGGGTAAACTAGACTTTTAGGGGAATAATTAACTTGGAGGAAGTGTATGTAAATTGTAACCTCAAAGTTCCCAGAAATCTGTCAAGGTGGAGCTATGTGCAGATTATGTTTTGCAAATTAAAGTAGTCTAGATGTAAAATGCAATAACTTGAGTTTTGGTGATCCAAATTAGATGATTCCAATTGGAGAAGAAACCTTAGAACCATAGCTTCAAATTAGTGAAGGAACCATTACCAATTTATTGAGTTAAGACCCCAGAAATCGAAAATAACAGTAGGTGATCTAGTGAGTTGGGCATATCGACTAGTTTGGCATTAAAATGCCGTAACTTGAGTTTGGGTGATCCAAATGAGATGATTCCAATTCCTACTGAAAATATAATCATAAAGCTATCATTTTCTTGAAGGAATCATGAGAAAAATATGGCTTATGTCTCCCCAGAAAATTTTGCAAGTGAAGGAGTATTGGGTAAACATCAACCCTAACCAAAAATCCTAAAATGCACAACTGATTTTTCTTTCTTGGGTTGTTCTTTAATTGTGACATATTTGTGATGGATTAAGGGTTGGTGACAAGGAAGCTTGACTCAAGAACGGGATTCCGAGGATAGGAATCGAAGAGCGACAACCTTTTTGGGTTTGTTCTTCAATCTCTCTCTTGTTTCAAATTTGTGAAAGTTTGATCTACACTCTTCTTTCATTGTTTCAAAATTGATTGTGAAATATTATGAAATATTGAAATGATTTATGATAAATTGCATATTGATTTGTTTTAAATTGATTTGAGACAACCGATTGAAATAAATTGCATATGAAAATTTGCATGAGTGTTGAAAAATAAATTATTGTATCCAAATGTATATACACTATTGTTAATTGTATTGAATGATTTGAAGGCCCTTAAAAGAATGTTAACCATTAAATTCGAGTTAAGGATAGATTGGTATACCAATAAGGGTCAAATTAGCAGTACTGCGCTGAATGTAATGAAGTGTCACTCCGTCACAGCCCGGCGGGACAATATCTTCGGTACCGGTCGGCTTAACCCAGCGAAGGCGTACTATGTTATAGAGCGGTTTTTATACGGCCTGCTGGCCAACGAGGATCGTGCGGTGATTAGTTATCTTGTGCAAAGCATAGGTTAAATTCGATAAGGGAAAAATGATAACAAGATTGAAAGGTGCATGATTTATGATTTGAATTATTTAGTGCATATGAAATTGCATAGCAGAAATGACAATGAATTGTAATTAAATGTAAATGAAATGAATATATATATATATATTGTAATGCATTGGTCATTGAAAAAATGTACAAAAACATTGTTTTATAAACATTGCATGAATTGATTTAAACTGAAATGAAGAGAGAATTATATAGAACCACTAAGCATGAAAATGCTTAGTGTGTTGTTTTTATCATCACACAGGTATCGAGTAGAAAGTGGTAAGACCGAAGATCATCGGCTGTGAGTCACTTGGATTAGACAAGCGAAGTATAAGTAAATGCTCCGTCTCATGCATATCATTTCATTCATGATATTTTGTAATTATTTTGCATTGAACTCAAAGATGTAATAGTCTTCATAAGAAGATCACATTTTTTTTATATATCTTTTTGAAAGTATGGAAATGTATTTTACATATTGTGGACAATCAGGGTGAACTCCATAAATATTTTGTAATTGTTTTTGAAAAGGCATGGAATGCAGATTGTATAAATGTAGTTATTCAAGAACAGTTATGGGCCCTATTTAAATTAGGGAATGTATATTTTGTTTTATCAAAGCTACAGTTAAATTGTTATAAAAGGGCGCAGTGCACCACATTATAAGTGGTATCGAGCCTGAATGTATAGAGCTCACGATATTGAAAAAGTATTTGTATTTATATTGGTGTTTTGAATATATCGTAAAAGTAAAAAGTACTAGTAAGCGCATCGGACGCTACATTTCGTATTATCGAGCCGAGGTTTTAGGCGGTTCTACAAAATGATTTTGAAATTTTTGTAAATGATTTTGAAATTGTTTATGACATGCATTGCATTTGCATATAAAGGATGGCGTGACTCTGATGCGAATCTTGTCGGTCTTAATAGGTAAGCATGGAAAGTTCAGGCTCCAATAGTATCGTTGTGAATAGAGTGTAAGTTGTCCCATTAGAATGCAGTATGAGTTTCGGAGATTTGATCGAGTTGTCATTTAGAGTTTGATGTGATATTGGGGATGGATTGGTTTGTCCCGAAACCAGAGTGGTAGTTGATTGTAGAATGAAGAGTGACCTTAAGGACATACCTGTAGTGGCGAGAAGTGACTTTTTTTATTGCAGGAGATTCGAACCACCTCTCTAATGTGATATCCGCCATTACTGCTAGAACGATGGTTCGAAAGGGGTGTGAAGTCTACTTGGCATATGTAATAGATACGAAAATGGCGGAGCCTAGTTTATCAGACATCCCTACAATTAGTGATTATCCGGACGTGTTTCCGGAGGAGTTGCCAGGATTGCCTCCACAAAGAGAGATTGAGTTTGCAATTGATGTTGTTTTGGGTGCCACTTCGGCATCCATTACACCGTATCGAATGGCTCCGATGGAGTTAAAAGAATTGAAGCTTCAGTTGTAAGAATTGTTAGATAAAGGATTTATTCATCCAAGTGTATCACCATGGGGAGCTTCAGTGCTCTTTGTTAAAAAGAAAGATAGTGCGCTTGGTTGTGTATACGTTATAGGCAAATAGACAAGATGGCGGTGAAAGAACAAGTATCCGTTGCAGTTGATGACTTGTTCGACCAATTGAAAAATGCAAGTGCCTTTTCGAAGATTGACTTGCGATCTGGGTATCATCAATTGAGGATAAAGGATACGAATGAGCATAAGACGACGTTCAGAACGTGGTATGGACATTATGAGTTCCTTGTAATGCCGTTTGGGTTGACAAATGCACCGGCGGCTTTCATGGACTTAATGAATCCTGTTTTCCAACCGTATGTAGATCGGTTTGTCGTGGTGTTTATAGACGACCTCCTCGTGTATTCAAAGGATCGGGAAAATCATGATACGCACCTTCAGGTAGTGCTAAAAACCTTAAGAAAGGAAAGGTTATATGCAAAATTGAGCAAATGTGAATTTTGGTTGAAAGATGTGTCCTTTCTTAGACACATTGTATCGGAAGAAGGAATCTAAGTGGATCTAAAGAAGATAGAAGTGGTTAGTGAATGGAAACCACCGAGAAATGTTACAAAAGTGCATAGTTTCTTGGGATTGCAAGATTACCTTCTGAAGGAGTTACGTTAAAGGGTTTTCGATGGCTATGACCGAATCTTGAGATTACCCAGAATGTGAAATTTGAGTGGAGTAAAAAGTGTCAATCTAGTTTTGAAAAGTTAAAAGCATTTCTAACCGAGGCTCCGGTTGTTACTCAACCGACCTACAGTAAAGAATATGTGATTTTCAGCGATGCTTCATTGAATGGACTTGGATGTGTCCTTATGCAAGAGGGTAAAGTGGTAGCGTATGTGAGGTAGTTGAATCCGCATGAAAAGAATTACCCTACGCATGATTTGGAATTGGCCACTATTGTATTTGCATTGAAAATATGGAGACATTAGCTGTATGAGGAAAAGTGTTTCATTTACATCGATCACAAGAGTCTTAAGTATTTGCTGTCATAACGAGAGCTTAACCTGAGACAACGTAGATGGATGGAATTGATTAAAGATTATGATTGCGTGATTGATTATCACCCTGGAAAGGCCAATGTAGTGGTAGATGCGTTGAGTAGAAAGTCAGTGCAAACGCTACAAGCATTGAATGCTCACTTGTCGTTGACAGAAGACGATGAAAAAATGGCAGAGTTCATGGCTAGACCAGATTTGTTAAATCGAGTGCTAGAGGCACAAAAGAATGATGAGAAAATTTCTGCCATAGTGGGTCATATTGGAGAGGGAAAAGAAACCGAGTTTTTAGTGAAGGAAGATGGATCCTTGTATTATAAAGATCGGGTTTGTGTACCCAATGATAGTGAATTGAAGAAAGTCATTCTAGAAGAGGCACACAGTGGATCTTTTGCTATGCACCCAGATAGCACAAAGATGTATCAAGATTTAAAGGTTTCGTATTAGTGGTCTGAAATGAAAAGTATCGAATTTGACCAGAGTATACGATTGTGTCGAAGTGAAGGCAAGACATCAAGTTCCTTCGGGATTATTGCAGCATACTAGAATACCTGAGTGGAAATGGGACCGAATCACCAAAGATTTTGTGGTTGGGTTACCATTGACATGAAAAAAGCATGACTCAGTTTGAGTCGTGGTAGACCGATTGACTAAGTCAGCTCACTTCCTACCAGTGAGAACCGACTATTCACTTGACAAGCTAGTAGAGTTGTACATAAGCGAAATAGTTTGGTTATATAGGATTCCAATATCCATCATTTCAGATAGAGATCCGAGGTTCACCTCGAGATTTTGGGAAAAATTGCAAGAGGCTTTAGGCACTGTTTGAATTTCGGTCTGCAGTTACTCATGAGACGGATGAACAATCAGAGAGAGTGATCCAAGTGTTGGAAGATATGCTGAGAAGTTGTGTGATCGACTATGAGGGTAGTTGGGATAGACACATTCCTTTAGTTGAATTTGTGTATAACAATAGCTTCCAGTTGAGTATTGGAATGGCACCTTATGAGGCTCTTTACAAAAAAAAATGCAGAACATCATTATGTTGGACCGAGTTAAGCGAGAAGAAAGTGATTGGCCCCGATTTGATTCAAGAAACTGAAGAAAAGGTGAAAATAATTAGAGAAAAGTTGAAAGTGTACGGATGAGAACGAAAATCATGCGTGAGCATGAAAATAAAGGACATTCGATATGAGATCGACGAGAAAGTATTTTTGAAGGTATCACCTTAGAAGAAAGTAATGAGATTTGAGAAAAATGGCAAGTTGAGCCCTAGGTTTATTGAGCCATTTGAGGTGATCGAAAAAGTGGGTCTAGTGGCAAACAGATTAGCTTTACCTGAAGAATTGGAAAAGATTCATAATGTATTCCATGTATCAATGCTATGGAGGTACAGGTCAAACCCATCACACGTAGTCTCTTCGGAGACAATTGAGCTTAGACCGGATTTGACGTATGAGGAAGAGCCAATGGAGATCTTGGCTTGGGAAGTGAAAGAATTATAGAACAAGCGAATTCCGTTAGTCAAAGTGTTGTGGAGAAACCACAAGACAGAGCCACGTAGAGAGTGAAGAAACAGTAAGGTAATAATATGCGCAACCTTATTCCCATGAAGGTAATTTCAGGATAGAATTTTCTTAAGTGGGGAGAGTTGTAACTTGCAAAAAAATACCCTAGTATTTTTATAATATTTTTATTATGTGTTTAGGGTATAAATTGAGCAAACTGAGGGATTTTCCGGGTATTGTTAAATGATCATATGTTAAATGTTAAATGATAAATGATTGATTATGATTCAATGAGTGAACCCGGAATTTACCTAAGTGTTAAGGGCAAAATGGGAAAAAATTATCAAATGAGGCCCTAAGGGTCATTTATGATAAAGAAAATATGTCTAAGTGTGAATAGTGAGAATTGAAGTGCAAATAGAGAAAGTATAAGTGGTTATATGGAAATTTGGAGAACTTAACTCAAAAAATGTTTTAGAGCCAAACATGGCCTTATGATGTTAAGTGACTTAAGACCACATTTGGTCTATTGAATGGCCATTTGTGCAAAAATGTATTTGGAGATTGAGAAAGAGAAAAACTAGAGTTTTGAGTGAAGATCAAGAGATTGATAAGACATGACAAATTGAAATTCATGATAGACATGACAAAATGAAATTTTTATTAAATTCTTTGCCATGAGTATTGATTTCTCATGGAAACCTTGTTTATAATTGTTTGGTATTTAATTCCATGTATGGATTAATGCTTGTAAGTGAAAGCCATCAAGAACGGGGATCTATTTGTATTATAGCCTTTCACATTTTTTTAATAAACGCATCCTATTTCCATAATTTGCAATATGTTCATAATATTTTGTAATATTGAGCCTTCAGAAATTTTTCAATATTTGTGAATTTTACCCAATTTTGATTTTGGAACAAAATTCAATATTTACAAAATTTGCAATTTTTTCATTATTTTATATACACTGCTTTAGCAATTTGTGTTTGTGCGATTTAAGATTATTTATAGCATCATGTTGTAAATAAAATTATTTTCTTGTATTTGAGTAAAATTAAGAAATATTGAATGTTTAAGATCTTGCCTCTCGTAAGTTTGAACATGTCGGATATTTTGTTGGAATTGATATTGCAACTGTAATTTTTCTTGTCTAACGTATCAATTTCGTAAAGATCTACACAGATAGTGAAGTTGTCATATCGATGACTTGATTATTCGGTTGGATGCTTACTTTGGTGAAGAGATTTCACTAAGTGTCATGAACCACACAATTTTACTACCCTATAGGTGGGAAATTGATGCATTTGGTTATGATGGTTGGTGAATGTTCTTACTTGTGTTTGAGTATTTTTGTATTTTATAGACTCTAGCATTTATTGACCACTTTTGTTGGTCATTTGATAAGCCAAATGATGGAGCAATTTGCATGTCTTTGTTTTCATATGTATTTTACATTTCTTATTTATTCTCTATCTAGCTTTCCCTCTCGTTTCCTTCCTCGTCATCACGCAACTTAATGGGACTAATTAAGCAAACAATGAGTTAAATCTCTCATGATGAATTTGACAATTATGAATCCAACTTAGCCTTAAAAGTCAACCTACCTATAGCATTCTAAGGAGAGCACTACGGAAGGAAAAAATTCACACCGCCTCTGGTGGATTTGGAAGTAGAGGAATGAAGAGGTGTTTAATGCCAATATCACTAGCTTGGAAAAGAAGGTGGTTGTGGTAAATTCTTATACCCATGAAGCGATTGCAGCATTCGCCCACATAGGCCATGGCAATGGGGTAATAGGAAGGCCAGGTTGGGAGTGAATAGGTTGGAGCAAACCACCTCAAGGATGGAAGAAGCTAAATGTTGATGGCAGTCTTAATGTGGTGAGTCCGAGTACAGGGGCAGGAGGTGCATTAAGGAATGAAAATGGAGATTGGGAAAATGGATTCATTGCTAGGCTTGGCTCCGGCAAAATAGAAGAAGCAGAATCTTGGGCTCTTCTACAAGGGCCGAAATGGCGAGGAGAATCCGAGCTAGACGAATCATAATAGAGCTCACTCACTAACATTCTATAGGTGGATTAGAGGGTTAGAGGAGATTAATAATTCTCTTACTAACGTTGTAACACCTCAAATTATACCCTAACGTTTTATAACATGTTTTGGGTGTAATAAATGTAAGTGTATATTTTTCCGGAATAAAATAATGCTAAAAATAAAATAAGCAAAAATCCATAATTAATACAAGAGTTAAGGGTAAATTAGTAATTTACCCCATCCAAGACCTAAGGGTCATAATTTATGAAGATTATATAATAAAGTGGAAATTAGATAAGTTGGATTGCAAATACAGAGAGTTGAGGGACCAAATCGCAAAGCTAAAAATTAGGTAAAAAGGATAAGACCAAACAAGCCTTAAGAAAATCCCATTTTTGGCTCAAGGTTGGGGTTCACATTCAGGAGAAAGAGAGAAGAGAAGAAGAAGAAGAAAGAAAAAGGAAGAAGAGAAGTTCAAGAAAAGCTAAGGTATGGAATACTAGAATGGAATACTAGTATGGAAAAAGTGTATGGAATTGTATGAATTCGCGCATGTATATGAGTAGGAAATTGTTTGGTGTTTTGGAATGTTTTGTGGGTTACGAATCAATCCTAACTCACTCTTCGTCTAAGTTGTGTAGGAAAAATCCTACTAGAGGTGTTGTTACCATGTATAAGATAAGTTTTATAGCTTATCTTCCATTAGGAAGCCATTTTTGGCTTTGTAAAAGTCATAGAGGTTGTTTGGGATCTTTCCCAAACACCAAAAATGCGTTTTTATGGGTTCGAACATCCGGTCGACCGCTACAACTAGAAGGTCAACCTGGATGCAAGAGAGCATCTAACCAGAATACCGAGAATTGCATCCGACCAGAATATAGCCGAGGAATCGCATCCAACCGAATACCGAGGAACCTACGACGGCCGACATGAAGACTCAAATGCTGATGTAGTAGCCAACCTTAAACATGCAATGAACCGATTCACGCTTGCTCGTAATTATTTAACGGTTGATGCAATAGCTTCCGCCATCGTAATTGGCGGGAATCGGGTCGACGGCTGCATGTGCAGGATCGACCGATCGATGCGTAGATTCCAGCCTAATGTTCAACTGGAAACTACGACGGTGTTGACCAAAACAGCTTGACCGCTTGAGCTAAACGGTCAACCGGTCGCAAACGTTGTCTCGAGATCCGTTTCGGCCGGTTCAAGCCCTGTTAAGGTCGATTACGTGGCCTAGTTGCGGATGATTTAGGCTTGCTTCGGAAGCCTATTAAGTGAATAAATGAAGTGTTATCCCTTGGTTAAGGGATGAAAATATAAATGTGTAATGAAGGCATATAGAAAAACGTATAAATGTCTAAATAATACAAGAATAAAGATGCATGCAGAAATGATAAGAATAAACACTGAGGGTAAGGAACATTTTTCATATAATTTTATACTTGTATGAACCCTTTCATTCACTTATTAAGATCCTCATTAGTCCAATAGATGATTGTTAGAATTAACGGAAGAGAGAAACCAAAACAGATCTTACAGGTATGCCTAGGCGAAGCAATGCTATGCCTAGGCAGAGAGGTTCACCTAGGTGGAGCATTGCTACGCCTATGCAGACTAAAAAATGAAAACCTGTTTCCGGGTCCGCCAGTAAAGGAGCCTCCGCCAAAGTAGCCTACGCCTAGGCGTAAGGGTGCTCAAGAGAATAGAAATGGTCGCTTGGCCATTTTCACCTGTAAATTCTTTTAACCAAATCAACCCATTTAAAAACTACAAACCACCTAGACCAACCCAAAATACACATGTTTTTAAAAGTTAGGGTTTTCCTAACCCAACTTAAACAAATATTTTCTAACAAGTTCCATACTAGTATTCCATACCTTAGCTTTTTCTTAAACTTCTCTTCTCCTTCTTTTCTCTTCTCTTCTCTTCCGGTTTGGTCTTATCCTAAAAGCTACAATGAGATATTTTTTGCCTTATTACTAAGTGGTTATGTTTCATTTTATACAATTTTGTATTACTTTTGGGTTTTAAGTATTTGGTCCTTTTGTTTTGCTATTATTTGTACTGAGTTTCTCAATATTTCCACTTTATCATAATATCTTCATAAATTATGACCCTTGGTTCTCCGACCTGCAAATTACCAATTTACTCCTTTACTCGTATTAATTTTGGATTTTTGCTATTTTACTTCTTTTGCATTATTTTTTAATTCTAGAAAAATATTTATTTATTTTTATTATACCCAAAACATGTTATAAAACCGTCATGGTATAATTTGGGGTGTTATAAATAAGACTGGGTTTTCAGTAAAAGAAGTTGGAATTTTGTATTTCCATGACAGATTATGTGTACCATATGATAAAGAGCTAAAGATAAAGTTGCTTTTTGAAGCGCATAATACGGTATTTACCATGCATCCTGGAGGTAATAAGATATGTCAGGATTTGAAACAGCAGTATTGGTGGAAAGGAATGAAAAGAGATGTGACAAAGAACGTGGTCTAAGGTTCGACCGATCACCGCTAAAGTCAACACCAAGTCTTACGCAATTTTTAAATCCCCTTCCAACTACTCAATGGAAGTGGGATAACATATGGATTTTGCTCCGCCTCTCACACAATAGAAACATGACTCGTTCCTGGGTGATTGCTGATAAAGTTGGCCCATTTTCTACCAGTCAAGATGGACTATTCTATGGATCGACTAGCTGAGCTATATGTGAAAGAGATTATAAGATTGCATGGTGTACTACTGTCTATTGTGTCGGATAAAGATCTGCGTATTACCTCGAGGTTCTGGAAGAAACTACGGGTCGGTAGCAGGTACTAAGAGTGAATTCGATCTTGACATTCCATCCATGAGACAGGATGGGCGGTCGAGAGAGATTGATTCAGAGTACTCGAAGACATGTTTCGAGGTTGTGTCATGGAATTTCAGAGTTGGGATGAGTATATTCCATTGATGGAATTTACTATAACAATGGATTTATCGAGAGCAAGTGGCATGGCCTACGAAGCTTTATATGGACGGAGAGATGTAGAACTCAGGGTATGTTGGACGAGTTAGAATAAGCATAAGGTGATTGGGTCGGACACTTAGTAAAAGTACAAGTTATTCAGCAAAGGTTAAAGGCGTCTAGTGATCAACAAAAGTCATATGTCGATGTAAAGAGGAGAGATATTGAATATGAAGTGGGAGACAAGGTCTTCTTAAAAGTATTGTCATTGAGGAAAATTCTACGGTTTGGTAAGAAGGGCAAGTTGAGTCCAAGGTTCATAGGGCCATATGAGATTCTGGAACAAATTGGCCATGTGGCATATCGTTTGGCACTCCCTCCGGAGTTGGCTAAATTGCATAATGTGTTTTATGTGTCGATGCTTCGGAGATACCGCCCTGATGGGTCGCACATACTACCAGTGCAAGAGATACAAGTACAGGCGGATTTGTCATATGATGAGGAACCAAAGGCTATTCTGGCTCGAGAGGTAAAACAGTTGCGGAATAAGCAAGTACCGTTAGTGAAAGTGCTCTGACAACACCATGGTAGGGAGGAAGTTACTTGGGAGCCAGAAGCAACTATGAGAGCACAGTATCCATAACTCTTCGAATCAGGTATGAATTTCGAGGACAAAATTCTTTTTTAAGGGGGGGAGAGTTGTAACACCCCAAATTATATCCTGACAGTTTTATAACATGTTTTGGGTATAATAAAAGTAAATGTATATTGTTCCGGAATAAAATAATGCTAAAAATAAAATAAGGAAAAATTCGGAATTAATACAAGAGTTAAGGGGTAAATTAGTAATTTGCAATCCGACCTAGGGTCATAATTTATGAAGATTATATAATAAGTGGAAATTAGATGATTGGATTGCAAATAATAGAGTTGAAGATTCAAGTGCAAAAGCTAAAATTAGGCAAAAAAGGGATAAGACCAAACAAGCCTTAAGAAAACTTCATTTTTGGCTTGAAGGTTAGGATTCACGTTTGGGGAGAAAGAGAGAAGGGAAGAAGAAGAACAAGAGAGGAAGAGAAGAAGAAGAAGAAAGAAAAAGGAAGAAGAAAAGTTCAAGAAAAGCCAAGGTATGGAATACTAGTATGGAAAAAGTGTATGGAATTGTATGAATTCGTGCATGTATATGAGTAGGAAATTGTTTGGTGTTTTAGAATGTTTTGTGGGTTAGGAATCAATCTAACTCACTCTTAGATCTAGTATTAAGTTGTGTACGAAAATCCTCTTTTTGGAATTTGTTACCATAAATAGATAAGTTTTATAGCTTATCTTTCCATTAGAAACCATTTTTGGCTTTATAAAGTCATAGAAGTTGTTTAGGGTCTTTCACAAAGCACCAAAAATGCGTTTTTAAGGTTCGACGGCCCCAAATTCGATCGGGTCAACCGGTTGGATGCAACCGGTTGACTATTTGACATGAAGACTCAGTCGGTTGGATTTATTAGCATCTGACCTTAAGCAAGCCCGATAAGATTGGTCGGCCAGGTTGGTGACCGATTCTTCAATCGATTGGATGCGTAGCTTCATTTCACTATACCAAGAGAAGCGATGGGCCGATTACCTGAGAGATCGACCAGTTTGATGCAATAGCGCCCCTTCTTGTTTAAGCGGGAAGCGGTGTTCGGTTGAGCCAAATGATTACGATCGGTTAGACAAGCAGTCCAGCCCAGATTCGAGTAAACAATGTCTTTGAAGCGTTCGGGCTGGTTTGAAGCCCGGGTTGTGCACCAATTACTTAAGGTCGGTCACGTGGCTTAGATTCACGGTTGATTTAGGCTTGCTTCAGAAGCCCATTAAGTGAGTAAATGAAGTGTTATCCCTTGATTAAGGGATGAAAAGATAAGTGTGTAATGAAGGCATATAGAAAAACGTATAAATGTCTAAATAATACAAGAATAAAGATGCATGTGGAAATGATAAGAAAATATTGTATATGATTGCCGGAAAACAATAGTTATTCGGGGATATGAGATATATATTGTAAATGAAATAAAAGAAACAAATATTCTACTTAGAACCTAGTAGAGGGATAGATGGAGCATGCACATTATTAGGAGAAAAGAGTACATCATTATTGATGATTGTAGTTGGGTCATTATAGTGCCTTCTGGCCCTTATAGATGGTCATTGTCTAGTACAATGATAACAACGCCTATGGGCCCTTATAGATAGTCATTGTCTCGTACAATGATAACAGCACCTTTGGGCCCTAATAGATGGTCATTGTCTCGTACAATGATAATAGCACCTTCGAGGCCTTATAGTTCATTGTCTCATACAATGATTATAGCACCTTCGGGTCCTTATAGTTCCCGTATCCACTTCTAAGGTATTTGCAGGCATAAAACATAAGATAAATGACAAGAATATGCAAATGACATGACATGATATGAGAAGCATAACATTGCTATGTGAGTGATAAGTACAAGAAGCAAAAATGTAAATGAAAGATGATATGGAATGAAACATGATAAGACGAATAAGTATGATTTATTTAGAAAAACATATCTATAAATGATATGTTCAAACACTTAGACAAACATGTGTATATGTAAATGAATGTTAAAGTTATATCTTTGGAGTTGTCTAAAAGCGAATAATAGTATATTAAATTAAATCGTATGTATTATTTCCCATTAAGCTATAAGTTTAGCACGGGTGTTTCATTCGTGTAGGTACAGGAGAAGCAGGAACTAGAAGCCCGGACAATCCACATCAGCAACCAAGGCCAACACACTACTAGGTGCCCACTAAAGATCTTTTGGTCTATTTTTGTATATGTTTTGCTTTTATAAACAATGTAAAAATTTGTATATGTTGAATACTCTCATTTATGGAGTTTTGAATATATATTGTAATCCGCTACCATAGAATATATTTCAAGTTAAATATTGTTTAACAATACATGAATGAACAAGTTTATGGCATGGTAAAAAGTAAAAGACAGTACAAGTTTAGTGGTATCATAGCACCCCGGAGCATGGGAGTGTAACACCCAAGAATTATACCATAATGAGTTTTATAACATGTTTGGGTATAATAAAAGTAAATGTATATTTTACGGAATAAAATAATGCTAAAATAAAATAAACAAAAACTGAGATTACAAAAGTCAAGGGTAAATTGGTAAATTACCAATTAAGGACCCAAATGATATAAGAATAAAGATTGTATGCCAAAAGTAGGAAATTGCCAAAGTTTTGAAAAGAATGGTGCTTTTCTTGGTGTTAAGGAAAGGAGGGATGAAAGTAAAAATCATGGAAACTTTAATTAGTTAAAGGATAATAATAATAAATTGCCATAATGGTTCAGGGAAGCCTAAAAAATTCTCTAGATCTCAAATGACGAAACGGACTGCGCCGTTAAATTCATCTCGTGAAATCTAGTGACCCAGAAAAGTTTCGTCGAATTCTGAGATAGTCGGAATATGTTACGATTTTCTGGGTGATAAGTCGCTAGTGACTTCAAGGGCGGAATTTCTGAAAATCTCGAAGTCGAGGAAATGACTTGAGCTAAGTTCATTTAAAATAAAAGTGAACTGAGAAGAAATAAAAATTTTCAGGGAAGAAACGGACCCGAATGAGGCAATATGAGATATCTATCCAAATAATAATACTAATAATAATAATAAAATAAGAATAAAAATCAAGTTGGTATCAAGGAGGGACAGAAGGAGACGTGAGAAACAGAGAGTGAGGAGAGAGAGATTTTAGAGAGAGAAACTTCTCTAAGATCTAAAGAAATAGAACTGTAGATTTTTGTAGGAGCAGAAGGTAAAGTTGGTCTACGCGGCGAGAGCTACGCGTGGGCACTAAATCTTAGTATTTCGTCAAACTCCAAGATGTATGAAATTTTCATACTTGGGTTATTTCTATCCTAAAGGTCATTTAATGGCTTAGGATTTTTTCTTAGAGGCCGTGAAAGGCCGTAAATCCGATCCCAAAATTTTTGGGCGAGTTTAGGAATTTTTAAAATTTTGGGACTATTTTGGACAATCGAGTGAATTTGGGGACACTATTTTCGGATAGTTAGTTGAAATTTAGTTGTTTTTCGGATAGTTCGGTGAGTTTTCAATTTATTTTGGTCAATTCTTGGACTCTATGGAAAGCCCTTCAGCCTAGAATCCATCCATATATATATCTATATAAGCAGTAAGAGTGGAATGATAGTAAATAGCTCATAAGCATACCTTAAGGTAACCATAGTTATTCATGCATATAATGAGATATGAAAAAATCTGAATACAAATAAATGATTGTACATATCGCATATGATTCTTGGATGACAATAATTATTCGGGGGAATATGAGATATATCTTGAACATAAAATACACATAAGTTATGCCTTAGAACACAGTAGAGGGATAGATGGGCATGCCTATTAGGGAAAAACAAATCGACATGCGATCGGTTGGACTCATTTTGGGTCATTCACAGCCACGCCCGGGCCCTTATAAGGTGGTCATTGTCTAAATACAGTGAGTAAGCATTTTATCCAGGTTTTATAGATAGTCATTGTCGCACAATGTGCTCGCGCCTTTGGGCCCTTATAGACCCTTTAATTTTATGCGGTGAGTACAGTGCCGGGCAGCCGAGTTTCCTTTATCACTTCTAAGGTTTATGTAGGCATGAAACATAAAACAAATGACTTGAATATGACATATGAAATGACATGACATGATATGAGAAGCATAGCATTGCTATGTGATGATATGTAAATAGTGACAAGAATAAGAAGAAAGTGTAAATGACATGAAATGAAATAAGATATGATAAGAAAGTATAAGAATGCATAAACATGTGTAAATTATATGTATGTAACATATATAAGCATGTGTATACAAGTACGGAATATCATATAAGTATTTGATATGTTATAAGTAAATGTATATGTGTAAAGTGTGGTGACTCTTATTAGGGGTCGTCCATGAGTATTATTCCCACTAAGCTATAAGCTTGCTTGGGTGTTCATCGAGTGTACTGAGTAAAGAAGAAGGAAACAAATAGCCAAGGACAATCCGCATAAGTAGCCAAGGCCAACACACTACTAAATTGCCCACTAAAGACCTTTTGGTCTATTTTTGTATATGTTTTTGTTTTGTAAAACAATGTAAATATTGTAAAATGTTAGAACACTTCCATATATGGAGCTTGTATATATTTTGTAATCATTCAACTACAGGAATATAGTACAAGTTAAATGTTTAACATTATATGAATGAACAAGCTTAAAGGTTATAAGTTTATTAAAAAAAAAAATTTGACACCCTCGCTTAACACCGTGTGTCGAGTTAAGGGCGTCACAGGTTAGTGGTATCAGAGCCTAAGTTTAGGCGTTTCTGGGAAAGCCTAGGTTTAGGCTACTCCGGATAGTGTATATGATAGAAAAGCATGTGTTTAGTAATATGTTGGCTTGATGTGGATGTCCTTGTGTTTTGTATCAATGGATCGATCTGGCTGGCGGTGTGATGGCAAAGGGAGATAAGAGTTATCGGCTTCTAAGCTGAAAGTAATGTACTGTGGGCGCTTGTGGAGCTTTGCTAGAATATCGCAAGATATGGCTCAGATGAATGATTAATTTGCTCCTAAAGCTCCAATGAACTATGATGAAGACATGGACGGAGGGGAATTCCATGGGTCGAGCATGGAAGAGTGCAGGAAAGTCAGTGCAGTTGGAAAAGTTACAATGAATATTGGAAGAAGTTAGATGCCCTCTCGATCAGAGAGTATCATGTGTAGTCTCACTATTGTAGAGTGAGGCATATGATTGGTGGAAACTAGCATTGAGAAGTCCAAGGATTCCAAATCCCATGACTTGGGAGTTCTTTGTCCAAGAGTTCAGGGCAAAGTATGTACCGAGATGTAAAGGGATTCCAAGTGGAAACAGTTCCTGAATTTGAAGCAAAGGAACTTTTCGATGGCTGAATATGAGAAAGAATTCAGTCATCTCAGCAAGTATGCACCGGAATCGGTCCTCACCGAGGCATTTCGGTGTAGGCAATTTGAGGATGGACTGCATGATTCCATCAAGAGATATTTGGCACCTAGGACTTCTCTCTAACAAGTAGATTTCTATTAGTTGGTCCAAGCTGCAATGAAAGTAGAGGAGGCCCAAAAACGAAGCGACAACAAGATCTCAAAAAGAAGAAGTTTTTAGAGGAGCATCGTCCTCCTCGGGGAAAGAGCTAGAGTCTCGGCTCAATCGGAATATAGTTCCGCTCACAGGTGAGGCAAGGGTCCAATGTAGCACTTAGTATATGTAGAGGTTCAGTTGGACAGGGAGAAATCCCATAATGCACTCATTGCCATAGAAGGCATTTGGGAGTTTGTAGATTGTTGACAGGAGGGTGCTTCAGATGTGGAAGCACTGAACATTTTATGGAAAATTGTCCCAAAGAGTCAAGAGACAATAGGAATCTCGGAGTACTTGAGTAGAGGGAGGTCCACGGCTGCAGTCGACTCGAGATAAAGTAGAATTCGAGAGGGCGGAGCCCGGCATAGAGAGCGATGAGGCATAGTGTCGAGGAGACGGAGTATATCGCCCAATACCTCTGGCGCGGCTCACGGCGTATGCTATGAAGGCTCGTGGGGATCGAGGATATCTGAGGTTATAAGCGGGTATATTTTCTCTTTGATATTGAAATACAGCCGTTGATTGATCCACCGGATCCACTCCCATTCCATATATGTATACGTGAGCATGTGTTGATAGATACTATGATGGGCTTGTAAAACTGAAAATTCTAATTTTTTGAAAAATGGTAAAATGTTATTTCGGTTAAAATCCGAAATTTTTCTAGACCTCAGATGACAAAACGGATTTCACCGTTGGAATCCCCTCGTGAAATCTAGCTACCACGTCGAATTTTGTCGAATTCTGAGATAGTCGAAATTTCACGTTTTTCGAGGCACTGGGTGTCGGGTGCCGTATGACGATTTGTGAAAGACATGTGATGTGACAAGAGTCACCTTCTACATGTACCCATGTGATACATGTTGCATGATTAGTGAGATGATGGAGATGAATGACTTAGATTAAGCCATGTGTCAAAAATCAAAACTAAAGGACACAAATGGAATTATGTGAAAAGATTTAAGTGAATAAGACAAAAAGGCAACTTCATCTTCTCCAATTTGAAAAGAAAACGTGCAGTAGGTGTGGATTTCAGATTTTAGAGAGAGAAATAGTGACTTCTCTCTAGATTTCCCGGTGTTAGGACCATCGGTTCTCGTCGGAGCAAAAAGCAAAGTTGTTCTACGCGGCAAGGGCTATGCGTGGGCACCGATTTTGTGGAGTTCCGACAACTCCAAGATGTAGGAATCTTTTCCTACTTGGTTTATTCTTTGTCTAAGAGTCATTTTAATGGATGGGGATTTGTTGAGGCCTGAATGGCCGTGTTATCGGTCTCAAAATCTTTGAACCGAGTGGAGAAAATCCCTATTGTGTGGCCGTGAACAGTGTCGACCCTAGGGTTTCACTGTTCACGTGATATGTTGTGTGATTTTGTGTTGTTAGGTGATTCAAAATGAATTGCTTGGATTGTAATTAGCCCATGTGAGCTAATTTTGGTGCTATTGATTGTGAATTGAATAACATGAATTGTGTGAATTAATTTTGTTAATATATACATGTAAAATATATTAGCATGGGTATTTTGAAAATGATATAATGCATTCCATATGCACCGGGGCACCTTAGAACGATAGGTGTGAGTGCATGACATGAAAATGAAAGAAAATTTGAAAACGGTTGTGAAAGGAATTTCAAGGAAGATTTTCCGAAGAATTTCCTTGGAGAGTGGTCCAACAGTCCATCTTGGAGGCAGACCCATGACTGTTTGGAAAAATTATCCAGCAATTCGCCTCGGAGGGTAGTCTAATATATTTACCGAAACTCGGTAGTGTGTTTTCTAGAACAAAAGCTTTGTTTAAAGCGTATTTTTATATATTTGGCTTAGGCATGTGTGAGGGAGTCGGTGAGGACTCGAGACATGGAATGGGCATATAGACATTCAAGTAGGATCATGTATTTGCTTGAGTGTGATTGGTTGCCATGACATGTGCACTTAGGTGGGGAGTAACCCATGTAGGAAATTATCACTACTGGGCATTGCTCACTGCAATAGAGGATCATTATTTCGGGTACAAGGAGCATCTGAGAGGACGGGGCTCACTAAGTCGCGTTTGAGAAGAAAGCCCAGGATTGTGGCTTTGAGCTATTTACATTTTTGTGAAACATGTATTAAAACTCTAGAATTTTGATATATGTTTTGGTTAAGAGTAATGTAATAACTATTGTTATATAGTTGATGTATTTTTTATGAGTATTAATGTATGGGCCCAAGTGGCCATTTTTACTCATGTATAGGTCTCATAATATGAGACACAGGTATTCCGCAGGTTGACGGGTTGTCAACGAGGCACCCCGTGATTCGGGGCATCACAGTTAGTTAGCATATGACATGCATGTGACCAGTCCATTAGGGGACAGTATTAGCGTGAATAGTGTATACAGAAATTGCCCCATTGTTATACAAGCAAGAGAGTTTCTCACTGATTTGATACCCTTACCATTCCAAGAATTTGACTTGATTCTGGGCATGGATTGGTTGTTTAAGCACCAAGCTATCGTTGATTGTGGTCAAAAGACAGTAGTGTTGAGATTCTATGACCAGACTGACGTGATAGTACAAGGCATTTGATCAAGTGAAATGTCCAATGTGATCTCCGCTATGCAAGCTAAGAGATTTATGAGGAAAGGATATGAGACATTCTTAGTCGTGATACTTGACTCCAAGTGGATGTAGAAAAGATTCAATAGTAGGCATTTCGGATGTATTCCACACAGAAGAGTTGCAGTGTTCCACTCGAGAGGAGGTGGACTTATCCATAAAATTGTGCCCGCAACGGAGTCCCTATGTCCTAAGGGCATCATACGAGGATGCTCTAGCAGATTCTAAAGAGTTAAAGTCAATTGCAAGAGCTTTTTGGATAAAGTTATTCGACCCAATGTGTCCCTTAGAATTGCACTGTTTTATTCGTGAAAAGAAAGATGGCACTCTATGGATGTGCATTGATTATCGACAAATCAACAAGGTGACGGTGAAAAACAAGTACCCATTGCGAAGTCGAAAGATATTTTTCTCCGATTAAAGGGAGCTGTCTTTTCGAAGATAGACCTAGGATCAGGATATTATCAGTTGAGAGTAAAGGAAGTATATGTGCCGAAGACCGCATTTAGAACTTGATATGGCCATTATGAGTTTTTGGTAATGCCATTTGGGTTAACTAATGCACCGACAACATTTAGGGATTTAATGAATAGGGTATTCGGACCCTATGTGGATCAATTTGTTATAGTTTTTATCGATGACATCCTAATGTATTCTAAGGATGCACAGGAACATGAAAAGCATATGAGAATAGTCTTTGAGATGTTAAGAGAAAAGAGGTTATATGCTAAACTCAGTAAATGTGACTTTTGGGTAAAGGAAGTTTCATTCCTATGTCATATTATGTCTGCCGAAGGTATAAGAGTTAACCCTACAAAGATTGAGGCCGTTGTGAATTGGAAACCGCCCCGAAGTGTGACCGAAGTGAGAAGTCTCTTGGGTTTAGCGGGATATTATAGAAGATTTGTAAAAAGATTTTTTTTCATAGCTTCTCCACTCACCAAGTTACTCAGGAAAGAAATAAAGTTTGAGTGGACAAAAAATGTCAGAATAGTTTTGAACAATTGAAAGGGATGCTGGTTGAAGCACCAGTATTAGCGTCAGCCTACTTCGGGAAAAGAGTGTACCTTGTATAGTGATGCTTCAGGCATTGGTTTGGGATGCGTGTTAATGCAAGATGTGAAAGTGGTGGCTTATGCGTCTAGATAGTTGAAGACACATGAGCAGAATTATCCTACTCATGACCTAGAGTTAGCTGCGGTAGTGTTTGCTTTGAAAATATGGCGACACTACTTATATGGAGAAAAATGTAAAAAAAAAATTGATCATAAGAGTCTGAAATATTTGCTAACTCAAAAAGACTTGGACTTGAGGCAACGTCGGTGGTTGGAATTATTTAAAGACTATGATTGTGTAATTGATTACCACCCCGAGAAAGCAAATGTAGTGGTGGATGCCTTGAGTAGGAAAATGATTTACCTTTGTCTTTGAAGATTGTGGCCCGGAGATTTGATTGATGGAACGCTTGTTGGCTCGATTGAAATTATCTGGTTGAAGCAAATGATTATAGATGCTTTCTGAAAAAATGATGAAGAAATGCAAAAGGTATAGATAGTCAAAAGATAAGTAATAAGACTGATTTTTCGAGTAAAAGAAAGGTAGTTTGTATTTAAAGGAAATATATTAGCAATGTGCGGATGATGAAGCTAAATAAAAAGTTGTTATTTGAAGCTCATAATACTATATTTACCATGCATCCTGGCGGTAATAAGATGTATTAGGATTTGAAACAGCATTATTGGTGGAAAGGAATGAAATTGGATGTGACAGAGTACGTGTCTAAATGTTTTTTTTGGGCGTGTCGACCAAGTCAAGGCAGACACAGTTCTAACAGGTTTGTTGAATCCCCTTCCAATTCCTCAATGGAAGTGGGATAACATTACCATGGATTTCGTGTCGAGTTTTCCCCTCACGCAACAAAAACATGACTCTATCTGGGTGATTATTGATAGACTCACAAAGTCGGCCCATTTTATACCAGTCAAGATTGACTATTCTATGGATCAACTAGCTGAGTTATATGTGAATGAAATTGTGTGGTTGCATGATGTGTTCCATGTGTCTATGCTTCATAATTACCGTTCTGATGAGTCGCACATACTACCCGTGCAAGAGATACAGAATGCAGGAGGATTTGTCATATCTTTGAGCGAGGCAATTTTGGCTCGAGAGGGTGAAAGCAGTTCGCGGAACAAACAAGTGCCATTAGTAGTGTGCTCTAGCAACACCATGGCAGAGAAGAAGCTACTTAGGAATTTAGAAGCAAGTATGAGCCTGATATCCTTGTTCTTTGAATCGTGTATGAATTTAGAGACGAAATTCTTTTAAGGGGAGGGGGTTGTAACACCCAAATTATACTACGACAATTTTTATAACATGTTTTGGGTATAATAAAAGTAAATGTATATTTTTTCGGAATAAAAATAATGCTAAAAATAAAATAAGCAAAAATCGGAGTGGCACAAAAATCAAGGAGTAGAATTGGTAAATTGCCAATTAAGGACCAAATGACATAAGAATAAAGATTGTGTGCAAAATAAGTGTAAAGTTTTCAAAATTAAAAGAATGGTGGCACTTTTGCAATTAAGGAAAGTGGAGGGGTGAAAGTACAAATCATGGAAACTTTAATTAGTTAAAGGATAATAATAATAAATTGCTAGAATGGTTCAGGGAAACCTAGAAAATTTTCTAGATCTCGGGTGACGAAACAGACTGCGCCGTTAAATTCGTCTCGCGAAATCTAGTGACCCAGAAAAGTTTCGTCAAATTAAGGCGATTCGAATATTTTACGATTTTCTGGGTGATAAGTCGCCAATGACTTCAGGGACGAAATTTTTACGAAAATCTCGGAAGTCAGGAAATGACTTGAGTTAAGTTCCTTTAAAATAAAGTGAACTGAAAAGAAATAAAAAAATTTGGGGCATAAACGGACCCGAATGAGACAATATGAGCTATCTATCTAAATAATAATAATAATAATAATAATAAAATAAGAAAAAAAATCAAGTTGGTATCAAGGAGGACCAGAGGGAGGCGTGGAGTAACGAGGCGTGAGAAGAGAGATTTAAGAGAAGCGAGCTTCTCTACAGATCTATGGAAATCGGATAAGTAGATTTTTGTTGGAGACGAAGGCAAAGAAAGTTGGTGCAGCGGCGAGCTGCGTGAGTACCAAAATCTTAGTGTTTCGTCAAACTCCAAGAGGTATGCAATTTTCCTACTTGGGTTATTTCTATCCTAAAGGTCATTTAATGGCTTGGGATTTGCTTAGAGGCCATGAAAGGGAGTAAAATCCAGTCCCAAAATTTTTGGATTTAGCCTAAAAATTTTTAGGAGTTTTCGGGACTATTTTCGGACAATCCGGGCTGAATTTCAGGACTATTTTCGAACAATCCGGATTGAAATTTCAGGATTGTTTTCAGATAGTCCGGACAGGATTTTCATAACTATTTTCGGGTGTTCTTGGACTCTATGAAAAGCCCTTTCAGTCTAGAATCCATCCATATATATATATAACTTAATGAAATTGAAATGATAGTAAATAGCTCAAGCATATGCCCAAACCACTAATTATTCATGTATATAATGAGATATAAGAAAAAATACAAAGATATAAATAAATGATTGTAAATATAGCATATGATTCTTTGAATGACAACTTAATTATTTAGGAATATGAGATATATATTGAACATAAAATACACATGGATTATGCAGCAGAACATTGAAGAGGATAAATGGGCATGCCTATTAGGGGAAAACAAGTCTGCGACATACTAATCGGGTTAGCCCACGTTTTGGTCATTACAGGTGCGCCTTCGGGCCCTTATAGATGGTCATTGTCGCACAATAATGCTCCTTTAGGCCCTTATAGACCACTGTATTGTCTGATTAACTGTACAATGCTTTCGGGCCCTTATAGTTTCCTTTATCCACTTCTAAGATTTATGCAGGCATGAAACATAAAACAAATGACTTGAATATGACATATGAAATGACAAGACATGATATGAGAAGCATAGCATTGTTATGTGATGATATGTAAACAATGACAAGTATATGTTGACAAGAATAAGAAGAAAGTGTAAATGACATGAAATGAAATAAGATATGATAAGAAAGTATAAGATTGCATAAGTATGTGTAAATTATATGTATGTAACATATATAAGCATGCGTATACATGAGATAAGTATTTGATATGTTATAAGTATGTAGTATATGGCTGCTAAAGTGCTTGACTCTTAATAGAAATTCGTCCAGTATTATTCCCACTAAGCTATAAACACTTGCAGATTATTTCATCCCGTAGCAAATTTTATAAGAAGAAACCATATGGCGGAATGATCCGCGCCGGCAGCGAGGCAGCACACTCTTTTGGTACCCTTTCAAGACCTTTTGGTCTATTTTGTATATGTTTTGTTTTTGTAAACAATGCTAAATATTAGCATAAATGTTGAGCAGCTTCATATATGGAGCTTGTATAAATTTTATGTCTCTTTCTTTCTGATATAGTACAAATTCATCTTTAACATTATATGAATGAACAAGCTTAAAGGTTATAAGTTTATTAAAAAAAAAAATGACACCCTCGTTGACACCATGTGTCGAGTTAGGGGCATCACAGGGGGCGTTACAAGTTAAGTGGTATCAGAGCATCTCGTGTTAGGGGCGCCACAAGTTAGATGGTAAAAATGCGTGACAAACGTAATCCAATAATGCAAGGATTACATAAATAAAAACTGGACGATAAGCATTAAACATGTCTACAAGGAAGGTAACCAAGTCGCCGACATGATGGCAAAGCTAGCCTTGAATTCTCTGAATAGTATCATCATAAGATGGAAGAAAACCTCAAGACTAGAACCTTCTCCTTCAAGTATATTGGGTACAAAGATGCCAAGAAAGGTGTAGTCTTTGTTTATCTTCTGCTAGGGTAGACCCCTCCTCCTTGACCAAAAAACAATAAAATCATTTTTTTAAAAGAAAATTGATTGAGAGAAATATAGATTTCAGGTAAAAAAAATGTGAAAAAAAAAAAAAAAACAGCCGTATTAGGAAAAGGGGTTACAAGAGAAAAAGTTATACCTTTTTTTTTTAGTTTCTCGCTTTAAGTTTTTCCCCAAAATAATTAATTTCTAAATAATTTTATGTATATTTGATTTTCTTTGACATTTTCATTAGATTTCTAAACATGAGAAAATCATTTTCCTTAACATTTTTTCTTTCCTTAGTACTTTTCGTAAACTAAGTACAACCTTAGGCTATGTTTGAAACTCGAAAAGTATTAGAAAAAGAAAAAAAAATCAAGGAAAATGGTTTTCTTATGTTTGGTTTTACCATAAAAAATATAAAAGAAAATCAAATACAATCAAAATTTCTCAAAATTTTACGTATTTTCTTAGGCTCCATATTGGATGTGAGAAGGTAAACAATTTGTGAACTTACAAAAATAAATGAAGAATAAATTGCAAGAGATGGTGTTAGACCAATCTCTCTACCATGTTAAATAACCTTCTTCTAAGAAGCTTAGAAACATGATTTTGGTTTAATATAAATATCATGCGTTCAACCATAATAGAGATCAACAAATAAAATGAAGGTTGAATAACATATAAAAATTAATTTGTGGGTTTAAACCTATTAACATTACTCTCTCCAAAAATTTTTTCCTTAAAAATTTTCCTTTATTTTCTTTTCATACTACTTTTGGGTTGAAATGACATTATGTTTCGTTTGGAACTTGAAAGTACTGAAAAATAAAATATAGAGAAAATAGGAAAGAAAAATGCCAAGGAAAGAAAATTTGAAGGAAAATAAATATAAGTTTAAACTCATTTTATTTGTTTCCTCTCTATTATATGAGACTAAGAAACTTAAAAATATCAAAATTTTGATAAATTTTGATTATGTTGATTTTCTTTTATATTTTCATGATGAAATCAAACATGGGAAAATTATTTTCTTAATATTTATTTTCTTTCCTTAATACTTTTTGGGTTCCAAACGGAGTCTTGGTGTTTTGCCCCCTTAACTTATTTTTTGACTCCATCACTGATGAAAGCCCTTGGTGTTCTTTGAAAACTATTCTTGTTATCTAAATTTAGTGTTTTCTGTATTTTCTCTGTATCTTTCAAAAAAAAATGAAACCTATTTCTATATTTTCTGGATTTGAACTTGTTTTTTAAAACAAAACGCTAAACAAACATACCTTTCACCTGGCATTTGGCAATGCGTCTATCCCTGGCTCACCTCTTGGCCTTGTAGGATATTTTGTAGATGAATTGTTCTCCTCAAGCTGGCCCAACATGCAAATTCCTGAAGCTAAGGTTCTAATTCTAAACTTTAACCACACACAAAAGAAATCGAATTGCGAGTTATTGACGAATGGACAAGCGAAGGGTTCCTCTGGTAACAAATTATGGTTTGGAGGAAGAAGATGATTTTTAATGATGTTTAGGATCTTAATCTAATCGAAGAGAAATACTGAAGAGGATTAGGACAAACATCGAGTTTTGCCTCAAACATCGAATCCAAATGCATATCCAAAACACACAATAAGAAAAAAAAAAGTGTGTTTCAAACCCATTAGCTTGATTGGAAGTGTGTATAATATGATAGCAAAAGTACTCACTAATAGGCTGAAAAAGGTGATATGTAAATTGGTGAATCAACCCATAATGCGTTTGTGGAGGGGAGACAAATTCTAGCCTTCCTCTAATTACCATGAAATCATTCAATTCCATTTTAAGAAGGAAAATGATTCTTTGTAAGCTGGATATAAAGAAAACTGTAGCTAAATCAGCTGGTTTTCTCTCTTGATACTTCGCAAATTGGTTTCTCAAGGAAAAGTGATTTGATTGGATTAGGTGATGCATATCCATAACTTCTTTTTCGATGTATTGAATAGTAGTCAGAAAAGATTTTAGGAGTTTTAGAGGGCTAATTCAAGGGGATCCTTTATCCCCATACCTGTTTGTACTTGGGATGGAAGCTTTTTCTCTTTTGGTTGACAAAGCTATTAAAGGGGGTTTTGTTTCTAGTTTTAAGTTTAAAGGGAGGAATGACACAGAGAGGCAGATTACTCATTTACTATTCACAGATGACAAATTTCGTTTTCCGTGAAGGATGTAGATTACTCTCGCTTACTATTCACTGATGACACCTTTATCTTCTCAGAAGGATACTAAGGGACCAAAATGGCGTATCTCATCCTGATTCCAGCTTGGTTCAAGCCCTCGTCTAAGAATCAATTTGGATAAAAGACCAATGGGAAGAGTTGAGAATGTGGAAGGGGCTTAGCTCTAGAAGTCGGGTCAAGAAATTGGCTCACTTCCAATGGTAGCATCATGGGTCGTCTGAGCAAAGAGCAATTTTGTTAATGCGTGGGATGGAGTTGAAAAGAGATTTTGTTAGAGGTTGGCCATTTGGAAAAGGTAGTATATCTCTAAAGGAGGAAGGTTCATCCTCACAAGAAGTACCATCTCTAATATGCCCACCTAAATAATGTCCCTCTTCCGTCTACCTAGGGGGGTCAAGGTCAAATTAGAGAAATTTTAAAGAGGTTTTCTTTCAGGAGGGATTAATCTTAAGAGAAAGATTCACCTGGTCAACTGGAGTACTATTTACTTAAGTAAAGAGAAGGGTAGTCTTGGCATTCATAGTCTTTCCAACTTCAACAAGGCGCTACTGGGAAAATGGAATTAGAGATTCATAGAGAGGAGAGTTATGTTTGGAGGATTATTATTAACCTGAAGTATGGTATGGAGATTCGGGCTGGTTCTTCTAACACTCAGAGATAGGTACGGGTCAGCTCGAAACATATTCACGCGGCGATTGATCAATCAGCAACCAGCCCGCCGGAGGTTACGGCGACGAAAGTCAAATTTCAGGAGGATATTTGGTAAAGTGAGAGGCCCTTACTTCTTTCCTTTCCGCGAAGGCGCCTTGTCGCACTCCCTCTCGACGGAATTTAACCCGGTTCCTACGGCCGGACTAACTCGGGACGCAATTACAAATCCATTTATCTGTGAAATACATTTCATATACTCATTTTCGATAGTATTTAATATCCATTTAATCATAATATATATATGAAAATATGATCTCATTACTAAATACGCATTATATATATATATATAAAAATATACATCAATCATGGTATAGAGCCCATCATTTGCTCAATTCCCACATTTATAAAAGACGACATTTCTTGCCCTTTTTAAATCACTGAAAATACTGTAGTTCATGTCTAAACGAAGTCAAAAAATATACTCTTCATGAAGATTTATATACCTTTGTTTGCAATAATAAACAATTATATGATTTTTTAACTTAAATGTATTCAAAGTGAGAGTGTTTAATTTTACGCATATTCCATCATCTAACGATGACCCCGACTCATGGCTCGACCGCCTCTATTCACTCAGACTGCAAGATAAACAACGCCACTAAGCATTTTCATGCTTTAGTAGTTTTATGCATTTCTATCCTCATTTCAATCAAACACACAAAATATGTATATTTTAAAACAAATAGTTTTAAGTACATTTTCAATGGTCAATGCAATAAACAATATATATAAATTTTCATTAAACTCAAATTATGCATTTTACACATTTACTTATAAGTTTGCTCTTAAACGAATTTAACCATGACTCTCGTATAGGATAACTAATCACTGCACACCGATCCCGGCTGTCAGCCGGTATGGGAAACATTTAATAACACAAGACAAATTCCGGCCGCGGCTACCGATCGTTATTTACAAATTCAGCTTTGTGTACTACTCGATACTATCCCGCTGGCTACGGATCAGATACCATAAATCATTTCGTCTAGTACCGCTACATTGACCTATTGGTACACTAACCCATCCCCAACTCGAATATGACGGATAACATTCTCTTAAAGGCATTAATATTCAATCGTAGTAACTTACAATATTGTATATACATATATACCCCAATAAACACATTTTGATGCACATGAAGTTTTCATGGCAATCCATTTGCAATCAATTTCCCAATCACTTTAAAAAAATTTGTTTATGATTAAAATCAAAGCACAAGGTGCCTTTCAAACTAAATATATCTATATAATCAATAAAAGCACAACAAATAACAAAAATACAATGTTAAATCAAAAGTATAAAGGGTAAACATAACGAGAGAAACAAAAGAATGAATGAAGTTTCAGAAAACCAATCAAGCCTCTTTTCTTTTTTCACAAGAAATAGAGAAATAATTATCATTAACGCCTTTCCTCACTCCATAACCTAGTGCCTTCCTTTCTTTCCAAAAATCGAAATAATTTGCTCTCCTAAGACTAATCTTTTGGTCTTATCCTCTCATCCATTATGTGCAAGGCCTTTGCAAAAGAATTTCTTTTGGCTTTCTTTTCATTTTCAGATTAAAGCCTTCTATTTCATTCCATTTGCATAAATAACTTATTTACATTTTTACTTTGGTATATACTTCTTCATTTATGACTCTGGGTCCTCATTTTGACATTTTACCAATTTAATCTCACTCTCAGATTAAATCCTGGCTTTTATTTTTTATTTTTCACTTAGTATTTAAAATCTTAAAAAATCTCAAATTTGAATCTGTAAGCTATACCTCAAAACAAAATCATTAAACCATTATACTCAATTCCTGGGTGCACTAACCAACATAAGACTTTTACTTTAAAACCTCTATTTTATTACTTAAAACCAATAAAATATCAATAAATAAAATAAAAATTTATAATATAAATGCTATAAAGCAAAATAAATAAAACGAATAGGCTATTTTGGGACGCTACACGACCCGTTTCCAAAGGGGAAAAAGGTGGTAAAGCTTTGGGGGCCAAGTGCATGGCCTGGAGGAGGTGGGTGAACCTCAAATTTGAAAGGCACTTTTAATGATCGAGACAGAGGAGGTTCAAAGATTCATATGTGACTCAAGACTCTAAAAATTAAGACCCTAAATTCCGCAGATACAGCTCATGGAAGGAGACAATGGATGGTATTTTCACTGTTAAGTCTAGTTTTAATCTATTGGAAGGAGGGAGACAAATAATGAGGTCGCCACATGATAAGAATTAAATCGCTCCTACAAAATGAGGTTTCTTTTTGTGTGAGGCTCTGCTAGGAAGATTATGACTATGGACCGCCTAAAAGAGACTTTTCCCTTACTAGTAGGTGTCCTTCCGTGCGGGAACACCTTTTTTATTGCCTCAAGATTTAGGGCTTATAAACCTTATATTCTCTTTCAGAAGGTGGGTAGGTTCGTCTTCGTGAGAAAGTTGACTTGTTGTTCGCTCATTCTAAAGAAAAGAAACAAAAATGTGACGGGCAGCTCCTTTATGCTTATTGTAGGCAAATGTGCGAGAGTGAAGACGCTATTTCGCTACGAATGTTTTTCGCTTGATAGGTTGAAGTCTTTTTTCTTAAGGTAATCTTTGTGCTTGGGCTACTTCATGATTCCCGGTGAGGGATTCCGCTTGTAAGATATCTTGTGTATTCTTAACTCTGTTTGATAGGTTTATAAGTTTTTGTTTTAGTCCTCTATTTGTTCAAGCTTGTCAGGCTCCCTTTGTATACATTTTGTATACGTTCCAAGGCTGCTCGCTTAGCTTCTTTTTCTCTTTAATATATTTCTTTTTTTGCCTATCAAAGAAAAAATACAACCCCACACCCACACGTGAAGAGTCAAACAAACCAAACGGCCTCCTACTAGATCAAGTTCTAATACTATATTAAACTATTAACTCACCTATAAGCTCAAGATTGTAGGATTTGAATTTAATATGAATATCATTTCTTTTAATACTTGTGAAAGATTAACCCATAAATTATCTAAAATTATAATAATGAATTACTTTATTTTAAAATTATTTATAAATATATATATATATATATATATATATATATATATATATATATATATATATATATATATATATATATATATATATATTAAATATTATTCATGTTTTTTAGAAAATTTTAAGTATTTATAAGTATTACAACCTAAAAAATTTATTTCTAAAAGAACTACCAATTAAATAAGAAATAAGATTATTATTTAAAGAAAAAAAATAAAGTAAATCACTTTATTGCAAAATTATCTAAATAAAATATATTAAAATATGCTTCTATACTCATTTTTATATAAAAATAATTATAATATTATTATTTAAAAATAATAATAAATCACTTTATTCCAAAATTATCGAAACAAAATTTATTAAAATATTATTCTCTATAATTGATTTGAAAAGAGTATTTGGAATTTTTCAAGTTTTTATAAATATTGCAACCTAAAAAATTATTTTTAAAATAATTGAACAATTGAAAACAAAAAGTAGATTATTATTTAAAAGAAAAGAATATAATAAATCACTTTATTCAAAAAACTATCTAAACAAAATATATTATAACATATTATTCTATAATTATTTATATAGAAATGACTAAGATATAAATTGCTTCATTATATAAAAAATATTACTTTCATATTAATAAAAGGTATATACGCCGCATGTGATCCATTGGTACATCAAAAATTATGATCTTTATCATTATCATTATTATGACCATTTTTCCACACTTTATTACAACGAAGAAAATTTTCACCTAACTCAAATATGAGGACTTCCAATTCCTGTATATCTCATCCTTTTAAATATTTGAACATTCTATCAATTGACTTTGACATATGAACTTGCTAATTATGATAAAATATATGTATTAATGTTAATTCATCGTATCTATATTTCAATTTCATGACTGGTTATGTATATTTTTAACACGTTTATAGAAATAAAAAAAAACATGGTGAAAAAGATTGAAAAATATATATATTTAGATCAAAGTTACAATTTGACTAATTAGTTTATGTTCAACCAAATCTCGATCCATTCTGATTTTTTAAAACTTGAAGTGAATTCGCGCTTGATAATCTATAAACTTGGATTGATTTAGGTTAAACATAAGTTGATGTATTCAAATTATATTGATCATATTAAATGATTTAAAATTCATGAATATATGTATGCCAAAAAATAAATATTAAATAAGAACAAAGAGTATTAACCTTAATTACGTTTACGTGTTCAATCCTAGACAGATTGTGCTCACCAGACAAGTTGAACACGCAATTGATGTACTTTTTACTCGGACTGAAAATGATATTGTATTAGACGTCACACTCCACATTCCTAGGAAATTAAGACGTGTTCCTTGCGACGAAGATAGGTAGAAAATGATGACCAACAACTGTCTCTACATCTGTTTGCTGCTGCTGAGACAATCTTGGAAAAGGGGAGGAAAGGAATGCTTCATTATTTGCAACCGGAAAATAATAATAAAAGAAAATATAAAGGATAGGACGTGGAAGGAAATGAGAAATTCGGACAAAAATGAAAAATAAGTTTAAATTTAATAAATTAATTTTATATATTTATTCAATTTTATTTTATTTGTTTCTTTTATGATTTAATATTGATTTCGCATAAGAATATGAAATGATATTTGTTCTCCACTTCATATAAGATTTTGAAGAATTTTAATTTAATTTAATTTTTTTTTTCCACATATTGTTTTCATTTATATTTACTTGTTTTTAATTATAAAATTATTTGAAAAAAAAAAAAAGATCATACAAACATGTAAATTGGTTAAAAAATATTAAAAGAGGTTAAAATCTATTTCAAATTTAGAAAAAAATGTTTTATAAAACATTAAAAACTGTTTTTTATTATGTTAAAAGAAATATTTACTAAAACACTCAAAATTTTAAAGCTATCAAATATTATATATTTATTTCCACATGTCTAACTCAACTCATTTAATAAAATGTTCAAAATTTGAAAAGACAATTTAATTATCAAAAAAAAATCTTAGCTGTCACATCAAGGAGGGGTCACAGGTCACGTGGATAAGTCTCATAATATTTTTACAATGTAACAAAATATTTAATTATCCAAAAAAAATCTTATATATTTCATTTATAATTCAAAGAAAAGGAATAACACTAAGTAGTCATTTTTTAATAAAATCCATATTAGAATAAAACAATTATTTTACGTTTCAATCGATTCAAACTAAAGAAATCAATCTGATACCATTCAACCTAAAGACAACAATCTAACACTTGAATGGAAATTCATGGGATACTAAGAACTAGTTTCATCTATTCAACCTATATAATGCAAGAAGTAATTCCAGTCATTCCACTTTAAATTTTTATCAAATATTTGTTGAAAAGTCATCTTTGAATGCTTGAAAGAAAAAAAGAAAGAAAAACTCTATGATCCATTCTGCTATATAAAAAAAGGTTGAAATCCTTTAAAATACGCATCTCTTGATTTCCTTCAATTTGGTCATACTCAAAGTATGATAATTTTAAAAATAAGCTGTCTCTTCGAATGCTTCTTATTTTCTAGGAGGTCGTGTTTAAGACATTATATTTTCTACAGGTTTTACAACTATTTTTTTAATATTTATTGTTTGAAAGCATTTCAATTTTCAAACAAGTAAAATTCCTTTATTTTGATAATATTATATAAAATAAATATAATATCATAATATTATATTGTTATCAATAAAATGATATTATAAATATCTTTATAAATATTCCTGGAAAATCATAAGAAAAAAAATTGATAACATGGATATATACTTATAATAGAAAATAGGACGATATGAAAAAGATCAAGTGATACTCAATAATTATTAAAATATTAGGGAAACCCTAGTTCTTATTTTTGCTCAACTTTTTTTTTGTTAGTATCTTTCTCTTTAAGCAAAGGAGGATGGTTTTTTTGTAATTTTTAACTTGAAATTACTCATTTACATACTTTTACATAATTTTCTTCCTCAATAAAGCCTCATATTCTACAAGATTGTATTATTTGTTTTGATTTTAGTCACCGTCTTGATGCTATGTGTATTTGTCATCATCTTGGTACGACATTTGTTTATTGTCGTCGTGATGCGACGTTTATTCAGACAAGCACGACGACGAGCAAAGTAAACCACTGGCTGATAAAGAATCAAATCAATGGTCATCAATATGATGCAAACTAGAATCATAAGATTCTAACTTCACACAAGAATATTAAATGTGCAGGCTTAAATTAATAAAATGTATAAAGCTGAACCGATATATTATGCTATTTGTTGGAATTTCCTTTTTCGTTTGAATGAAATGTACGTTTGGGGTTTAGTTTTTTTTATGTAACGATGGTATAAACATATAATGGTTTCTAATAATAGTTTTAATTCCTCAATGGGCTTAATTCTCTATTGTTGAACTCCGGAAACTATAAGGGAGTTTTTGTTCTTCTGCTCATCCCCTATGCTCTATATATCAGTCATGATCTCCTCAAAATTCACTAACTGAAGTCAAGGTGTATTCCTTTGTCTACCTCTCTGTTTCTCTCGTCAATGATAAAGCAACGCAACCATTATTCCATTTCGTCGAAGTAGTATCAAGGTGTTGTGGTGCTACTTGTATTCTTTTTTATCCTAGCAGACAGACGTTGATGTGATTTTCTCCAAGCACTAGGGAGATGATGAATATGTATTAAGGAAATTGTGATTCCTCACGAGACTCTACGTCCTCGATCTGACAAGACAAGACTCGATCTTTTTGATCTTTTTGTTATTTTTCGTTCATTTGTAATTATCTCGTCTCTTTTTCGCTTGTTTCATGTATCATATGTTTGTAAGATTTATTACCTGAATACTGTTTTATTTTTGTGGTTTTTAATAATTTTGATTATATATTTATCGGATGTATTACTAGTTTTAAATCAATAAAATTAATTTTCTCTTAACAAAAAAAAGTGATTCTCAATGACGAAATGAGCTTGTTTCTCAATAAATTGAGAAGCATGAAGTGGTTAAGAAATTCACAGTTGTGTATGACTTTCCTCCATAATATTCATTATAATACAATGAAAAATCAAATAACATAACATTTATAAATTATAACACAGAAAAATAATAAAGAACAGATTACTAGGTGTCCAAAAAACAATAATAATAATTTCTTTATAAAAATTTAAAACAGAGAAAGTTTGATAAAGTTGAAAGACTTAAAAGAAAAGATCAAGGTATTAGTTTAGTATCTTTAAGTTTTATGTACTTTAGTATAATGTGTTATTGTATAAAACTTCCTTCTTTAGGAAAATATTAGTAAATAATTTTAAGAAAATTTGAAACTATTATATTATATTTTATAAAAATTAAAATGTCTAAGTATTTTTAATTTACTTTCTACATCTTTAAAGCATAATGCAATTTTACTATCGAACATGTAGCTAAGATGGTTAGACCTCTTATAACTTGATGATGCCTTTTCAACTCTGAATCGGGCTTCTGGAGCGTATAGGTCATTGGCCGACTCGATTGTTACGGGTCGATGCAAGCTTTCGATTGTTCTGGTGTGAGGTAAGACGCCGTGACTGGCTGACCAAGACGCCCTGACGTGAAGACTTCTCTACAAAAAACAAGGAAGTAGGGGGCTCTGCATGGGCCTGCATCATCAAAGGCAAAATGATCCCATCACCCAGACAACCAAAAGCCCAGATCCCACCGCCAACACCGAGTCCAAATTTAACGATTTCATATCGCCCAAATTTACCCGCTGAAAAGGCATCATCAATGGCGCCACTGTGGGAACAATGCCTTTATAAATATAACTGATTTCGGGCCATCGATGGTATCAACATCAAACACAAGGTGTGAGGTAACAACTTCCAAGGATGACCAACCAAGCACCAGACAAATTGACCTTGCACAGAGAAGCAATGCAAGCTAACACGGAAGAGGTGGGAAGCACTTCATTTCACCAATCAACGGCCCGGGACGTAAAAGTTAGAACAACTCACTGCATGATCCAACGGCATCTTTGAGGCGATAAACTCAGAAGGTCATGACACTGGTGTCCCTATGAAGGATGCCAAAGACAATGCCCAGATTCCCGGGCGGCTGAAACCGGTAAGGTGATCCAAACGCCCGGGCACACTCACATCTAGCCCTCCCGGAGAAGAAGGCAATGAAGGTTCCTTTGATGAAGACGGGAACGGAGAATTGCACATCCCCGCATGAACACTACGGAACAAAAGAGGTTCAAGAACCTCCAAGAAGACTTTCGTCACAAGAAGGAGGTGGCAGAAAGGACGTGCTCTCGACACTATGACACCTTGGTACAACAAACTCCAGTCACCCTATACACCGAGGTACTCCACTTCCCCTTCCGCACCAAGTTCGTATCGCCATGTGGAAGCGTTCGATGGTACTAGAGATCCCGTCGATCATCTCAACACCTACAAAATCAAATGGAGCTGCATGGGTATCAAGATCCAAGGCGGCGCAGCCGCTTATCAATTCCTGGGTGCGCACTTGGTATGGTTCAATAAACTCTCACCGCCATCAATCTCCTCATTCAGTGAGTTATCCATTGCGTCTGCCTCACTTCATTGGAGCCGTGGACGCATTGCAAGCTTTCAAGTTACCATCTGCTAACTATCAAGCAAGGCACGCAAGAAAGCCCCGAGGTCTTATGTTCGCGATTCAATGCCGAAATCTCTAAAGGTAGATATAATTGACGTAGAAATTCGCTATCACTTGCCATGGCTAGCTTAAGGATTCAAATAAAGACTTAATGTTTCTATCCTCCAAAATCCCAAACAAGCATGGCGAGGTGTCGCGAAAAGCCGGAGAAATATATTAACGGAGAAGAGGCCCTCATATCCAAGAAAGAGAGCTCGTCCATTCACAAAGAAAAGAGCGGGACGGACAAATGACGAGGACGAAGCCCCAAGGAGCAGGGCGACCGTGAAACATCTCCAAAGAAGAATGGAGAGCGGTCCCCAAAGGCGTGGCAACCTCAG
The DNA here is from genome assembly GCA_016808115.1 of Tetrastigma voinierianum. Classification (NCBI taxonomy): domain Eukaryota; kingdom Viridiplantae; phylum Streptophyta; class Magnoliopsida; order Vitales; family Vitaceae; genus Tetrastigma; species Tetrastigma voinierianum. Next base: position 862,213 of record JAEQBH010001291.1, read on the forward strand.
AGATCGTCTGGGTCCACCGTAGTCCGAGAGACGACGACGTTATTCACCCCGTCACCCCGATGTACCTCAGTGATCACGTGTCCACGCGGCACGAAACTATCAGCTTCCCCGAGATGGCCAACTCAATGAAGTCGACCCTACAACAAGAGACAACCTGGGCATCATAGTTCCATAGGGACTACGGACACCGCGAGACGGACGATCGCATACATCTCAAGAGAGAGGAGTAATTGATACGCGATACCCTCCGACGCTTTATATCCCCGAAATCGGGATCCAGAGTCAAGCCTCAGAATCGTAGGTTCCGCCCGCTGAAATCCATCACCCAAGATACAACGACTCACACCAACAATCCTTTAGGTGAAATCTAGGTAATCTCGTGGAGGATTCGCAGGAGGAGGGGAATCCACCACTTCAAGGCCCATCTACGCAACATTAGATCGACGTAGATAGCGAAATTCAAGCGTGTCTAAACTACCGCGGCTGTGATACATCCATCACGCTCGACGATCCGGAGGGATGCCACCTCATGATTTACTCCATCGGTAGTTCACAGCTGTAAATAACAAAATGGGCCATCTAAAAGAATCGACAACGGAGTTCAAATTCGATATCATCTTCGCTTACTTTGATAAACGCATCGTGAAGAAACTCGAACCCCGCCACCACACCTCATGGTTCTCCAGGAAAGAGTATTACCTTTAGGCTCAATACAATTGGTACTCACATCGAGATCCTAAGCTGCTGACGACTACAACAAGATTTCGCCGCAGACGCCTGCCTCCGCTATAACATGTTGCTAGCGCATCTTCTCTCATACAATAAAAGCCATCCTTCGCGATATCACATGATGATCAAATTCCTACCGTGAACGGGTAGGGATGGTTCGAGGAGACCAATGAAAGTGGCTAGGAACGCTACTCAAAGATCCATGAAAACAAAAACTGGCCGATAACATATACCGGGATTTAGGCTCGACACGCTGCGACGAGGTGATCAATTCACCCGAGCCATCAAGAATCGGAACTGTGATATTGGACGATTTAATTCGAACATCTTGCTCTATATCGGATCCATATTATCTAAGACCAAAAAACCCTTTCTATCCATTTTTAAAACAAAACAAAGACGCCTTTCGTGAAGCAAAAGTGGTGATATGGGAGGAATCGATCCTACGCGATCACCTATAGTAATAACGTCACCATCCTTTAAGCCAATCAAACAAAAGGAGAAGTTTCACACTAAAGGCAAAAGCCATCAACGAAGAAGTCAAATAAACTTTACAAGCAGGACATCGTGGAGTAGAATATCCCGACGTCACTAACGAAGATTCGCCAAAAGCTAACGGAAGCGGCGATCAGATCGACTTCATCGACATAAACAAAGTATGCCGGAAAGATAACTACCGCCACGACCATTCTCATCGCGGATGCCATCGCGGCCGCGGAGCTTCCTCACTTATGGATGCCTCCGGCCATAACCGCATCGCGATGCACCCAAAGCACCAAGAAAATACCTCGCCTGCCACAAAGACATTGTGGAACCTATTAGCTATCGCGGTGATGCCAGCTTAGCCTAAAACGCAGGAGCAATATATCAGATTGGTGAATCTGATGTTTTAGAACCGCTAGGGCACAACTATGGAAGTATATTGATGACATGTCGGGTAAAATCCATCACAAATTTAGCCCATACCATCGCATCCAAAGCGCTTTCGGGATCTCGGTGAAACTACAACATGAAACCTAATCCAACGGCGCGCTCGACGACGCTTCGGGAAATTCCTTCGTCGCGAAATAAATCACCGAGGAAATCGTAAAGCAAACCCGTAGTTATAGGCCGTGGCTCGACATGTCATCGCCATTAAGTATAAAGGAAGTTCAAATACCGACGGAAGGATTGTCACTTTGGTTTGTCAGATTCAGTATATGATAAATGCCAACCTTTCTTCCAAGTCCCGAAGAAGGTGATTCCAATGGATATTAAGTGCGAGAAGCATTCTCTTACTTAAAAACATATTTGAGCTCTCCACCCATTCTCTCGTAAGTCCCGCTAGCGGTGCCCACTTATACTTAGTCGTATCAACCGACCAAATATAGCCCTCGTCAGAGACAAAGAACGAAAAGATCCAATGATATTGAAAGTTTCTGCTTTGAGGAGGAGCGGAGGAGAGATACCCAAGGATGAATTTAATTATGGCTCTAAATCATTCATTCGAACTCCGCTTACTTCCAGCTCACACCACAGAAGTCCCAAATCTTAACACCAATTTAGTTAGGTGTTGGCAAACTGTGGTCTCCCGAGGTTGATGAAATGGGCCATAGGAGTCGAGCGGAAGTTCGGAGCATCGGGATACAAGCCAAAATCAGAATAAAAAGGGCAGCCCAATGATCACAGGAATTCAATTTTCAACAGAGTCATCGAGAACGCCGCCAATGAACGACTTTCTAATCCGTCCTCTGTATGGTTTCTAAACGCGCAGCGGAGCGGAGCAGTCTAACTCACCTTCCATGAATAGATATATCGAATACGCACTCAGATTCGATTCCAAGCCCAACAACGAGGTCAATGGACATGAGCCATCAAGGCAAAGAAGTCTCAACTCGCCATTCATCGGAAGTTGACCAACTAGAGGTCCTCCAGAGCGATCTCAGCCAGGTAAGATGTGATAGAAGATACCTACGAGGCCAGGGTGCTTAAGGATGATCCACATTCCAAAAGGCACAGCATTATTAAAAATTCGTGTTTCAGATAAATAAACATGTTCTAACAGAGAACTCACGAGGCGACGCTTTAAGCAAAGTTAGCAACAATCTTGGTAGAAGACTTCAACGGCAATATCCTGTTTAGGTATATGGCGCAGCCTTATCGATCTCTCTGGTGGACGCGGAGGTTGCCTGAAGCCAAACCCGGAAACACTGATGGACCTCATTTGGAACTATATAATACCGCGACAACCACCACTAATTCAAAGAAGCAAATAAAAATAAGGACAAAGATCCACAAGTTCACTAATCATAAAGGAAGTCTGCATAAGCGGCGGTTTCTTCACACCCATCCTCAAATGCATCGCGAAAACATTGAATACGCAATAAGAGAAGTACACGAGGGTATATGAAATCACATCGGGAGCCTCGAGTATCGGGCGTGGAAAGTTATTCAGACAAGGATACTAACGGGTCATTACCACTCAAAGACGCTACCCCGACCTGAAGGTCAAGAATGCGATCTCACGCCAAAGACGCCAAGATCTCACGCCTCCCATCGAGCCACCGGCCGATCACAAGCCCCCGCTTTCCAACAATGGGGTTTGACATATCAATCTTTGCCTCGGGAAGGGCCAATGTGTCTATCATCGCCGCGAAGTGATTATCACCAAATGGCCAGGCTGAGCCTTCGCCACAATCACGTAACAAAGATACGCACTTTGTGTGGCGGGCCATTATATGCGTGTGTTTAGTGGTATCCCAAGAGCCTCACTGGGAATATAATGGGAAACACCCGACAACGCTTAAATTCAGAGACTTCGTTTAGGCCTTAATAAATGAAGTACGCCTATAGATCCAATTTTTGACATCTGGCCAAATGGTTTCACCATCGAACCCCATACGCTTTGAAGACCAAATTGGAAGATCTCAAAGGAAAGTAAGAATACTCCCGAGGTGCTACGCGGGCTTACGGTGATTGAACACGTAAATCACGACCCGAGAAACCCTTTTGCCTTAGCCTTCTAAGACGGAAGCAAGAGCTCTGTCAGGATCTAAATAAAGTCCTCAAGGATCGAAGAAGAATAACACAAATGACGAGGCTCTCCGCCTTAAATTTGGACTTTATGCGGAAAAATGAGAGCAGTGCTCTCAGGCGCAGCAGTAAGACTAATAAAGGAAGACAAAGAAGGTACTACAAATTAAAAGCAAGGTCAAACCTGAGCTACATGCCGGGCGACATTTTAAAAAGCTATCGCCATCAAGGAAGAATCCAAGACATGGAAATTGGCCTTAATCGAATCCATACATCATATCTCGAGTCATCAGACTTCAGCGCTTATGAGCCCAAAATGTAAGAAGGGAAAATCTTGCGTATTCGAATGCACATCTTTAAATCGCTTATCAAGAGTCTTGGCTCAGAATCTTAAATGAGATTAATCAATTTTAGTTAATGATTCACCATTGACTGACATTCCTCGCTAAGACGTCATACCACAACTCGCACATAATGCTCAAGAAAATTATATACAATAGAAGGAGGTGCTCATACATAGAAAAATCTCTTTATTCCAATCATATAGATTTGAGTTACAATCAATAGTGTCACTGATTACATCTTGAAAGATTCAGCATGCAGCCCTCTAAAAAACCTCTTCGTAAAGGTGGAAAAGAGGAGAAGAAGAAAAGGGATGGAAAGAGCTTGTGAGGTGAAAGAGAGTATGTGATGGAAGAAGAGGAAAATAAGAAAAAGGGATGGAAGAGTTTAAAGTGTAAGAAAACAAAAGGGGAGAATGATGGAAAAAAAGATGGAAAAGAAGGAGTATGAGAAAGGAGGAAGATAAAGAAGAATAGAAATGGAGAAGGCGACGCTACAGAAATGCATCGCCTTCCGGGCATTCCCAGCACGGAGCTGTGAACATGACCACAAAGCAGACCAGAAGTTAATAACCCTAAGCATGTAGAAGAATGAAACATCAACTAAAATCTTCAAAAGGATCCTCAAATAAGATGACTAAACTCGACGCCCATCTCACCTATCACACACACCGAAAAAGCAAAGACATACAAAGTATAAACTCCACAGAATGAAACCACATTTATAAAAGGCCAAAGCATCGTGTCACCCTGACGCTCCAAATTCCTCCAAATCAGCATTAAAGCCGCTCGCGCCTTTCCGAAATATCAGAAGTCAAATGGCCGCACGCAAAGACTCACTTTACTGAAGTTCATCTTACTCGGCGACAAATACACTCACCGAGATCGATCACCGTGCCACATCGCTTACTCCGGCTACATCGCGACTGGGCCACGCCGTGAGCCCAAAGACCACTTTGACGAAGTTCGGTTTACTCCGACAGTCACGCTTACCCGGGAGGAGTCGATCACCAGCCACACACCCGCCACATCGCCACTTCAACACAAATACCGGAGCCCACAGCCACTTGACGAGTTCGCTTCCACTGGATTGTGTCACACCGAGGAGTCGATCACTTAGGCACACATCGCCACTACATCGCCACTTGGCCACAACGCCCGAGCTCCAAAGAGTCACTACTAACAGGTTCGCCTACTCCGGACAGTCACGCTACCCGAGGAGTCAATCAACAGCCATCACACCCACCACATCGCCACCCGACCACATCGCCACCGGCCACATCACCGCGCATCAGGCCGCCAGCTACCGAGCTCCAAGAACTCACTTTGTCGAGTCTGGCCCACCGACAGTCACTTACCCGAGGAGTCGATCGGCCCAGCTACATCGCCACCTGAGTCATATCACACCCGGGCTTACGTCACCGGAGCCCAAAGAGCCACTTTTGACGAGTTCGTCTCATCTGACAAAATCAAGCTACCCGAGGAGCCGATCAACAGTTATATCGCACCGGGCCACGCGCCGAGCCCAAATGCACCACTTCATGATCTGCCTACTCCGACAGTCACGCTTACCCAAGCGAGTCACCTAACCTGCAAGTCACCGACGGAGCCCCGCACAAATTCCACAATCGGCGAGCTCAACGATTCTACATATAGGCCACCCTAGGAGTCATTTCAACTCAAAATCAACCAAATGAGCACAAGAAATTCAGATTGACGTAGCTCACGATCAAGACATCCACGCAGCCCCATGAGTAGAACAACTGGGGTAATCCCAATACCAAGTGAGCCCAAGAGTCACTTTGACGAAGTTCATCCACTCAAGACAAAGCATGTGTACTCTAAGGATTAGTTTCACCGCTATTCAACCCATAAGGCTTGAAAGCCCCCATTCGCGACCAATTTAAGGAGCTCAACATCACAACTCAAAAAGCGCTTAATCCGCATCACAAGATGGCGTTACAAAGTCAAACCGCTAACATCACTAAGAGCGCAAATAGCGCTTAAAGAAGTAAGATGAATTAATAACATTCATTGACGGAAAAGGTTACATATATTCGGGTCCCGTGCCCAACAAAAAAAAAAGTGTAAAGTCGACAAGGTGCGAAGACGAAAGCACAGATATCAGTATCAAGGAGGAGTAGACGATGAAGAAGGAGGAACCTTCAATGGGCGCCAAGGTCAAAGATAATCACAGAGAAGGACCCTTCCTCCTCCTCACTACCGGGAAGGTCAGTTGAAATCCAAAGCCGGATAGTATCGATGTGCCCTTCTTCCAAAGGCAAGCCACCCAGAATCCATTGATTAGATGCGTCTCGCCCCGCCTTCCAACAATCACCTACCGAGCCTACCAAAGATATTTGCTCGATGAAGATCCCCACGCAAATTCGTGAATATTCTCATTCAAAGGCCCCACCGAGCCGACTGCCTCGGTAGCCTCATGACGAGCCTCGTCCAACAACGTCGTCTTGTCACGAAGATCATCCTTGATCGCACGCAATCCCTTCCTTTGTGACTCCTCGCTCGCCTCGACGTGAGAAGCCTCGCCCCTCACCATCCAAGTTCATACCGGGCGGATCAAGTACCACGTCCTCAGCTCCATCAAGTCCTTCCCCGCATGCACCCTCAATCTTACTTCCCCTTCAGCCCCGGCTCGCCGAGTCGCCCTCGCTGCCCGCCTCGCCTCCTACCTCGGCCCGAGCACGAGCTGAAGTGGTATGTTTCCAATCAGACTTGAGCTTCACGGTTTCTGGGCCATACTTTGCATCCGACTGCACTTTCACCAATTAAATGTGAGGGCAGCCACCCTCACCTTATAAGCTCGGGCCGCTTTAGCATGACCTTCATTTATTTTGGCTTTTCTGGCTAAACCCTTCAAATGAGTAGCCACCTGTACATCCAGCATAAAATCAACATCCAACGCAAGCTCAAACTCATCACAAAATGAAGTCAAAAAGGACAAGGTACGAAAACTTACGGAGGCGACCCTCAAAAGATAGGGTCAACGCCATCAACGGACGCAAATCACTTTTTAAGATCGCAGTCCTTAAGAATAGATGACCGCGCTCACGCAAGCCTTACAAGATCGGTGAAGTAAGAACCCACTTCCACCAACTCGTTCCGATCTTCCCCCTCACTTCCTCTCCTAGAGACACTTAACTCGCTGGTGTGGGTTCCAGACAAGATAGGTGATCCCCAACTACTGTCAGAACTACTTCCCCACCTGAGGACCCTTCTACCTCTCGCAGCACTTAATGGACCGCGAGCTTAAAACTATAGGAGCCATAACCCGTCCTGATTTATGGATATGAGAGGACGGAGAAGATGACGATACCCCCAACTTCGGAACTTTAATTAAAACCGGCCTATCCTTCTCAACAGAGTGCGAGGTTTTTCGTTTCCTACTCCGGGGCTTCCGGGATACCACCTCCAACTGGGCCAACAGTTCCCCCCTAGTGGGTTTAGCAGCAGAGGGCCCAATGGGAGGAACTTTTACAGTGGAAGGAGGCGAACGCCCCAGCAAATAGATCGAAAGGGCTTCGAACTCGATAATGAACATCCGACTTAATCAACTCCGTATGACATGAGGGCACTCACCAACGCCAACGCTATGGCGTTATCTTCAACGCCGAGATCAATCTTGATACACCCGAGAAATATAGACAATACGTAATCAGAGATGTCCAAATGACTCACGCACGTGTTACAACCAAAAATAGAACGAATACTCACGGAGATTCCTGAGTAGCCTGCCACGGACGCCTGTGGTGTCGCCCTGGTCGAAAGGATCATACTCCCACCACGACCGCTTAATGAAAAATACGGCCTTCCACACCCTACGGAGGAGTGTGGAAGATCGGAAATCACCAGAGGAGCGTGCCGAACGCCCAGAGAACAAAGAAAGCCCTCTGATGTCTCCTTCGGGTCGAAAAGACAAAGAAGAAGGCTATGTCAACACTCGAGCCCCGTCCTAAAGAAACCAAAGAGATTAACTAAAAACGCCCAACCATCGGGCGCGAGCTGGGCAGACACATTGAATGTCAGAAACCCTTTTTATGAAGGGATGTAAAGGGAAGCTAAGACCGCATCGGGCATTCACTCGGCAGAAACATAATCTTCATCTCAGGCAATAGACCAGAAGACAGGGTCAAAACGCCAGGATCACACCCGAACGCTCAAAAGGAGGCTGATAACGCCCGGTTATGGCCCCATACGGCAACCGACCTGCTAGGTCCCACACCAAAGCAGATGCTTAACGGCGCACTCGGGATATCTACCCCCGCGTATTTAATCGGGATTCACTCTTCCCTCGCTGTCTGTTATGAGGCGCCAGCACCTGAAGTCTAACTCCGACCAACTGCGAGAGAGCACCCGCTTTTAATCCATCATTAGCCAAGAATCACCATTGAGCGACGTTAAAAAGAAGAAGAACGGCCCGAACCCATGATGAAATTGGATAATGAAAACAAAATTCAGCCAACCCAAACAACTCGTCTTATCGCCCAAAAAGAAATCAAGGAAACCAAGACGTTGAAGTGACCTGTGATAGACAACAGAGAAAGACTCTGCACAAAAAGGCTCAGACATAAGACTAAGAGAGAAGGAAGTCCGAACTGCTTAAAGGCAAATAAAGGTCCTTAGCAGCTGACACACAAGATGAGGATGTTCAAGAAGAAACAAAAAGGAACCCGAAGGGGATGGTAAGAAATAAGCGCAAAACCAAGAGTCATCATTATCACAAGACAAATTGACGCTAATAAGCCCTAACTAATCATAAATTTCCTTTGATAGACATGTGGAAATTACACCAATACGCGAGAACATATGTTCTCGCCTTACGACACGCATTACAAGGGTCGGGGCAATCGATAGTATTAAAAATATTACCATAAAGTTCCCCAAAGACACTGCTTTCCAAGAAAGAGCACCCAATGAAACATGAAGGCCCACTAGTTGAATTACAAAGGAGAGGTTTGCCCAATGATAAGATTCAAGCCCTTTTACGCCAAAGATTCCAACCTTGGCCACCTGTACAGTAGGTCCAACTTCGCTTTCTTGGCCCAAAGGCCACTTATGAGAAGTCTCCACAGGCGTAAAATAGAATAAATTCCAATAATATCATTCCAAGTCCACCTAAATCTCACCAATAAGGAAATAAAGACAAGATTAGATCAAGATCAACCGATTCCAATACAAGGAATGAAGATTATCCCAAATAAACTACTCTTTCATATCCTATACCAAATCCATACTTATCAGAATAAGAAATATCCCCATCCAATGGAATGAATCCTAATTACCATCCAACCGGGAGAATATCTACTATAAATACAAGGTCACCCCATCTAAGTGAAAGGCACGCTAAAAACATTCGCCTTGAAGAATCTAAAGATTCTTTCTCTTTAAAGAAACTGACTTAGATCGGAGCGGCCACGCGGAAGCCTCACAATTTCTACTTCCTTTGTTTTTGGCAGAGGAGTGCTACGGTCCAGCCTCCCGCAGATCAACAGCAAATATCCTACTCACCCCTGCATAACTAAAAGCCTCGCATCCCAAATTTCGCCCAACAATCCAGGCCCAAATTTCTAATAGACCCTATACGCTCCAAATTTCAGCCCGATCAAAAGGCATCATCATAATTTAACCAAAGGTCTTAAGTTCGAGCCTCCCAAGAACGCAAATTTCATTAAGGCCAGAGAAACTCATTGTCCTCGTGATCCATCCCGATTTATATGATGATTAGTCCTAATGTAAAGATAGTTAAAGCCAAGATTTGTGTGCGAGAGACCCGCTTTCAACACTTTATGATATGACTAAGGATTGAAATGCTCGAAATATCGCCGATATTTCGCCGACATTCGTGCATTCGGGCGACAATCAAAATGATTAAACATAAAGTCGCTTGGTCGAAAACTGGAAAATCTCCAAATATCGCTGAGATTTTTAGCGAGTAAGAGTTAACAAACAGGTCGCTGATATTGACACGGACACGGAAACTTTTTTGATAGTTTTTGAGATAGGTTCGAGGTCGAAGGAATCACGAGGCGCCTGCGCGCTGGCGGCGGCTCGCCGATAAATTGCGCTGCTAGGCTCGATCTCAGCAGTGAAATCGACTGCCCACGAGCTTTTCTCAACGCTAGCCTGACGGATTGACAGATTTTAACGATTTGACTCACGCGATTTCGATGCCGGACAAATGCGACTGACGAAATTTTGACCGACATAAATTAAATGCCTGTGTTTCACCGACGGTCTGAGTGGATTGATCGAACGGCAGTAGATCACATTTCACACCCAAATCGACGCTGGTTTTACTTCATTGACTTAGATTATGCTTTTCTGATTGAAAAATTTCCTCGGCATTGACTGAAAAACATTTCATTCAAACTTCTGATCAAATTCACTCACTGAAAAATGGCTTTGCAGAGTATTCGGCGCAGAAATTAAAAGCAGTGTCGAACAACGCGCGATTACTTTATATGCCTGCTTGGCTGTATTTATGTTTTGTGTGATGATGGTTCAGATTTTTGATTTATTTATTTATAGTTAATTTTATATATTAGCTCTGTTTTTCATTTATAATTCATATTATATTATATTTAATAAAATACAAATTTATATTAGTCTAAGATAAATATATTACTATAGTTAACATAATATTGAAGGTCTAAGATTGATTTTCTTACATTTATTTCCATAAATACTACTATAGTTTTGATATTAGCTTTTTTATAATTAATAATAGATTATAAATCGTGATTAAATATAAATATATATTATTTTTAAGTTTTTAAGTTTTTACGAATACACCAATATATATATATATATATATATATAGATATATATATATATATATATATATATATATATAATAATATGGTTTTATATACTATAATAAATTTAATAGTGGTGTATTCCTTTAAAAATAAATATATATTAGTTTTTTTTTATAATTTCACATTAGATTATAAATTCTAAGAGTAATATATATATATAGAGAGGTATATATATATATATATATATATTAGTTTAAGCTTCAAGGTAAATATCATATAATAATATGGTTTTATACTATATATTTTTTATAATTTCACATTAGATTATAAAATGCATAAAATATAAATATATATTATTTTAAGCTTTAAGGTAAATATCATATAAAATATGGCTTTATATACTATAATAAATTTTAATAGTGGTGTATTCTTCTTTTCAAAATAAATATACTTTAGTTTTTTTAATTTCACATTAGATTATTAATTGCATAAAATATAAATATATATTATTTTAAGCTTTAAGGTAAATACCTATATAATAATATGGTTTTATATACTATAATAAATGTAATATATTCTTTAAAATAAATATACATTAGTTTTTTTTTTTTATAATTTCACATTAGATTATAAATTGCATAAAATATATATATATATATATATTAGTTTAAGCTTTCACAAATATCATATAATAATATGGTGGTTTTATATACTATATATTTTTTATAATTTCACATTAGATTATAAAATGCATAAAATAGTAAAATATATATTATTTTGCTTAAGGCAAATATCATATAAAAATATGGTTTTATATACTATACCTCTAATAGTATTCTTTCAAATAAATATACTTTTAGTTTTTTTTTTTATTTCACATTAGATTATTAATTGCATAAAATATAAATATATATTATTTGCTTTCTTAAGGTAAATACTATAATAATATGGTTTTATATACTATAATAAATGTAATAGTGTAATTTTAAATAAAATATACATTATTTATTTATAATTTCACATTAGATTATAAATGTATAAAGAAATATATATTAGCTTAAGTTTCAAGGTAAATATCATATAATAATATGGTTTTATATATTATAATAAATATATTAATATATATATATATATATATATATATATATATATATATATATTATGAAAGAGTATATATATATATATATATATATATATATATATATATATATATATATATATATATATATAGAATAATTTATATTTAGATTATAAATTACAAAATACAAATATATATTAGTTTGCTTAAGGTAAATATCATGTAATATGGTTTTGTATAATATAATAAATTAAATAGTGTGGAATTTCTTTAAAAGAATTAATTTTTAGTTATATATGTATGCATATTAATTAAATTATATATTAGTTATTATTATGTATGGTTATTAATAAATTAATTAATCTTTTCATGTTAGTTAATATTTTAAAGTGTTATATATTAGTTTAATACTGCTGTATATATATATATAATAAATTTGTTGTTTTTATGAAAATAAATTCATTTTCAATTGTATAATAATAGGATGGCTAGTGGAAGTAATATTGGAGGCCGAGGATCCAAGATGGAAATATTGGCACACATATGGATAGTGGGTTAGAAACTCCAAGATAATACGCAATTATCGTTATTAAATGACACGGAGCCAAGGATCACTCGCTTAAATATCAATTGGTCACATTCGATCCCAACTCTAATACAAAAAGTGCCCAAATGTGTTCGAAGTGAAACAAGAAATGAAACAACTTTTGGTGAGTTAAAACAAAGAAAAAGCGAAGAAAGCAATGATATAAGATATTCAAGGTTTAACTACGAGGCACAATGGAGGGACGCGATAGACATCTCATTGATGATGATGATGAGGATGAGGAGGAAGAAGAGGTGAGATGGTATATGTATCCGTGACATGACCCCCCGATGAAAGAGAGCTGATTCGAAATGTATATCGTGCATCAAAAGCTAACGAATGGAACTGACAAATAAGAAAGATGATTTATGAGAGGTAAAGAAAATGGGTAAATGTTTAAATTAAATAATTTTTTTAAATAAACGAATTTACTTTGATAATCAATTGAGATAGTTGCAAATATGCCGAATTTCACAACCGCAACCGATCAATCCAATGCGCGCATGCAAAGATCTCAAAGTGTGAGATACAATTCCGATCCATTACTTCACCCGCTTGCTCCGACATTATACAAGTCTTCGGCAAAGAAGACAAAAGAACATTAAAAATCTTTTCAAAGGTGGTCTAACCAAAGAAACACGGTCGACTAATCAGCAAATTCTTCATATATGAGAGTGTTGCGCCTCACAAAGCAGACTCTCACCACTTCAAGAACATGATTTTTGGTGCACAACAAGCTGGTATGTGACAATCACTTTTCAGTTTCTAATAAATTAATATCTTATAATATAATTGAAAATCCAGATAATTAATTTATTAATTTACTTAGGCATGGGAATAGAGCCACTATCTCCATATGAAATCAAAACAAATACTGGATATGAGTAAGACATGAAGATTATGAACACCAAAGGAAAATGGAAGACTTATGGGTGTAATGATTATGTCTCGATGGATGGATCGTGGTCACGAAATTGAGCATTATTAATTTTTGGCGGTATATTCGGGAAAGCACATTATTCTCAAGCTCGCTGATGCATCCGATAAGATAAAGGACAACAAATACATTTACGTTTGTTGAAGGGACGGATCATGAAGGTAGAACAAATGTTGTGCAAATCTGTTACGCATAATGGATCGCGATTTGTGAAGTGGAAATACGAACGGTTAAGATACTAGAGATCGATCTTACAGCAAAGACACCGCATTGACTTGATGTTTGAAGACATTATAAAAGAGCTACCGCTTTAATTAATTACTAATGCACGAAAATCACCAACTTCATCTTACAATCATGGTCGTTGCCGCAGCGGAAAGGTCTCGTGTGGAGATGGTCAAGGTCCGGGCAACAAGATTTGCAACAAATTGGTACGCCTAGAAAGTCTTCTAAAAAGAGGGCTGATTTGAAGAAGACTTTTATCGTTGATGAATGGGCTTCTCACAAGCTTAGTTTATCAGACCATTGGACATGATGTTGAAGTGCTCAGTGTTTGATCATACATATCGAGAAGGTCTCTAAGTTAGTATCAATATATGAGCTAATTATATACAGCTTCTTCGTATTGTTGATTCCTGTCGCCCTAACATCGCCATTTGTATGAGTTGATTCCTGCAATGAAGCAAATTTACATCAACTCAATGCCAAAGATTGGGTCAAATAATTATCGTTACCGCTGATAGAACGCTCAAACATCCTCTTCATGCAAAGAGTAACTGCTTATATCTTAATCACTTATCGTATATTATTTTCCTCTTATGACATACTAATTTAAATCACTTTTGCAAAGTATATTATTTGAATCCAAGGTTTCCAATATAGACCTGGAGCTGGTAGTGACTCCCGAAAGTTACCTGTCGCTCACGAAGTATTCGTAAAGATTATCTTCTACTTCCTAAGGTGCACAAAATTTTGGAAATGAGGCTAATTACTTGTTACAAATCTAATTAATCGATTCAAGTTAATTACAAACTTACACTTCATCGATTAGACATGTATATTTTCAATGCATAGCTTGTAATGTTTCAGATGCTAAGAGAGGATTCGTGATAGAGTTAAAGAATAGCCTAGAAGAGGATTTAATGGGTTCCTGTTAGTGTTCTTCTCATTAAAACATTAAAATAGCTCTATTTTCATGTTATTATTAGATTCTTTGAATGTTACTTATTTTTATTGCAAATTTAATGGTGGTTCATGCATGGAAACCATTACTCCCAGACATTGGAGGAATTCCGCCATTAAAGTTCTTGCCTAAATCAAGATCTTCTTCAAGACAAGAGAGAAATTGGAGCACATTTGTTTAATACATACAAAACAAGAAATCGGCTTGTTTACCCTAAGCTCCAAATAATTAGTTTTTGTTACTATAACATGAAACTAAAGATACGTGATATGCACGCAGTCGACAGTTGCCGAAAAGAATATTTCGATTTCGCCCGACATTTCAAATTTTTGAAGTTCGTGAAGAAGAGGATAACCAATTATTCCTTAATGGGTTGCACTTCCATTCGACGACAAAGATGGAAATCCCGATCCACTTGCACTGTCACATGTTCGACAGTCGCAAAGCTGATGTTGACCGTGTTTTATCCGTTAAGTTAATAAATGAAAAGTTTCAAATAAGATAATGGTAGACGGTTCGGTACTTCACGCTGGATTCTCTAATTTCATTTGATTCATGTCGAATATAGTAGTAGACCTACTTACAGATTTCAACTACAGGCAATGATGGCTCAAGAGAGGGACCAATGATGGTAGTGATAATCGGAATGATGGCTGAGATATCATGCATCGACAACAAGTCAATATCCATTGAGTCCATTCACCGGTGAAGATGGATTCACACATGCTACACAAGATGAAGACTACGGTTCAGAGAGCCAAAGTGGTGCACATTGGAGCCATTGGAAAGCCATGTAGAGGTTTACAACCAAGGATGGCACATCACAACAAGAGGATTCATTGTCGGCCAGTTTTAAATCTATGAGTATCGCACTAACATGTTGATTCATCCAATGACTCGTGAACATTTTTCCTCCTCACACAATGACTTATGGTCACCCTCTTCTCTCAAATCCCTGCCTATCACACAATACACACACACACACAATGATTTAAGAACACAATTCCATAAATTATCCAATACAATAACAAATGCCATTCAACATTCCACATCAAATGCAAATAAGGATTCCTAAACGAATACGTGGGTGAACTCGATTTCCCATCCAAGGAGGCCATGGTATGCTCGAAGAAGACTAGGCTGGCCGTGATGCCCGATCTTATTAACCACATTATTCTTCTCTCTCGCTCTCTCGCTCACACTCCAACACTACATACGCAGCTCTCTCTCCTTCCTCTTCCCTCTTTCTCTCTCAGATGATCATTGCCTTCACCAAGATGGGACCTTCATCAAATGTTGCAACTGAGCCAAGACGATCTTCTATTTCAAGCGCTGGAGTTAATTGCGACAATGTAATATCATTGTCCAGATTTCATTATTAATGTCATTTTTACACTTTGATAAAGTGTTTCATCAATTTAAAAGTATTTCTTTATTAATTTCGATATATCGATATCTATGTAAAATATCCACCGATATATCTCCGAGAGCATCCGAGTATATCCGTGAAATTCCACTACGATATATCCGCTCAAACCGATATTTTCATCCTCGATACTTACCAAAAAAAAATATAATGGATTTTCATTTTTATCATAATACCTTAAAAATAAAGTAAAAATAATTTTCAAATTGTAGCTTCTTTATTTTATATTATATTAAAATTTATTAAAGAAATAAAAAATTCACAGGCTACGAGAGAAAAGTTCTGAAATGTCTGCCTTTAATTTACGCGCTTTTTCAGTTTTTCTTTAGAAATGGTCACTCTCTTCAAAGGGATGGATTGATCTACTTTTCAGCTTTCTCGGAAGCAAGTCGTCAAAAGAGCACTGACACGCTGCTGTGGAGAGTTATGGCAAAGGAGCCAAAAGTAGTTTGTGAACAGGTTGATTTGATTAAAAAGAAAACCAATTTTATAAATTTTAACCTTCACTAAATTTTTGGCCAGATTTAAAATATTCTCTTTAGTTTTTTATAAAACACAATTATTTTTTTAAGATAATGTAAATATATTATAATTATTCAAATGAGTTATTTTTCAAAAGGAAAAAATGATGTATTTATAAACTTAGTATTATTTTGATATGTTTTATCGCAAGAAAGATCTCCAACCACACTCAATAAAATAGCCTACTTAAAATATATTTAAAATATTCAATTCACTATTTTAACAAGAACTTTTAAAAATTTTACTATGTTCATTTTTCAAAAAATGTGACATTACTTCAACTAACTTTAACTAACTTTCAATGAAATATAATTAAAATGCCACATTGCATAACACGTAGCGCCATAATGATGACATGTCGTCATTGCCATCAAATTCTTTATAAGTTCTGGAATTTGTGTTATAATGAACTGCATCAGCTTGACTACCACAAAATTCCAATGCATTCTGTTTGGTATTTTCAACTAAACTATGAGGCCACATGACTGGGACGGTAATCCTAATAGAAAAGTTTGAAACATCATCTTTGATCTCTGTATCAGTTGGTTTAATGTAAGCTGCAGGTGAGCAATGTCTGTTAGAGGTGGAATTTTGCCTGGTACTCATTCCAACTCGAGGATGTACCTGTGGATCTTACAAAATCGACCACCTATATCAAAAAAGAACATGGAGGTGGGAAATGCTTAGCACATTCATCTTCAATGCCATCCATGCTATCCAATTGCATTGAATCCCTCTGCCAAAAAATGTAAAGATATTTGAGCCCAGAAACTTCAATCTACAAGAATCAAACAAGTAAAATGTGACAATATTTTGGATAAAATTGTTTATGAGTGCAAGTGCCACATCCCAAACTAAATGGACATGATTTGAATTGTTAAGAATAATAGTTCATTAGGTAAAAATTAGAGACATATGAGAACAAGCATAATTTGTTCTGTCAAATACTACAGACGCCCTGATCACAAACAAAATTCACTCTAACACTGGGGGCTATTTGCTAAAGTTAGATTCTTGTTCTAAATTGCTACCCTTAAACAGGCTCACATGTAAGCTTTTTTAGTCCTGATTTCTAGTAAACTCACAGCACATACAAATGAAATTAGAAGATGGTTCACCCCCACCAGACTTACTGCATCCTCCAAACAATATCCGATGAAATGCAGCTTTCAAAGCAAATAAAGTATTTTATGTAGTTTATTTCCACAAATGCAGCAAAATATGGTTCTTCCATAAGTCAGTATGAATGCCGGCAATGAAGATACCAATATTCTTACAACAATAAAACCAATACAATAAATCCATGACTAATTTACTCTGTTTATTGGTGAAAAGATAAGAAAAGAACCTATAGGTGCCAGAGAACTTCTCAGACTACAATTTCACTGGCAAATGCTTTTTACTTGCTAAGCGTTGATGAAATACATACATAATAAAATCCAGCAGCAAATTTACACTAAAATGGTAATGCCTCATATAAGCAATTTATTCATCACAGAAGAGAGCTTATTTCCAGCATTTGTAATGGAAAATGTAAAGTTAGCCCCATAATTAACTTGTCTGGTGACAAAATTCAAGGATTTACTCAAAATAGATTACAGGACTCACACACACATCTCAGGAAAGGCAACAAGCTTCCATATATAACACGCTCATTAAAACAACAAAGCACATAGCTTCCAACCTAATTACCAAATAAAAGAACTGATACCCTGGATCCATTTTCAAACCCAGAACCAATATCCAAATACATGCCACACATTTTTCAGCTTTGAATGCATAATCAGAAATTAAAAACATAAAAATTAAAATCACCTATCAAGAAACACAAAATAAAATGTCAGATATCTGTATTACAACCCATTGGATCTAAGCTAACAAAATGGAAATTTACAGCGGAATTCAGCATCATCAGAAGTCTATAGATAAATGAAATTACACATACAAATAAAAATTTCAAAAAATAAGGAACTTAGTGAGTTGCCAGAAGAGGAGTATATACAAATCAAACATGAAATTAGCAAAAAATTAAAAAAGATTAGTCCAAAATCAGATCCAACCCACCAAGCAAAACAAAGAATAATCACTAAAGAACACACCAATCAAGCATGGAAAGGGTTTACGAAAGCAGCAAATGAAGTAAAACCCTAGAGAAAGAGAGAGTACAGTAAGGAAAAGCATCGAGAGAGAAGATTCAATCTGAATCCAAACTATTTCCAAAAACCCTACCAGATCCAAAAAACCCACAACTCAAAAAAAAACCTCAAATTCCCAAATAATCTAGAAGTGAAAAGATCAAGCATCAAACAAAAACCCCCCAAAATCTCTGAATCAGATCTGTGGAGAGGAGGAGTGACACTGACTTGATTTAGAGGCATGGCGCGCTGGTGAGGATGATGATGCTGCAGGAAAGTGAAGGGAGAATAAAATGCTTGGCAAACGGAGATACCTGGGTGGTTGTGGCTTCCGGTGTCGCTGGATCCAGTGGATCTAGAGAAGACGTTGGGGGATTTTGGAGGGAGAGATCTGCTGAGCGAGAGAAACGCTCGCTACATTTGTTGAGGGAGAAGGTGAGGAAGCAAAACATCGAGCGGATGGAAGGAGCGATTGGAGCTCGTTGGTTTTTTATTTGGTCATGTAACAGCTAAAAATAGCTATTTGTTGAGCCCTTTGGAGATGCTCTAAATCAACGAGCAGCTAATTGCAGCCTTTGCCTATTTTTATATAAGCGTTTCGGACGTTTCCTTGAAGCACAATTGAAACTCGTTGGGTACGTTCGGTTTTCAGACGCGGCGTTGCTATGCTTTTTAACCGGCAGATAAATAACGGTAGAGAAGTAAAGAAACCAAACTCTCATTTCTGAGTATATGCGTTTTGGATATTGTTCTATACTGAGGGGAAATTAAACCACCTAAGGAGGGCCTGTGACTCGATCCTGTTTTCTATTCAACTATTTGATTTCTTCTCTGTTTCCTGCAACTTCATTCTCGGCTACCAAACGCAAAACTCCCTCCTAATTTTGGGGTTTGTGGTGAGGGAGACTGGAGGCCTGTGGAGCTTGTCGGAGGGGCTGCTTTGGGGAGCAGTGTTTGAGAATTTGTTCATGGCGGTTGTAGACGTATGGACAAGGTAACTCAGTTAGATTCCAGCCTCAAAAAACTCCAAGAGATACTCTCACAATTCAAATCCATTTATCCTACGTATGAAAAAGTTGAACAACCAATTGGATCGTCCGAAGGAGGAAACGGAGCAGTTGATTCAAATCGTAAAAGATGGGGAGAAGCTAATCCACAAGTGCTCCAATGTCCCTTGTTGTTGCAAAAACTTCAAGAAATGGAGGTACGCCAATAAAATTGAGGCCTTGCAGGACTCTCTTCTTAATTTTTTTTCATTCCCAACTCAAGGGCATGGAGATTCTGGCCATCTTCAAATCGAATAGATTCAGTTTGAGTAATGGAGGGTTTTCCTATAAATATGAAAAATCTCCAGTTCCCAAAGAGGCTACCACGATGCGCTGACTTTATGGTGGACTGGATGCTTCTCCTCAAGAAATTGAAGAGGTGGTTAAAGGATGATGAATCAAGGATTGTGGTGTCGGCTCCTGGGGGATGTGGGAAAACCACCTTGGCTAAAAGGCTTTGTCAAGACCGTCAAGTCAAGGGTATTCCTAATAAATTCTTGCTTTCTTTTCTTTCACTTAATGTTTCCGAACCAAATATAATGAAATATTGTATGAACTTATTGCTAATTTACTTCTTTCTACCATTTGGCAACAGAATATTTTATACATTTTCTATGTCAATAAAATAAACATTCAACCTAATTGGCATCATCAAGAAACTATTTTTGGCATAATGATGAACAAGTACCCAGTTTCAAAATGAGGAAGATGCAATTAACCAATCGAACTAATGCTGAAGAAGAAATTACAATCCGGTCGTATACTGTTAGTCCATGATGTTTGGTGCGGGTCGGAATCTGTCCCCAGCTGTTTGTTCCAGATATCGTGATACAAGGTTCTAGTTACATCAAGAAATGAATTTCCGGCATTTGGTTCTACATACCACTTGAAATTGTTGAATGAGTGAAGATGTTATGGCTCTTTCGTCACCAGTAATCCTTAGAGGATGGAGCAGGTTCTTCCATGCCTGATGAAGATCTTGTAAATAAGGTGATTTCACACTACATTGATCCATTACACCTGCATTCATTTTTGTTTCTACAAACCAGAACTAATTTTATCAGTACTGGTGCCGAACTGCAGATAGCGAGGCACTGCAAGGGATTTCCGCTGGCCCTACAAGTGGTTGGCAGATCACTCAATCAGCAGCCTCTAGAGATCTGGAGAAGCACACTACTGAAATTATCTGAAGGTCAATCCATTGTCGACATGAAGATGAACTGCGTAATTGTCTCAAAGAGCGAGATGTCCTTCATGACTTTGATATGAGGCTGAAGGAGTGTTTCATGGATTTGGGGTCATTTCGAAGACCGCAAAAAATTCCTGTCACTTCATAAATATGTGGGCAGAATTGTAATAAACTAGATCAAGATGGTGTTTATGCTGTTTCTAACCTCACAAACTATGCTCCTCGAATCTGGCAATCCTCGCGGGTCAAGGTACTGCTTTCTGTTTGTCTTTAAAATAATGACTTCTTTTCTCACTTGAAAATCTTATAATTTAGTCTAAGCATTTTATGCAATTAATAATGTTCTATTACAATTACCTTGGAGAAAAGAAATCTATCAACAATATCATTGAAGGGGATTCCACCTCCTGCTAATTTGTGCAATTTTTACCCCATATGTTTTGGAGATGATCAAATCACATGAACACAATAACAAAATAAGACACTCATATTTCTTGATTTATATTATATTCTTTCCAACTCATAAATCACTGAGTAACTAATTTCTATGGTTCCTATGAGAATGATGCAAATGAGATTGCTGGATGGTACAATGATGCCTTTGTCACGCAGCATGATCTTCTCAGGGATCTAGCCATTTATCAAAGCAACCAAGAACCTGTAGAAAAGAGGAAAAGACTAATCTTGGATTTGACGGAAACAGACTTCAGAGTGGTGGACTAAAGAAAAGCAACCCCAATTAAGGCTCGTTCTAGTCTGATCTCCAGGTCCTATTTTTGCCCCTCTGCTAATTAAAAACTTAATGTTTCATATAGTCTTTGGCATTAAGTCTTTCCCTAATCTTCCTCACACTTCAGGATATTTTGTAGATGAAATGTTCCTTCAAGCTGGCCCTAACATAAAATTCCTAGCTAAGGTTCTAATACTGAACTTTAACCACTCAGAAAAGAAGTACCAATTGCCAGAGTTCATGATGCAAATGGGTAAACTGAAGGTTCTAGTAGTAACAAATTATGGTTTCTGCGCTTCTGAATTAACTAATTTTTCAGTACTTGGTTCCTTACCCAATCTAAAAAGAATGAGGTTGGAGAAAGTTTCACTTCCAACCCTATGCAACGCCAGTATGGAATTGAAGAATCTGGGAGAAGCTATCCTCAGTCATGTGCCATAAGATCGGTCAGGCTTGCAAATAGTAGCATCCAGATTCCAGAATGTTACTAAACCTGGAGGGAAATCAATAGATTTTCATCAATGACTGATGGAATTACTTCAGAGAAGGTTTCTAGATTTAGTCCAACTTAAAAACTGAGCATCACCCCGATCGTTAAGTAGGCTATCTGTACTGCCGGAAGAAATAGGAAAGCTTGTAAATCTGAAGTGCTAAGAGTTCGTAACTGTACGAGGGTGTCAAATTGCCAGACTAATCAGAAGCCCACAAACTGGAGTGTTGTTGATAACTGGTTGTTTACGAATATGAAATAGCGCTGAAACAAATAGGGGAGCTAAGTATAGTCTAAGAGAGTTCCAGATGAGAAGGTGCCGAGGTCTGCGTGAGCTGCCATCATCAGTGATGGATCTCGTGAATTTGGAGAGGGTGATCTGCGATGAAGAGACTGCCGAGCTGTGGGAATGTTTTATGCACTTGCTCCCTAATCTGAGGCTATCGGTGCTTGAAGAAAATTTCGACTTGAATTGGCTCTAAATACTGCTTTCTGAAGAACATTCATCCTCAGAGGAGGTGAAACTTCATCTAATTATATTCAAACCATGTGGGGGATCTTCGTATAATGTGGGGAGTCAGTTCTATCGATCCTACTAATATGAAACCCAATGATAAGGACAAGAAGCTATGGTTACCTATAGATGAAGTTCATTGACTGCAAAGATCGAGAATGGATTCGGTTGCATTTTTTAACTTGGAAATCCCTATACATCAAGGGGGATATCATATTAGAATTAGTGGGTTAGTAAGTGCAATAGTAATGGGGATGAATCTTACCACTGGATCATTCTAGGAGTCCCTAGCAATGATTCTACCCCTTTAGAATTTTTTTTGTTTATATTTTTTATTCTATTATTTCTTTTAGTAAATCAAGCTAAACATATAAGTATGCATGTATTAACATTTCTTTAAGTATGTAATCTACATGTAATGTAGCTATCTTTTCCTCTTCTCTCTTAAATGGAGAATCCAACATACAAGATTTGGTACTACTTATATCTTCTACCTTCATACATTAGTTATAAATTACTTCCGCAGGTGAAATGTTCTCCTCAAGCTGGGGCAGCTGCAAATTCCTGACTCGGAGTCGGAGGTTCTAATACTGAATTTTGACAGACCAATCTTAGTCGGAGGTTCAATTCCAACGCTATGCAACGCCAGTACGGAATTGAAGAATCTAGAGAAGTCATTCTTAGTCGTGGAATTAAAAAAATTAACTTAAGTTTCTAAAGAGCCAATCTAAATTGAACACTGAAGAACTTCTGTAACATGGAAATTCATGGGATGTTGTTGAATAATTCAATCAATATTGTTAGAAGAGCCAAATCCATACAAGAAATTTTTATGATCCATTCTTTACATATAAAATCTCAAATGAATTGTCAAATAAATTCTTTACGATAATTGTCTTTCTATATACCTTAGATTTATAAAAGTGTGGTAATTATACATTCATTAATTCAATCTTTTTAATACAATGATAGCTTAAATTTGTGATTTATTAATAACTTAAAATTAGTTTTAAATTTTATCCTTTTTGCTATATATAAAATTGTCTTTTTAAAGGAGGTTTAACATTGCAGAAATTCTAAAAATAATTATGATAATCATCTAAATATCTGCGATATTGTAAGTCCTAATTTTCCCAGAAGGTGGGATTTTACATATCAGTAAAAAAGTAATCTGCCTGTTCTATTCATTATATTACTAAATAAATGTAAATGTGTAAATTAGAAAATAAGCAAGAAAGGGTTTGATGGGAAAAAAATAAATTATGAAAGAATGCGCGTTTCCTAGATGTTGACTTGTTTCACAATTCAATGAATTTTCTAATCAAATCGTGATTTCCAATTGACTTTGCATCGTCAAATTGAATGAGATGATTTCAAGTGCTCAGGAACAAAATAAAAATGAAAAAGATGGGGTCTGAAATGAGATAAACAAAAGTCGGCTTGTTTTTAAAAATAAACAAAATAAATGGATTTTCCAAACTCTTTCAAAAATTAAATTTGCTTTCTTCTTTGTTCAATTTCTACCTTGTTTTCTTGGCTTAAAAGTAGAGTTCCTGTTGTTATCTAAACAATTGTTTAAGGTTATGTTTGATTCAAAATAAAGCAAAGAAAAAGAAGGAAATAAAATAAAAATAAATAAATTCAAATTCTTCATAAATTCATCTCTATGTTTCTCCAAAGGTTTCAATGCATTTTTCTTTAATTATTCAAGGATTATATAATTTAAAAGTCCATAAATTTATATATATATATATATATATATATATATATATATATATATATATATATATATATATATATATATATATATATATTTTTTTTTTTTTTATGGCTTAGCATATTAGGGGAATGATGTATAATATATCTCTAAGTCTACGTTTAAGTCCATCACAACGAATTCCCTCCCATTTCCCGGCTGAAGGAGGAAACTCACTTCGAATCTTTATGTTTGTGATGTTGTTTTATCTCTAGGGGAATTCATAACTAATTTTCAGATCGCGGATCCTGTTTTCTGTTCAATTGTCTGATTTCTTCTGTTTCCTACAACTTTTCAGCTATCAAACACAAATCGTTCCTAATTTTGGGGATTGTGGTGGAGTAGAGATACTGATGGCTTTGAGCCTATTGGAGGAGCTGCTTTAGGAGTAGCGTTTGATAAGTTACTCATGGCGACTGCAAATGCAATTAATAAGGTGACTCTGTTCAAGTCCAGCCTCAAAAAACTCGAAGACAGACTCACATCCTTATATCCAAAGATCCAACGGATCAAAAGGTTGAACGACGACTTAAACAGTCCAAAGGAGGAAATGGAGAAGTTGATCCGAATTTTAGAAGATGGTGAGAAGCTAATCCACAAGAGCTCCGAGGTCTATTGTTTCAACTACTTAAGAATGGCGGTATTAATAAATTGAGGCCTTGGAGGCCTCTCTTCTTCAATATTTTCAGTTCAATTTGGAAGCCCTAATTCTGTGGGAGGTGAAATCGAATAAATTCAGTTTGAGAGATGGAGGGGTTTCCAATGAAAATTTGTGGTCGTGTGAGGCTACTGATCCGCCGGCTTTTATTGTGGGACTGGATGTGCCTCTCAGAAAATTGAAGAGGCTGCTTTTAAACGATGAAGAATCAAGGATTGTGGTGTTTGGCTCCCGAGATGTGGGAAACCACTTTGGCTAAAAGGTTTTGCTACATCCCTGGTCAAGAGTATTCCTACTAAATTCTTGCTTTCTTTCTTTCCTTTCTTTCATGTTAGTGAACTATATTTAGTATTCTATTTTTTGACTATTAAATTAGCTTTGAATATTTTCTGAATGAATATTTTGAGCACATTTGGTATGTAACTGTATCAAAAATATTCAACCTAATTGGTGCTAATCTAATAAACTATATTGGCATAATGAAGAGCAAGTGCCAAGAGCCAAATATGAGGAAGATGCCAACCAGTTAGAAACTAATGCTGAAGAAGAAATTACAATATGGGGTCATGTATACTGTTGGTTCTAGATGATGTTTGCACGGAATCTGTCCTCACAAGTTTAAGTTCCAAATGCAGGTTACAAGGTTCTCGTTAGCATCAAGAAAATGAATTTCGGATTTGTCTACCTACAACTCTGGAAATTATTGAATGAAGAAGATGCCAGAATCTCTTTTGTCACTCCAGCAACTCCCAGGGTCGAAAACTGGTTCTTCCATGCCTACTGGGGTGATCTTCTGAATAAGGTGATTTCTTTAGGTGGTGTTTCTGTTTTTTTTTTTTTTTACTTAATATTGAATATAGTTTTTATTGGTAGTATATAGAGTTTAAATACTAGTTGTTTGTTTTTTACAAAAATCAATCTTTTCCAACTTTTATCTAAATTTTGGGGAAAATAAAAATTTTATAATACATATGTTTTTATTTAATTAGTAAAAACCAATCATAATAATTGAAATATAAGAATTTTTAATATTTGAACATCTAGTTTTTTTCTTTCAGAAAACATTCAAAAGAAGTGTTAAGAAAAACTAAAAGTAAATATTATGGGTATTTTTTATTCAATAAAATTTATAAAATTCAGCAAATAACAATGAAAAATATTAACAAAAAGATCAGAATGGTTTCTCAAAAAAGAAACAAACATCACCTTAACTTAAGTTTAATTAATCTAAAATTCGCTTGGATTTTTTCACTTATAAACAGAAGGTTAATTTGGTGAAATGCAGAGATAGTGAGGCAGTGCAAGGGATTTCACTAGTCTCAGATGGTTGCCAGATCGCCCATGGTCAGCCTGGTAGAGATCTGAAAAGGCACACTGATGAAATTATGAAGGTCAACTACTGTCACTCATGAAGACGAAGTGCGTAATTGTCTCCAGAGTAGCTTAGATGCTCTCGGTGACAAGGATATTATACTGAAGGAGTGTTTTATGGACTTGGGCTCGTTTCCTGAAGACCAGAAAATTCCTGTCACTGTTCTTATAGATATATGGGCAGATCTGCACAAACTAGGCGACGATGGTGTTCAGGCTATTTAACCTTCTTCACGAATTCCGCCTCTCGGAATCTGCTTAACTTGTCCTCACAAGGCACAAGTAAGTCGCTATTTGTCTTATAGTATCTCTTGTTTGTCTTTTTTTTTTTTTTTTTTGGCCCCACTTGATGATCTTATAATTTAGTCTATCAGCATTTTATACAATTGGCAATGTCTCTATTATACCTTAATAGCATTAGAGGGATCTCAAGTCCTGCGAATATCATACACTTTACCCTTCAAGAGAGATGCTCAAACTAGAAGTACAAAAAACAAAATAAGACTCCTATTTCTTGATTTATGATTATATTTTTCAATTCGCAGCATCATTCTGAGTAACCAATTTCTGCGGGTTCTCCAGGAATGATGAAAATGAGATTGATGGGTGGTACAACGATTCCTTTGTCACGCAGCATGATCTTCTTAGGGATCTCGCCATTTATCAGAACAACCAGGAGCCCATAGAAAACAGGAAAAGACTAATCGTGACTTCACAGAAAACAGACCCTAATGAGTGGTGACTAATGAAAAGCCACCCTGATTGGTTAAGCCTGTCTTGTGTCCATCTCCACAGGTCCCCTCTCCTCTTTTATATATTTCTCTTACTGAATAGACACTATGTAGTATTTGGCATTACGCTTCCCATATTTCTGAGACCTTATAGGATATTTTGTAGACGAAAGTTTCCTCGGCAAAAGTGTGACTTTGAAGCTGGCTTAGCATTGTCTTGTCATGAAGAAAAAGCAGAATATGGAATGTAAAGTGCAGAAAGGTTCAAAATTGTGGTAAATAAATTATGGTTTGTGCTGCTGAATTGACTAATTTTCTTTGAGTACTCGGTCTTACCTGTTCTAAAGAGAATGTGTTAGAGCAAGCTCAATCCCAACGCTGTGCAACACTAGTATGGGAATTGAAGAATCTGGAGAAGCTATCCTATATGTCATAAGATTGTCAAGCTTTGCAAGTAGTACCACCCAGATTCAGAAATGTTACCAAACCTCAGAAATCAACATAGATTACTGTAATAATTTTGGTGGAATTAACAGATGGGTTTTGGTAGATTTTAGTCCGACTGGATAAGCTGAGCATCACCAATCGCCAGCAAGCTTTCTGCAATTTGCCGGAAGAAATAGGAAAGCTTCTAAATCTGGAAGTGCTTAGAATTCATGCCTGTACAAGGGTGCCAAAATTGCCAGACTTTGAATCGAAGTCTCAGAAACTGAGTGTTCTTTGATATAACTGCGTTTAAGGAATAAGGAATATGCCGAACGAATAGGAGCTAGAGTTTAAGAGAGTTCATAGATGAGAAAGAGTCAGTGAGCTACTAATAGTGATTTGATCTTCGGAATTGGAGAGGGCACTATGATGAAGACAAAGTCTGTTAGATGATTGCTTATGCACTTTGAGTCTAACATCCCATCCTCTCATGCATGACTGTTCATCTTTCGACATTATCAGTGCCTGAAGAAGTTATCAACTTGAATTGGCTTTAAAATACTGCTTTCTAAAGGACTTTCATCCTCCAAGGTGTTGAATCGTCTCCTAATTATATTAGTTCGATCCTTCGTGAGAAATCTAGTGATAATAATACGAAGCTGTGGGGTATAGGCAAATCACCTACCATAATCTGCAAATTGTGTAAAAATGTAGAAATTGATTATTAATTTAATCGATTTGTTATGGGTAGAAAAGGCTTCCATAGTTAAATGTCCTACGCATATGCTCGAAAATGGAATAATTCCTATTATGCAAGGCGTTTCAGAACCTGCAACATCACTCCTCTATCCAAACAAGAGAATGGAAATGGAAGGATTTCTTCAAACTACAAAACTCCACTCGAAGAAAAACTTTTAACAGGTGAATGCTGCACGACTTTCTACTGTACTTGATGAGCTCTCCTTGTCTTGGCACCTTGACAAGGAGGAATAGAGCATGCAAATTCGATATAGCCTAGCAAGTATTTTTCAAGTAATTCTAATCTGCAACTTGAAGTATGACAACATAAATTCAAACATTTAATGGGTTAGGAGGGTTAGAGGCTCAGAGCTATTCCACAATGCCAACCTATTTTCCTCAGCAAAAAGTCATGATTCATAGAAGAACTAATTTCTCCACATGGAAGAATGAGCCAACTATATGGATTGCGCTATCAGCTATCGCTCATCTGGTGCCTAGCAAATGTCAAAACCATATTTCAGAGACTATACTTCAAAGCTTACAACACAATTAATATGGAATAAATGAAGGATCGAATGCCAATTACCAAACTTAAAAAGTTAAAACGTGATAGGAAAAATAAATAACTCTCACAATTAATATGGAATAAATGAAGGGACTAGACTGCCAACGTTATTTCACGCATTTTTCTTAATTATTCAAAGATCATATAATTTTAAAATTCCATAAATTTCTTTATTTTAATTATATATACCTTTTAATGTGAGATGAAAAATTATTGTTATATATATTTTTTATGGCTTAGCATATTGGGGGGATGAAGCATAATAGATGTCAACATTGAGACGTACATATTATGAACACGGGAATTGACGACGCAACTCGTCTCTAAGTCTACGTTTGAGTCAATCACAGTGAATTCCCTCCATTTCGATGAAATACAGCGGAAGCTCCTGGATACTTTCCCCGCTGAAGAAGGAAACTCACTTCGAATCTTTATGTTTGTGATGTTGTTTTATCTCTAAGGGGAATTCATAACTAATTTTCAGATTTTATCCTGTTTTCTGTTCAATTGTCTCGATTTCTTTCCCTATTTCCTAAGCAACTTTTCTCAGCTACCAAACACAAAACCGCCCTAATTTTGGGGGATTGTGGTGAGAGATACTGGATAGCTTTGGAGCCTGGCTTTAGAAGCAGCGTTTGAGAAGATTCTCGCGACGATCATAGATGCAAGGATTATAACCCAATCTTCGAGTCCAGCTCTCAAAGTTGAACGACGACTCTGATCGTCCAAAGGAGGAAATGGAGCAGTGCATTAATTTATCATGTAATGAAGTATAATTATATTATAAGTAATTTTAATTATATAATTGTGAATGTTAATTATGAATTCAGTTTATATTGATAATTTAAAATTAATTAGTTATGGTAGAAGGTTTTATCTTTCTTCCTTACTTTGGTAAATTTATTTTGACCAAAGCCTAAATATTCTTTTTTATACTTTATATATATAAGTAAATAGTCTTATAATTTTTTTTGGGAATAGAAAATATTTATCCTTAATCTTAGTCATCTTTCTTTTTTATCTTGCCCTCTACAGTTTTCTTAAGAGATAAATTACATCTAATAATTTTGAATTTATAATAAATATGTTTCTTTCTCGAATCATGAGGTTTCATTATTTCAATAAAGTTATTTTTTGTAATATATTAATGTGTTTTATTATTTGATCAATTAGTTTTTATCAATAAATATTTTTGATTTTATAAAATAATTTAATAATTAGTATCAAAGTCATTATTTTTAATTTGTATTGAAGCTGTCAAATTATTTCTTTTTTATTTTTGGGCTCCACTGTGGGATGGACTTTTGAAAATATAGAGCTTTTGACTGATTTTGGATCCGCAAAGATTTTTATTTTTGGTTTGTTTCATCTGAAATGTCATGAAAACTGGAAATCGTTATCCTGCAGTACTTTTTTCCTTTGCTCTATTTGTTATCCTCTTTGATTTCTAGAAGATGAATTGGTGAAAGTTTTTTTTCATTTAATAGTTTATTTGATTGAAATTTGTATTGAAGCTGGGAAAAAGACCCAAGACACGGGCATGATGATTTCAAAACGTCCATGAAAACATATTTTTATTTTTATTTTTATTTTTGAAAGATTATTTATTTATTTTATTGTCGTCATGCCGTGAATGAAAAACCGACGAGATCATGTGGGTGTCAAATAAAGAAAATAAAATCTCTGAGAGAGTTACGGATCGATTTTTCACTTAAAAATCTACTTTTATTGTTTGCTTTGAATGGTCATGATAAGATATGACACAAATTGAAATTCATGATAGACATCACAAATTGAAATTTTATTAAATTTTTGTCATGAGTATTGATTCTCATGGAAACCTTGTTTATAATTGTTTGGTATTTAATTTATGTATGGATTGTATGCTTCTGTAAGTGAAAGCCATCAAGAACGGAGATCTATTTGTATTATAGCCTTTCACGTTTTTTAATAAACGCATCCTATTTCCATGATTTGCAATATGTTCATAATATTTTCAGTAATATTGAGCCTTTAGGAAATTTTCTTTTCAATATTTGTAATTTTACCCATTTTTATTCCTTTGGAACAAAATTCAATATTTACCAAAATTGCAATTTTTCATTATTTTATATACATTGCTTTAACAATTTGTATTTGTGAGATTTAAGATTATTTATAGCATCATATTGTGAATAAAATTATTTTCTTTTATTTTAATAAATTAAGAAATATTGAATGCTTAAGAACTTGCCTCGTAAGTTTGAACATGTTGAATATTTTTTTGGAATTAATGCTGCAACTATAATTTATCATGTCTTACGTATCACCTCAGAAAAAGCATTCATACAGATAAATGGTCATTGTTATCGATGACTTTATTATTCAAGATGCTTAGTTTGGGAGGCCATTTATTAGAAGAAAGCCGACGGTGGCTTTGATATTATGTTGCGTAAACATGTGTAATAGAATCTAGCTAATCTAATACAGTGTTCAGACAAGAGTAACTTATTAACCTCGAACTACTGTGACATATCTGATTGCTGTGCATTTGTGAGTATCGATGCAAAATATTGCGGCCATTGCCTTAATTTTGATATGTAATCTCCAAGTGGTCACTGTCGATCAAGGAGACGTTGTACTTGTGGCGCAGCAGCCCCCCGGCATAAAAGCAGATATTCGCGCTTATTTATGAAGGGTGTCGGGTTACCCACATCCACTAATATTCCTACGGCCGACGGTCATTAACTAACTGATTTTTGGGGCGTCACAAATATATTATTATAAGAAATAAAAATTTATATTTCATAAAAAATATGAGCTAAAAATTACAAAATAAATATATTTGAAACATTATATAACATTATCTAGTCTAAGTTATTGATATAATACAAAAATAATCATAATATTTATAGATGAAAAACATTGTGCTCTAGTACAAATATGATAAAATAAATTTGTCTCTAAAATTTATAATATTTTTTAGCAATAAAATTCTTAATTATATATTTCCTGTTGCTAAAATATATTTTTGTGCAAAAAATTACATGGAATGTCAAATGTTGTCACAAATTATTTTATGAATAATGTATTCTACACAAATTTCATCAAAATAGGTAATTGGCGACAAAAATTATATTTTTGTTCTAGAATCATTGAATGTAATACATATTGAGACAATTTTTAAATTTGTTGCTAATATAAATATTTAGCGACAAAATTTATTTTCCTTCCATATTAAAATTCGTCATTAATTCTCATTTTTCTGTAGTGATCCTAGAAAATACAAATTACAATCCTAGGAAAATACAACAAATCTAATAACAGGCACCCAACATCCGTCTCAAACTCATGGTGGTTTAAGAGAAACCATTCTGCTTCAAGGTAAAGCTCTAAAAGTTTCTCAGAGGAAGTGGCTGTGCCAAGATATCAAGAACCCGATCCTCGAGAACATATCAAGTGTGAGGTAATTCACAGCTGATGACAACAAAGTGGGACACAATCTCACATGCTTAAAGAGCCGCCCAATAAGACATCATTATGAGCAATTTGAATAGCACTTCGATTATCATGCTGAAGTTTAGTCACAGCGTAACAAATAACACCAAGATCCCTGTAGTGAACCAACGAACCAAATAAGTCTGAAATTTCGTAGTAGTTGCCAGCGCTCTATATCTCCGTCTAACGTCGGAATGATAAATAACTATTTGCTCGCTTTCCAAGAGAGCAAGAGAATCACCCAAGAAAACAATATCCAGGATCATCATACCCAATGAGATCACTCGCCTAATCCGCATCCCGAATATGCCCGAAGAGTTAATGAAGAATGAATAAAAATGAAGACCATCAAATATGGTGCCTTCATATCGAAGAATCTCGAGAATAGCAAATACAATGAGATCTAGGCAAACCATAAACCTGACTAACTATATGAACCGCATAGGAAATATTAGGGCGCAGTAAATAAATGGAGATAGATTAGACTCCCAACAAGCCGCCTATATGTAGAGTAGCATCGATACTGATTCGCCATCATGAGAATTGCCATGCTATAGTTATAATAGGTGTGTCGATCATCTGCTACGTGATATTGGCTCGAGAAATCATATCAGAAGTATACTTGGCCTGAGTAAGATAATAACCATTTGCAGAGAAGAAACTTCTAGACTAAGAAAGTAATTAAGAGGGCTGAGATCTTTCATTTCAAATTGATGACCAAGAAAGTGTTTTAGATCCTGAATACTCTGCATATTATCACCTATAATATTCATATCATCGACTTACAAGAGGAGAATAGTAATAATATGATTGAATCGCTTAGAAAAAGAGTCAGATCAAAAGAACCCGCCTCGAAAAACCATTGGCCGAGATAGTATAGAACTAACTTTGGTAAAAACCATGCTCGAGGAGCTTGTTGAAGACCATAAAGTGGCCACCGTAGTCAAAATACTCTGTGAGGGAACCCCGAAGGGTGAGAGTAACAAGGAGGAAGCTTCATATAGACTTCCTTTGAGAGTTCGGGAGCTGCTAAAAGGTATTTTTAGTGAACAATGGGGTGGCGGAAGGTGCCAGTGGTTTTTAAAGATAAGTGAGCCACATGAGCAAAAGTCTCCTCATAATCAATCCCATATTCTTGAGTTTAACCCCTAGCAACAAGGCGAGCCTTGTAGCGATCAACAGATCCATCCGATCGAGTCTTGATCTTATAAACCCATTTACAACAGATAGCATATTTTCCAGAGGGGAGATCAACCAGATCCCATGTTCCAACTTTATGCAAGCAGATCCAACTCTTCTTTCATAGCTTGCTTCCATAGTGGTCAGGAGGAAGCCTCATGAAAAGCTCAGGTTCCCGGAGAGAGGCAAGAGAGAAAAGCAAATGGAAAGTCACGAAGGTGAGAAGAAAGATTAGCTATCTACGGGAATGACGGCGCATGAGTCGAAGGACCAGTTATAATCCATAGTCGGGCAAGATAGTGGGCACGCCTGATGATCGCTGCCGGAAGCTCATCGATGCAAAGGAGAAGGAACATCGCAATAGAAGGAGATTTAGATGTAGAGGTGGGAGACTTCTGAAAAGGTCAAGGAGAGGATCGATAAAGGGAATAAGGGAAACATGAACATGAGGTAATTGGTAAAACATTTTGTATTCCCAAAAGACCACATGTTGAGAAACACAAAGACATTTGCTAATGGGATCATAACACCTATAACCTTTTTGACCAATTCCATACCCAAGAAAACAACACAAAGGAGAACGAGACTGAAGTTTATTTCTTTCATGATCATGAAGAAGAACAAAACAGACATCCAAAGACTCTAAGTAAGTCATAGGAGGAGAAGAACCAAACAATATATATTATAAGGAGCTTTGATTCTAAATAATGGGAGAAGGACACCGATTGACGGTGTAAATAAGTAAGATGCTCCCCAAAATCGAGAAGGAGTAGAAGCGGCAAACAATAAAAATTGATATTTGTATTCAAAATTATTATTTTTAAATATCGATAAATAAAAAATTATTCAAAATTAATATATTTGTATTTATTTTTTATATAACATTAGTTTATCCTAGTAATTGATTTATCTTAAAAATTTATATTTTTAATCTTTATATTAACACTTTATCAAACAATAAAAAGTAGTTTTCAAAAACGATTTTTAAAAAAGTAATTTTCAAAACTACTTTTGAGAATAGCTACAGAAAATATTTATTAAACTACTAGAATTCTAAATTCACAAGTTTCATTTATTTGTATTTATAGCTGAAAAAATAAAATAACTGTAGCCTCATTTTAATTTTTCAATTTAAGTAACATTTGTAATAAAAATCTAAAATTAGAATATCACATTCAACTTAACGTTCCCATTGATTCAAAATAAAGAAAACAATGTGACAAGGTCGTAGCATGGAAATTCATGGGATATGAAGAAGTAGTTTCTTCATCCAACCTTTATATCTTCATTTAAAAGTTGTTGAAATAAAATGACAAAGTCATCTTTAGATGCAAGAGATGTTATGACCCATTTTTTAATTTAGTATTAAAATGTTCAAATCCTTTAAAATACTTATCTAATATACATGTTAGGGTTATAAAATGTTTTTAAAACTATCAATTAACAACTCTTCAAAAAAAAAAACTATCAATTAACTTAACCTTTTTTTTTTAATAAAATGATAGCTTAAAATAACGTAAGTTATCTATGTCTTTGAAATTAGTTTAAAAATGTTATAGAATACCCATAAAATTCTTCAGCCCATTAGACTAATCTAGAAAAATTTAAAAATATTTGATTGAATAGATTTTATCAGTTTGAACTTTTTGAATTTAGCTAAGTCGAATGGAAACCTGAAAGAAAATAGAGAGGAAAAGTGGAAAAAAGAAAATTTGGATAGAAAAATATAAAATAAGTTTAAACTTAATAAATTAATTCTATATGTTTATTCAAAACTCATTTTATTTGTTTTTTTTTCCTATTATATAAAGACTAAGAAATTTAGTAAAACATGTAAAAATATTGATGAATTTTGATTATATTTAATTTAATTATATTTTCATGATAGACAAACAAGAAAATCATTTTCTAGTAATTTTTTCTCCTTATTACTTTCCATGTTCCAATGAAACCCAAATGCTTTTGAGAAGGCCAGATTATGTGGTTGTTCTTTTGTTCAAACTAGTCTTCATTATATATATTTTTATTTGTATCTTTTCCTGTATTACTTTTCATCTATGTCTCATGAAGATCATAAGTATTTCATCCTTATAAGTTATGATATTTTAAATGGATGCTGGCAATATTTATAAAATAAAAGCATAATTATTAGAAATTTCTCTATAAACATTTTCAGAGGTTATAAGAAAAAAAATTCATGAGATAAAGATCATACACTAACAAGACTACATGTCCCCACATGAAAACCATTTTTTTGTCTTTTAAATTATATATATATATATATATATATATTATAATTTAAGTTCATAATAGTGAGCTGACTTTTTTTTCCAGAATCAAGGCAAAGGCATTTTCAAAGTAACATAGCGGTTGCCTAGCTTGCCAACATGAAGTGCCAGAATACTTCCGAACATTTCCTATGAAGAACAAATGGTTCCTTATATCTTCACGGTTTTCAACGTCTTGCTCGCCTTTATAACTGCAGATCACTCATCGGCTTAATCATACATGCACTTACGTTGTACTATTGTTCTGTTTAATCTGAGGCGAATTTCAAAACTAGCGCTCACATTGGATCCTGTTTTCTATTTAACTATTTGGATTTTCTTTTCTGTTTCCTTCAACTTTAATTTTCTCAGCTACCAATCACAAAACTCCAAATTCTGATGGCTTTGGAGATTGTCGGAGGGGCTGCTGTAGGAGCAGTGTTTGAAAAGTTGTTGGAGGTGGTCAGAGATGCAAGGAATAAGGCTACCTCGGTCTGACTCCAGCCTCGAAAAACTCAAACAGACTCACATTCATAAAATCATGCATTCGCAGGTGGAAAGCTGGAACGATCAGTTGATCGTCCAAAGGAGGAGATGGAGAAGTTGGTCAGAATCTTAAAAGACGGGGAGAAGCTAATCCGCAAATGCTCCAATGGCCTCGTTGCAAATAACTGATGAAGGAAATGGAGGTACGCAAGTAAGATTGATGCTTTGGACGACTCTCTTCTTAAACTTTTTCAGGTGGATTTGATATCCCAAATGGAGATTTTGGCCATTTTCAAATCAGATAGATTAAGTTTGATCAGTAATATAGGGGTTTCCCATAAATATGAAAATTTGGGCTCATGTGAGGCTTCTGTGTAAGAATGTTTTCAATTATTCTTAGTTGACTCATATGATAATATTAGATTTAATATTATAAATCACGTATTCATTGGTTTAGGTGGGCGGTAAATGATTAAAATTTTAAATTTTAAATTCAATCTGACAAAAGGGTCCTCTGCCCATAAAACTCTCTCTCTCAAGAAAATTTACCATCACGAACCGAAGCCAGAGAAGGAATATGCAGAAAGCGATAGAAATAGATAATATTTTGCTTGAAGACTTGTCATTATGGATCCAGGTTAGTTACAACAAATTATTATTTTGCATAATTGTGAATATCATGAAAGCTTAAGATCTTGTAATGTTCTGGGTTCTGCGACCATGATACAAACTTAGAAATCTCAAAAAAAAAAAGCTTACATTTGTACGTGAGCTAAGTTTAGAGATTCATGATTTTCCTAAGTTTTATAGATAATGCTTTATAGGGCTTATTTGTTTTTCAAAATATTATTTTTTATGATTTAGATCATTATTGTTCCTTTAAAAGCTGATCTCTTTCCCTTTTGTTTGAATTTCTTGAATTTATTGAAATTCAAATTATAGTGTTTTATGGAGATTATCTATTTTTTTGTTGAAATTCAAATTATAGTGTTTTATGAAGATTATCTTTAAAAAAAAAAAAAAAAAATTTTTTTTTTTTTTTTTTTTTTTTTTTTTAAAAAAAAGTGATTACTCTAAATTTAAACGTAGAATCGTGTGTATGGTATAATTATAGTGTTTTATAGTAATTTTTAATTATTATAATTATCCTTCAAAGTATATTATCCTTTATACAAATTTTGTTATATCTCAATTTGGTTTTATCCAAATTTTGTTATGGATAATCGTACTTCAATGGAAGCAAGAGATTTGCATTTGTTTAATAAAAACAAAATTTTAACAAAAAAGGGATTTGAACCCATGACATCTCTCCTTGATTATAAAGGTTTTTATAACCATCGTGCCACATGTTATATCATTTTATAATATTTATGTATATAACCTTTTATGTGAAACAATTAAAGGAAAATTTTCTTTAATACATAAGAATAAATAAATTGAAAATTTGTAATCCGGTTGGTTAGTCACTGAAGTGCCCACCATAAGTGTTATAATTTTCAATTTGAATGTTTGTTTATTTATTTATGATGTTTATTTATTTAAGAAATGACAATTGTTCTCATAATGGGTGCTATAAATGATGTGATATGAATAATTTTGTGAATGATTGTGATTCATTGTTTGATTGTTTGTTCTAATAACTTATGAACATGAATGTTGGTAATATGAATACAATAGTAGTTATGTTGTGTTTATATATCCAAAGATAGTAGATACATCTAACTACTGCATTTATCTTTATCAAATTAAGTTAAATTTCTTAGCATCATTATGTTATATGTAGTATATTGATAGATTGCTCAAAGGTGAACATCAATATATGATTATTATATTTACGATATGTTTTCTTAGTCTATTAAGCATGTTAATATCAAGATCCAAACATTAATGTTATGATATTCTGCAAGAATAATGCCTCGTGCACTCGCATTTCATCCGCTCCAGCTTTTAACGGTCTTAATTTTTCAATGGAGTGAACAAATCCATTTTTACCTTGGGGTAATGGATCTAGATTTGGCACTCCGAGTCGAAAAGCCGGCAGATATTACTGTTTTGAGCACTGCTGAAGAAAAGAATCATTATAAAACTTGGGAAAGGTCAAACAGATTGAGTTTGATGTACATGCGAATGAGCATAGCAAACAACATTAAGACAACTCTCCCTAAAACTGAGCACAAGCAAAGAAATGCTAAAGTTTGTGGAAGAGCGCCCCAAACAAATTCGATAAGTCTCGCCAGACGATAATGAGTACTTTAACCACTATGAAATTTGATTGTTCTCGTATTTCATGCATGAACATGTAATTGAGATGACTAATTTGTCAAGAAGGCTTAAGTCATTAGGAATGGAGGTGGATGAAAGCTCTCATACAAGCCATCTTTAACTCCTTACCAAGTGAGTAATGGTCCCTTCCAAATGAACTATGTAATACCTATGAAGGACAGTGGAATGTGCATGACCGTATAGTATGCTAGTTCAGAAGAGACTGCACTTAAAACCAAGGAATTCACTCCATTAATTATGTGACCAATCAGTAAGAGCGCCGGAAAGAAAAGGAAACATAAGTAAAGGAAAAGTGGCCACCAAATTCTCAAGAGCCCGCTTTATGATTCATAAGAAGTGGCTCTAAAGCTACGTAGATGCTGCCACTTTTGTAAGAAGACTGGGTATTTCAAAAGGATTGTCCTGCATAAGGTTTGGTTCGAAAGAAAGGTAAACATAATGCTTATGTATGTTTCGAATCATATTCGTCAAGTTCCTAATAACACTTGGTGGCTTGATTCTCGGATGCACAACCCATGTTCTAATATAATGCGTGGATTCCTTCAATCCAAACCACAAGACCAAATGAGAAATTTGTCCTAATGGGCAATTGAATGAAAGCTCCAATGGAAGTTGTTGGGACTTACCGTCTTATTCTTGACAGTGACATCATTTGGATTTATTGGAAACTTTTTATGTACCTAGTATATCTAGAAATTTAGTTTCACTTTCCAAACTTGATAAAGCTAGATATGTATTAAAATTTGCAGGTTGTTTCGCTTGTACAAAACACATGTATGATTGGTGGTGGTACATTATGTGATGGATTATATAAAGTAACTCTTGACAATCTATATGCTGAAACTCTTATGACCTCGCAGATCATAATGTTGGTAATTAAACGTGGTTTAGCCACGAACAACTGGCTATCATGGGCATAAACGCTTGGGACATATTTCCAAAGAACGGTAATGGAAAGATTAGTAAAGAATGAAATCCTTTCCAAACTTGGATTTTACTGATCTAAGTGTATGTATCAGTAAACAAAACAAAACACACAAAGAAGGGAGCCACAAGAAGCACACAATTAAATAATACATCGATATATGTGGACCTTTGATGTCATTCTTTTAATAAAGAAAATATTTTATCACTTTTATTGATGAATTTTACGTTATGGTTTATTTGGTTACATGAAAAATTCAGCCGTAGCGCCTTAGAAATTTTCATTAATGTAGTTGAAAGGCAATTGGATAAAAATGTGAAAATTGTAAGATCCGATAGAGGTGGTGAATATTATGGAAGTTATGATGAAAAAGGACAACACCCTGGTCCATTTGCTAGATTTCTAGAAAAGCTGGTATATGTGCACACACATTAATGCCAAGTACACCACAACAAAATGGTGTATCGAAAGGCGTAATGTAACCTTGTTAGATATGGTTAGGAGTAGCATGTAGCAATGCATCTCTTTACCTATTTCATTGTGGACTTATGCTCTAAAGCCATGTATCATTTGAAAATAGGGTTCCTAGTAAGGCAATTCAAAAAAAAACATCTTTGAACTATGGACTCGAAGGAAACTTAGTCTAAGTCACCTACATGTTCAAGGTTCGAGAATTAGATATTATAATCCACATGAAAAGAAACTGGATGCAAGAACAATCAGTGGTTATTTCATTGGTTATCCAGAAAAGTCGAAAGGGTTTAGATTTTATTGCCCTAACCATATTACAAGGATTATAGAATCTGGGAATGCTAGGTTCATTGAGAATGATGAAGTAAGTGGGAGAGAAACACCCCAAAAAGTGGATATTAAAGAAATGAGGGTACAGATTCCTTTAACTTGTATCCCTAATCAAGCTATTCTTCCTCCAATTGTTCCTCAAGTTATTGAACCGATTAATAACCCTGATGAACAATATGAAGGACAAATTAATGATCCCATTACTCATAATGAAATTGTGATTAATGAACCTGGAGTAGATGAATCACAACCAATAGCATTATGAGACTCAAAGAGAAGTTTATCGCCTATTCCTAATGATTACGGTATACCTACACGAGTCGTAAAGACGTAGGAATTGAAAATGACCCAAGACATTTTCACAAGCCATGAATATGTTAATTTCTGATAAATGGTTAGAAGCCATAAAAGATGAGTTAAAGTCTATGGTACGTAATGAAGTCTCGATCTTGCTGAATTACTTTAAGGTCATCAAAAGGTTGGTCAGTAAATGGGTCTTTAAGACTAAACGTGATTCTCGTGGTAATTTTAGAACGCTATACGATTAGTTGCCAAAGGGTTTACTCAAAAAGATGGCGTTTAACTATATGAGACCTTTCAATTGCCTCAAAAAGATTCATTTAGAATTATCATGGCTTTAGTAGCTCATTACGATTTATAGTTACATCGTTCGATGTGAAACTCGCTCTTTTAAATGGAAATCTAAATGAAGAAGTTTATATGGATCAACCAATGGGTTTGAGAAAAAGGAAGGAACATATGGTGTGTAAACCGAAAAAGATCAATATATGGATTCTAAAATGCTTCCCGACAATGGTATCTTAAGTTCAATGATACCATTGCTTCTTTCTGGGGTTTAAAGAAAACATCATTGACGCGTATATATCCGAAAGTCAAGTGGGAGTAAGTTTATATTTATGATTCTATGTTGATGATATCTACTAGCAACTAACGCATCTTCATCTCTTATATGAAACGAAAAGGTTTCTCTCTAATAACTTTGGAAATGAAAGATATGGGTGAGGCGACGTATGTGATTGAAATAGATATTCCGTAATAGATCAAGGAATGTTAGGTTCAGTTCCTAAAATCCTATATAAATAAAGTTTGCAGAGATTCGTAATGCGCATCATTGCTCGCTCCCGTTCCAATTCATAAAGGAGACAAATTTAGTCTCATGCAATGTCCACGGGATGATTTTGGAACGAAACAAATGGAGGCAATTCCTTATGCATCCGTTGTCGGGAGTCTAATGTATGCTCAGACGGTACAAGACCGATAAGCTTGCAGCTGGGAATGTTGGGAAGATACCAGAGTAACTCGGGTTAGACTACATTGGAAAGCCGCAAAGAAGGTTCTAAGATATCGCAAGGAACAAAAGAATACATGCTGTTTATAGAGATCCGATCATCTTGGAAGTAATTGGATATTCAGACTGATTGCGCCGGGCCGCGGTAGACACACGAAAGTCCACTCAGTGGGCTATTTGTGATCTTTTAGCCGGAGGGGCCATCTCGAAGAGTAAAGCGCCGCTGATCGCTATCTACCATGGAAGCTGAATTCGCGGGCTTGCTTGAGGCATGTCTAAGTTTAAATGGTCAAGGGAACTTTATTTCGTGGCTTGGGATTGTTGGACAAAGATAGCTGCATCGAAAAATTACAGACAATTCCCGCAAGAGTCTTCTTCAAAGAAGAACGATAAGACCAAAGGTGCTAAGCATATGGAATTGAAATACTTTGGTCGCAAAGAAGAGGTTCAAACAAAGAGTGTCAATAGAAATATACTTACTCACCTTATGATTGCCGATCCTTTGACAAAAGGGTTACCGCCCAAAACATTTACTGGTCATGTTGAAAGAATGGGCCTCATGTCTAATTATTCATGATCATCGATTCAAAGATAATGTGTATATTGACACTTGAGCTCATTAAAGTACAAGTTTATGAATTTTTCCTTGTTTATACTCTTATGTGTATATAATTTTGATGATGATTGATAAAATTGTGACTTACTTTGAATGGAGATAATAAATATTTGATCAAATATATCTCACTTATGAATAATGGTTGAAGAAAGAAGAGAATTAATATTATATGGTGCATGGAAGGAACTATGTCGATAATGACGTACAACCGCCATGACTCTTGTTAGTTCTTATTCTTAATTATGATTTATGATGATGCCAATGAATGAATGAAAGTACGCGATATCACATGAGTCAAGTGGAGAAATGTAAGAATGTTTTCAATTATTCTGGGCTGACTCATATGATAATATTAGATTTAATATTATAAATCACGTATTCATTGGTTTAGGTGGCACCGCTTGATGGAAGCGGTAAATGATTTAAAATTTTAAATTTTAAATCAATCCATTTAAAAAGGGTCCTCTCCCTGCCCATAAAACTCTCTCTCAAGAAAATTTCACCATCACGAACTGAAAGCGAGAGAAGGAATAGAAGGGTAAAGGGATAGAAATAGATAATATTTTGCTTGAAGACTTGTCATTATGGATCCAGGTTAGTTACAACAAATTATTATTTTACACCAGAATATCATGAAATCTTAAGATCTTGTAATGTTCTCGGGTTCGTTAACTGCTACACAAACCCAAATTTAAAAATAAGTTTACATTCCGATCCGCCGGCTTTGTTGGTGGGACTAGACGCGCTCTCAGAATTGAAAAAGGCGGCTTTTAAAGGATGATCATCATGAATCAAGAATTGTGGTGTCACCGGAGGTTGCGGGAAACCATCGTACAAAAAGGCCTTGTCGAAGACAAGCAAGCCGGGCGTATTCCTACTTAAATTCTTGCTTTCTTTTCTTTCACTTAGAGGCTAACCCGGAAAATAACAAAGAAAAAAATATATATTAAAGAAAATAATTTTTTCATGTTTTGTTTTATAGGGTGAAAATTAAAAATAAATATAATCAAAAATTCTTAAAATTATATATATTTTTAAATTTCTTAACTGAAAAACAAATAAAATGAGTTTGTATAAATATATAAAATTAATTTATTAAATTTAAACTTATTTTTTATTTTTCTTTCACTCTTCCTCTTCATATATTTACTTTCCTTAGTACTTTTCCGATACCAAATAGAGCCTTAATGTTTCTGAACCAAATGAAATATTGTATGAACTTAATTATTGCTAATTTACTTCTTTCTACCAATTTGAACAGAATATTTTGAGCACATTTTCTATGTGACGGTGTCGAAAGCATTCGACCTAATTGGCATAATCAATAAACTATATTGGCATAATGAAGAGCAAGTGCCAGTGTTTCAAAATGAGGAAGATGCAGTCAACCAGTTAGAATCCACGCTGAAGAAGAAATTACAATATGGTGGTCGTATATTTGTTGGTTCTAGATGATGTTTGGTGCGGGGTGGAATCTGTCCTCGCTAAGTTTGCAAGTTCCAAATGCAGGGTTACAAGGTTCTCGTTACATCAAGAAATGAATTTCGGTGACGGTCTCACCTACAACTTGAAATTATTGAATGAAGAAGATGCCAGGAATCTCTTTTGTCACTCAGCAATCCCCCAGGGTGGAACTGGTTCTTCCATGCCTACTGAAGATCTTCTGAATAAGGTGATTTCTTAGGTGGTGCTTCGTTTTTTTTTTATTTTTACTTAATATTGAATATAATTTTTGTTCTGAATAGTATTTAATAGAATTAAATATTTAGTTTTAAAAAAAAAATCAATATTTTAATTTTTATCTAAATTTTGAGAAAATAAAAATTTATAATACATATTTTTTTATTTAATTAGCATGAAATTGAATCGTATCAATTGGAAATACAAGATTTTTTTAATATTTGAATATCTAGTTATTCAAAGAAGCATTACATTAATTAATCACACCTGCTTGGATTTTTCATTTTTGTTAAACAGAAGCAGCTAATTTGGTGAATGTGATAATAGTGAGGCAGTGCAAGGGATTTTACTGGCCCTAGAGTATTGGCAGATCGCTCCATGGCCAGCCTGTAGAGATCTGGAAAAGACACTGATGAAATTATGAAGGTCAATCCATTGTCAATTATGAAGATGAAGCATGCAATTGTCTCCGGTAAAAGTAGCTTAGATGCACTCTGTAATAACAGGATTATACTGAAGGAGTGTTTTATGGACTTGGGCCTGC
Source organism: Tetrastigma voinierianum (assembly GCA_016808115.1). NCBI lineage: Eukaryota > Viridiplantae > Streptophyta > Magnoliopsida > Vitales > Vitaceae > Tetrastigma > Tetrastigma voinierianum. Next base: position 906,722 of record JAEQBH010001291.1, read on the forward strand.
TTCTGAAGACAAGAAAATTCCTGTCACTGCTCTTATAGATATATGGGCAGATCTGCACAAACTAGATGAAGATGGTGTTCATGCCATTTCTAACCTTCACAAACTCCGCTCTCGGAATCTGCTTAATCTTGTGCTCACAAGGTAAGCGGGCTTCCTGTTTGTCAGTAATAACCTTTTTTTTCTCCCTAGATTGATCTTAGATTCTTATGATTTAAATGGTGTCTTTTTTTTTCTTTTTCTTTTTTGCTTGATTCCAAATAGAACTTGAAAAATAAATAGAAACTTATGGTGTTAAGCGTCGGATCCCTTGTTTTGTAATATTTTATTTATATTAAGCATTATAAGATAAAAAATAAATAAATATATTATTCTTTCTATTTAAAAGAAACCAAAGGATCCCTTTGGTTCCAGTTTTTTAAAGTTGTTCTTAAGAAATGTTTTTGGAAACACATAAAACACTATTTTAATGATCTATGAAAATTATTCTTGTTCTTTGAAATTGGGACCAAAGGTGTTGTTCTCTTTATTTTTTAGAATAAAAAACAATTTTCAAAAATGGAAAACAAACAAGACAAATATTTTAAAGTTTTCAACTGAATTTATAAATAACTTTTATAAAAAAACTTAAACAAATATCTCCCCACTCCTAGTGTTTATGCAGGGTAGTAATGTTTCAGATTTTAATTTTTAAACAGAAAATCAGTATGGATTCCAAGTGCTGATAATTTCTGCAATTAATTCTACCTCATTTGTTTTTAGGAGTGGTAAGATCACATGAACATATTTCTCAGTCCATAATATCAGTCTGAGTAACCAATTTCTGTGGATTCTATAGGAATGGTGCAAATGAGAATGATGGATGGTACAACGATGCCTTTGTCACGCAGCATGATCTTCTCAGGGATCTAGCCATTTATCAAAAGCAGCCCAGGGCCACGCACATAAAAGGAAAAGGCTAATCCTGAACTTGACAGGAAACAGACTCCCTCATTGGTGGTCTAATGAAAAGCAACTCCAATTAAGTGCTCGTCTTGTGTCCATCTCAACAGGTCCTCTCTCTCTCCCTCCCACACATAACTGGAATCTATGGCTTGTTTGGTTCATATTTTTGAAAACTGTTATTAAGAACAGTTTTTTAAAACACAAAAAACATTATTTTAAAAACAATAAAACACTATTTCAAAAATTATTTTGAAAACGGTTTTTCAAACCACAAAAAACACTATTTTGAAGATAGAGAATTGATTCTTTTTTTTAAAACTGTTTTTTGTTACAAAACAAAAGAATAAGGAAAGCAGGCTTGCATTTAGTTCCCAAATTACACTAAGGCCCGTTTTGTTCTTGTTTTTTAAAACTATTATCAAGAACAATTTTTAAAAACACAGAAAACACCATTTTGTTGTTTTCTAAAAACTGTTCTTATCCTCTAAATTTAATGTTTTTTGAATTCTCTATGTTTTCTCAGAACAAATAAACTGGAAACAAACATGTTCTTATTGTTTTCCTTGTTCTTCTTGTTTTTTAGAACAGAAAATAGTTTTCCAAAATAGGAACCAAATGAGCCCTAAGTGAGGAGTGGGGAGCAAATCTTTTGAAAACACCATTTTGGTGTTCTTTATGTTTTCAAAAGATGTTATTAATAACAGTTTTCAAAAACAGAAACCAAACAATAAACACCAGTTTTCAAAGATACCATAGTTTGGAAAATATATTGTTTGCATGAACATTTTAATTGAGATGCTTAAATTCAAAGTAAAAGTGGTATCATTTAACCATACCAGTGATTTATGTTTTACTTTTATCCTCTAATATCAATTTAGACCTGTTTGATTCTCTAAAATTTTGAGGAAAATGCAAGAAAAAAATATAGGAAAATTAGGGGAAAGAAAAAATGAAGGAAAATAAAACTAAAAATAAATCTAATCTATTTTTATTTAATATTTCCAAACTCATTTTATTTCTTTTCATTTGTCATTATAAAGAGATTAAATAATTTTAAAATATTAAGTTTTACGAATTATTTTATGTATATTTGATTTTCTTTGACATTTTCATTAGACATCCAAACATGAGAAAATCATTTTTCCTTAACATTTCTTGTCTTAGTTGTGTTTCTGCAAATCCGGGGTCACGTTGACAACTTGTCATCTGTGGAATTCTATGGATTTCGAGGTGCAGATACCACATGGTTGTGTCCCATTTATCGGGATCCATATTTCCGCAAAAAAAATCGGGCAGAGTCTCCTTTGTTCGGAGACCTCTACCCAACATACAACCTTTGTTCGGGGACCTCTACCCAACATACAACCTGTATAATAGTAATCCATAAGAGTTTATTTCAACACTCTTATACAGAACATATATTAAAACTAGCTTATTCTAATATAGTTTACCCGACACCACCTCAATACGTCCCTTTATCGGGACCCATTCATTCATATTTAAATCAAAAATATGAAAATTAACAGTTAATGACAGTCCATAAGAGTCTGATCATAACCCTTTTATCATAATTACATCTTCATTGTATTAAATAGTCAAGAACTTAATTACAATTCTTTTTACATAAAATACTTTACAAAAGTATTGTCAAGGCTTTATGTCGAACTTCTTCATAATCACGGCCTTGTTGAGCTTGATGTTCCACATGCACCCTACTGTGCACGAAGGGGTCGCGGCGGGATGAAGCGATGCACAGTGAAATTTCTCCCTCTGAGGGCTACTCCCCGCCTAAATGTACATGAAATGGAGTACATAAAACATCAAACCATATTCCATATAAATAATGCAATCCTATATGGAATGTTCCGTGTCATGCATGAGATAAGACTCCTCATGCCCACAACCCAAGTCATTGACTCCTCACACTTGCAGCATGGGAGTGTGAAAAATAATCCATTGGTGTTTCCACTTGATGACTTAACCCATTAGATGACCCTCCAATTTTGAACATCAAATCCCATGTGTTTATTTGGGTTTTGCGAATTTGCAAGGGAGTCTCACCGCCGGGCTTCACAGCCTTCCAGAGCACTTTAGCGAACTTCGTCGTTGGATCGTATAATACAGCAGAGTATTGGTGTGTCTTTCACCACAGGGGGGATGTCTTCCACAAATCTTGCTTCACTCAAACACATGTGATTTATTAGTATTATTATTTTACCTCACCGTGAGTCTCAATTTTGGACGTTGTCCTACTACAGTTCATCTTGCATTCACAAAAATGGTGAATAACTGCCTTCTCCATGGTACACAGGCTCGACGCGATGTGACCGTGCATATGAAATGCAATCATGTCATTTCATGCGATGTTATACTACATGCACAATAAGAGCTACATGAAACATTTATAAATTCCGGATAATTATATTTTCGACATATAATTTTCATTCATCACCACTTCCATGTTAATACATCCCGCAAGTATATATTAACATGAATTTTATATACAAATACATATTATTTATTTTTCCAACAATAACATACAAAATGACTCAAATCTCAAACCCATATACAACAGGGCACCTCTTGGTCCATTCACGGTTCGTCATCGAATTACTATGATACCAAAACACACCACAAAACCCGAAGACATCAGTCTCGGGATCAAAACCAAACTGGCTGGAGTCTCAGAAACTGGCTCAAAAGCAGGTCTTGAAATTTATATTTGGGTTGTCTTCAAAACATTCCAAAAAATTCCTACACTCAGTCCAAAAAATTGGGGACTGAAATTTATGGCATTTCACGGCCTCTAAGCCAATCCCAAGCCATTAAATGACCTTTAGACTAGAAATAACACAAGTAGGAAAATTCCCTACCTCGTGGAGTTTGACGAAACTCCAAGATTTTGGTGTCCACGCGTAGCTCTTGTCGCGTAGATCAACTTTGCCTTCTGCTCCGAAGAAAACCAACGGTCCGATTTCCGTAAATCTTAAAGAGAAGAGAGAAAAAATAAACTCCTTCCTCTCTCCTAACGCTCTCCCTCTCCCTCTCCCGTCCCTTTTTACTTTTCTTTTTTATTTTCGTTTTTATCTTTTTTTTTTATCTTTATTATTATTATTATTATTATTATTATTATTATTATTATTATTATTATTATTTGAATAAATGACTCATATTGTCTCATTCGGATCCGTTTTTCTACCCCAAAACAATTTATTTCTTTTCGAGTTCAATTTATTTTAAATGAACTTAACTCAAACCATTCTAACTTAAAGAGATTTTATTAAAAATGTGATCTAAAACGTGGTGACTTATCACCCGAAAATGCGTAAATATTCCGACTATCTGAATTTGGCCAAAACTTTTATGGGTCACTAGATTCGCGAGGCAATTCTAGCAGCACGATCAGTTTCGTCATCGAGATCTAGAGAATTTTGTAGGCTTCCACTGAAGCCCTTATGGCAATTTATTTTTATTATCATTTGTCGTTTGAAAATTTCTAATTTTCGGGTTTTATTCTTCACCCTTAAAAGAATTTAAGTCCCTCGAATTCACACCTCTGCGTGGGCGTGTCGGTCACATGCATGGCACAACCTTACAACTCGAAGATGGTGTCGGGTATGATAACGCCCTAGGTCACAATCATTAACTGCCGATAATTTGTCAACTCATCCATGTCAGAATGACATCAAAACCCGATGTCTACCACGAAGGTCCACCATGACGAGAATCGAGAGATCTCTATCTCAGTCCTTACATACGTCCTCTCGCCGAGTTCCTAAGGGAGAATTTCGAACAACGGCTTCCCTAAAGGCCTCAACCTCTAAGCGAACCTATCACACTTAAGATGCAATAATGGGCATGATGCATGGGGACAACATATATGCGGGTATGAAAACGTACCACACTGTCGACCTGATCTGCACTCGGCAGTGAGTACGATAAAGTAGACACGCCCTGGGTCTATGAAGTCTGGCACCGTGAGCCACAATCTGACCTCGACCCAAAATCTAGCTCCTGACCTATCTGCATGTGGCAGAGAACCTTTTGTGTAACACCTTGGGGCGTACTAGTCCCTCTGTAGCCCGCACTGGGTGACAAGGAACAAGCGTAATCACTTTTGTCCCACTAATGATTGGGACTACACTGTCCCATAACTCTGGGATCCCTGCCTTTGTGGACAATCCCTTCTCATGCCGAGGCTGATGCTTGATAAAAACGTGTCCTTGACCACGGCTTTGGCTCCCATACAAGGCGCTCTTGGGACAGAAGTCCTCTATCTCTTTCCCAAACTCGAAGGAGGGGTGATCTCCTTCCTCTTCCTGGCACTCGCACATCCCGAATGCCCCATCGCGTCCTCCATCTCTCTCTCTGCAGCCGGGCCCGTCCCGACCATAGGGTGATTTCTATAAAGCGGAGGCCCGCGATCTTGCAAAGATGGACAACTTCAGTCATTCTCAAACCTCGACCTTGGCCATGTTGTATTACATAGTCATCACCAAGCGTGCCAACTCATTGAATGCGGCCCGCGTGCTCATCATCATGCGTTCGCCCGGCTCTGCGGAACTCTTAGGCCTTTGCATGTCTAGCGATTACGGAAAATACTTTGCTCGTAAAGAGCTATGGGAACTTTGCCCAAGTCATTGTTTTGCCTCGTCTCGAGGTCTTAGCCCGATCACACACTTGGGACTCACCCTCTATGGCCCAGGCAGGCTAACACGATCCTCATAGCGTCGGAGGTAATCTCCATCGCCTCACAGAATCCCTCTCATTTTACACATACCACAGGCCATGTCGGCTGGCTGGATCCCCTCCCTATGTAAATGTCGGAGGATGATGTGCCTTAAATATTTGGAGGTTACTCGGACCTCCACTGACACCACAGCTGTAGTGCTTTGTGCAATGGCCGGCCATTTTGCAAGCTAACAACCTCGCAGCAAGGCCTGCGGTGTTGAAATCTTTGGTGGTGCCAGCTGGCACTTATACGTGGAGCTGACCTCGCGCGTCGCAAACCTCGACTTGCCATCTACACATGTCAAATGGCAACAAACTTTATTTAATTTCATTTCCATCTAAATAGTAATGCGCATGCAAATTACTAATAGACTTGACAACCATGAACTGACCCGTTCATCACCTAAGTGGTGCTAATTGCCAACCACTCCTTTTTTTATTTATTTCAATAAAATTCAACACTTTTCGGTTCATTCCATTTTCGAACCCCTAAGGTTATAGTTCCTAACCTTAGCATTCCACACACCTAATCATAACCGCAAATCACCATTCATACTTTATCATCACGGGTGTATATGTTTTTAAACAATTTGTAACACCTGATTCTGCTGATCACGAACATGGAACACATATCGAAACCTGACATGAAACACGCCCATTGCATGTAATGGTCTAGAAACTTGAATCCCATGAACTCCTAGGTATTAGTGTATCTAAACTACGTGCAAGCTATGTAGCTAGTATCAATTTCACCATAATAGCCATGGCCCTAAGCCCATGTCCTTCAAAATATAGGTATTCGTATACCTATCTTTGATACCATCTTTGTGACACCCCAAATCACAGGGTCAGTTCTTGACAGTTAACTTTGTGGATTTTCAGATTTGCCGAATCCACCACATGGTTGTGTCCCATTTGTCGAGATCCATATTTCCTCAAAAACATCGAGCGAATCTCACGCTTTGTTGGGGACCTCTATCGACATACAGCACAATATAATAGTGATCCATAAGAGTTTATTTCAACACTCTTATACATAACATATATTAAAAACAAAGCATAATATAGTTTGCCGACACCACCTCAATGCGTCCTTTACGGGACCCATTCATTCTATTTAAATAAAAATATGAAAATTAACGATTAATGACAATCCATAAAAGAGTCACGGCCCTCTTACCATAATTACATACCCGACCTTTATTTATACAATAGTCAAAAGAATTTAATTACAATTCTTTTTACATAAAATACTTTACAAAAAGTATTGTCAAGGCCCACATGTCGACCTTCTTCATAATCATGAAAACCGTCGAACGCCTCTCCACAGCCCACCCATACTTGAAAAGGGGGTCCTGATGAGGGTGGCATTCACTAATAAGAAGAATTACCTACAAGGGGCTACTCAGCCTAAATGCATGATGGTACATAAAACATCAAATCATATTCCGCATATAAATAATGCAATCCTACTCATGGAATGTTAAGGTATCATCGCTGTGAATGAAGACTCCTCATTACCTGACAGAGTCCTACTTGAGGCACCTCGCACTTACAACGCCAGAAGTGTGAAGATAATCATTGGTGTTTCACTTGATGACTTAACTTGGTGGATAACCTCCGATTTAATTTATCAAATCTCGTGAGTTTATTTGGGTTCTGCAATTTCGGGGGGTCTCACGCGGGCCATAGCATGCCGACACTCGCGAACTTTCATCATTGGATACATATGTCTAACCAAGAATAAAATTTGTGTCTTTCACCTTGGGGGGGATCTGTCCCATCTTGCTTCACCCAAACACACATGATTTATTATTATTTTTGTTTTACCCAACCATGAGTCTCAATTTTGGACGTTGTCCCATTTCTGAACTCACCACATTCACCAAGAATGGTGAATAACAATACCATGCACACACATCCGACTCGATGCGATTTGACTATGCATATGAAATGCAATCATGCCATTTCATGCGATGTCATACTACATGCACAATAAGAGTTACATGAAACATTTATAAATTCCGGATAATTATATTTTCGACATATAATTTCCATGTTAATACATCCCTGCAAGCACATATTAACATGAATTTTACATACAATAGCGTATTATTTATTTTTCCAATAATAACATACAAAATAGCCCAAATCTCGGACCTATATACAACAGGGTACCTCTTGGTCACTTAACGGTTCAGATCCCTTAAATTCTTGTGATGCAAAACACACCCTGAAGCCAAAGACATCAGTCTCGGGATCAAAACCAAACCCAAACTCAATCCAAAACTGCCCAAAAATAGTCTTGAAATTTCAGCACAAAAAGATAATAAAACATTCAAAAGTACTCACAAAAATTCCTACACTCAATCAAGAATTAGGGATGAAATTTATAGCCTTTCACAGCCTCTAAGCCAATCCCAAACCATTTTCTAACCAGAGATTTTAAGTAAAAATCCGTCCTAATCATTAGCGACTTATCACTAAAAAATTGTAAAATATTCCGGCTGTCTTAGAATTTGTGAAACTTTAAGGTTACTAGATTTAAAGCTAAGAGCAATTTATAGGCTATGATCCATTTCTTCATCCAAGATCTAGAATTTTTGAAACTTTCACGAGCCCTTAGACAATTTATTATTTTTATTATCATTTTGTCATTTTTAAAATTTTCTAATTTTCCTGGGTTTTACATTAGTACTTTTGGTAAACTAAGCACAACCTTAGGCTCTGTTTGAAACCCAAAAAGTACTAGTAAAAGAAAAAAAAACCAAGGAAAATAGTTTTCTCATGTTTGGTTTTACCATGAAAAATATAAAAGAAAATCAAATACAATAAAAATTTCTCAAAATTTTACATATTTTCTTAGGCTCCTTATCACATGTGAAGAGTCAAACAAACTAAAAATGGCCTTACATGAACTTACAAAAATAAATGAGGAATAAATTGAGAGACCAAGAGCTATCATGCTCGTATTTAAATAATAGAAACTCTCACAAAAGCTCAAACTTGTAGGATTTTGGTTTAATATGAATATCATGCATTCAACTATAATAAAGAGAAACAAATAAAATGAGTTTGAATAAACATATAAAATTAATTTATTAGGTTTAAACCTATTTTTGTTATTTCTCTCCAAATTTTATTTTCTTCAACTTTTTCCTTTTATTTTCTTTTCATACTTCTTTTCGGGTTTCAAATGGAGCCTTGTCATAGTTTGGAACCTAAAAAATACTAAGAAAGGAATAAATAAAGGAATTTCAAATGGGAAGAAAAGCGGCGCAAGAAGAAAATTTGAAGGAAAACAAACATAAGTTTAAACTCATTTTATTATTTATATATTATATAAGCACTAAACTTAAAAGTATCTAAAATTTTTGAGAAATTTTGATTATATTTGATTTTCTTTGATATTTTCCATGATGAAATCAAATGTGAGAAGAAAATTATTTTCTTAATATTTATTTTCTTTCCTATTACTTTAGGTTTGGCCCCGAGTCTTAGTGTTTTGCCCCCTCAACTTATTTTTTGATTCCATCACTAAAGCAGGCCCTTGGTGTGCTTTTTAAAAAAAAAAATTTATATAAATTTAGTGTTCTCTGTATCTTAAAAAAAAAATCAAATATATTCTCTATAATTTCCTGGTTGAACTTGTTTTTTAAAACAAAAAACAGTAAACACATTTGGCATTACGTCTTTCCCTACCTACTGACACTAGTAGGATATTTTGTAGATAAAATGTTCCATGCTCCTCAAGCTGGCCCAACATGCAAATTCCTGAAAGCTAAGGTTCCTAATTCCTGAACTTTAACCACACACAAAATAAATAATTGCGAGTTCATGGAAAGCGAATGTAATGTACAAAAGCTAAAAGGTTTTAATAGTAACAAATTATGGTTTCTGCATTTCTGAATTGATCACTAATTTTTCACTACTCGGTTCCTTATGCAATCTAAAAAGAATGAGATTGGAGAAAGTTTCAATTCCAACACTATGCAACACCATTACGGAATTGAAGAATCTAGAGAAGCTATCCTTAGTCATGTGTCATAAGTGTTGGGTTTTGGGCTCCCTTCCTATGTGGAGTAAAAGCCCAACATTGTGAGGGCCCACTTGTCTCACTTATTTAAGTGGAGAGGGGGGTGATTAGAGGCGTGAGGGAGTGTGCTCGTTTTGTGAGAAATATAGCAGCAAAGAGAGAGAAGAGGAAAGCCATGTTTGCATCCACGAGGGGTAGTTTTTCGATTACAAGCTAGCAGTTGTTCACCGTTGGATCGGGCTGATTTTGAATGAAAGGTTCGGGCTTGTGATGGTCATTCCAATACGATTTGGATCGTGATCGATATCTGAGCGGGGAGATAAGTCAACACTTGGTTTATATTCTGCTTTTGGGGTCTTTCTTTTTTCTTCTTATTTTGCATTGGAAGCATTGATGTTTGATTCTAGATTGTGATATGTGCATACACGTGCCAGTAGTGGCAACAAGATGGAAAGTGATAGTGGGCCTAGTGGCAAGATGGAAGACTTGGTCTAATTTGTTTGTTCAGTCATTAATTGTTGAGTCGGTTATTGAATAAGTCTTGGTAGTAGAGTGGGTGCTGATACGTATTTGCAGCATATTAGGCATTTCCTTTTTTCCAGCTTTGTTTGGTATTTTCTCTTCCATGTGTAGCTATCATATAACTGAAGGTGAATAAAGTAAGTAGCTTTATCACCAACGAGTTCCCTCTTTGTCTTATCCCTTTACGCCCTTAACTCAAAAATTCCTTCATATCATTGGTATCGAGAACAAGTTCGACCGCTGCTTGGACACTCAGCGGCAAAACAAATGCGAGAATTCATAGCGATGTTAACGAAATCTTAGCACGACACGATACCAGTTTTGATCAGGTGAATGCAGTCTTACAGGAAGTGTTAACCGAGCTTCAAGCTCTTAGAGCCTCCCATAACCAAAACACTAGCCCACGTGATGACTCCTCACACCCACATACTTCTCGTTCTAACATTATCAGTGACCACCCTCATCAACACCTCAAGTTGTCCTTCCCAAAATTTAACGGTGACGACCCAACTGGTTGGATTTACAAGCGAAACGATGCTGATTTCAGAACATTGCACGAACAACAGAGTTCATCTGGCCTCCTTCCATTTAGAAGGCATCGCCCTGCAATGGCACAGATGGTTGACGAAATTCCGTGGACCGCTCCATGGGTTGATTCACAAGAACGTTGACTTGATTTAGTCCGGTAGGCTATGAGGCGGATTAGACTTATCAAGAAGCTTTTAGCTTTCCGCGAGGAGTTGATGGCACGCGAGAATTTTCTCATCGATTTGTTTTTATTGTAGGACTTGATTAAGTCGCATAGATGTAAAAAATTAAACAACCGCGAACCTTGGCAGATACAATAGGAGTTGCTAGGCTGATCGAAAGAAGAAGTACGATAATTGTGGAAGCCAGACCGCGGCAAACTCGTTTCCAACTGGCCTCACATTGACACCGGGCGCCACGGCAGCGGCTAGTGTGCTGGGACCTCCCTGACCCGGTGTATGAACCTTGAGTTGAGCGGCTCGACGGCGACATTCCGCAGAATCACGATCAAGAGCGCGTGACGGCGAGAGAAGGGATTATGTTGTGCGCTGACGAGAAGTTCGTTCGCGGCCATCGTTGCGAGCGACCTCGATTATTCATGATGAGGGATTTCCCTCGTATGAACATTGAGGATGTCGAAGGCGCTCAGCCGGAACAAAACATCATGAAGTTATACCATAAATTTCTTTTCATGCAATTGCAGGAACCGAACACCCACAAACCATACGCGTTTTGGGCAAGCTGAAAAACAAGAATGTGATGGTGCTAATAGATGGTGTAGTACGCACAACTTCATTGATCATGCTATAGTCTCTAAAAGTTTGGGTTACCGGTGATCAAGGGATAAAAATTAGTCGTGGTTGCTAATCGTGAGAAGAATGAGAATATCTTGGACAATGTCGCGTCTGCCCTCACTGCATTCAAGGATATTCCGTCACCGCCGACTACTACATTCTTCCGGTCGCGGCATGCCAATTGGTCTTAGGAGTACAATGGCTTGAAACTCTCGGACCCATCGAGATGGACTACAAGCAGCTCACCATGAACTTCAAGGTAGAAGGGACCCCCCAGACCTTCCAAGGATTGAGACGAACCAACATCGAAGCTTTGTCTGACAAGAAATCCAATGGGTTACAAGGCACTGGATTATTTTTCCAAATAATTCCTTCCACCACCGCCAGCAGCCAACCAAAGTCCTACCCACCTGAGAGAGGCCAACTACTAGCAAAATTCTCCCATGTATTTGAATCACCCACCAGCTTGCCTCCAAGGCGGTCACATGACCACCAGATCCCATTGCAGCCGAGCGCAGGACCAGTGAGTGTGAGGCCATATCGATACCCTTATTACCAGAAAACTGAGATAGAGAAGATGGTAAAAGAGCTTTTGCAATCTGGTTTGATACGGCCAAGTAACAGTCCGTTCTCTTCCCCAGTTCTGTTAGTAAAGAAAGCAGATGGAGCTTGGCGTTTTTGTGTGGACTATCGAGCTCTGAACGACATCACAGTTAAAGATAAATATCCAATTCCTATTATCGATGAGCTCTTAGATGAACTCCATGGAGCCAAATTCTACTTTTAAATTAGTTCTGATGCAGGTATCATAGATCTGGTGCACGAGATGACATTCCTAAAAGCGACATTACGGGACACCGCCACGGGAGGCCTGCAATTTATAGTGGTACCATTTAGCCTCACTAATGCACCAACAACCTTCCAAAGTCTCATGAATGATCTCTTAGTTCTATCTCCAGAAAATTTATTTTGGTTTCTTTATTGACATTCTAATATATTCAAGATCCACTTGGGAAGAACCATCTAGCATCTACAAATTGTTCTCCAAATCCTATCAACTAACAGTTTGTTTGCAAAAGAGTCGAAATGTCGATGATTTGGTGTTTTACAGGTGGAGTACTTGGGCCACATTATTTCGGAGTAAGGTGTATCGGTTGATCCAGCCAAAATACAAGTTGTCATTGAGTGGCCAACCCCGACAATAGCAAAAGGGGTCCGTGGGTTCCTCGGTTTAGCAGGCTACTATCGGAGAAATTTATCAATCCATTTAATGATATATGACTCCACGACCCCGAGTCTCTTGAGCAAGGATGGATTTCAATGGAATGAGAGCGACGAGATGGCCTTCGCCGCGATTAAAGAAGGCCTTGACGTCACCGCCCAATTTCACGCCTTCGATTTTACTCAGCGATTCGTGATTAGATCACGATACGGCGAGTCCGGACTTGGTACAATTCTTGCCAAAGAAATCGACCAGTAGGCGTATTTTTAGCCAAGCAGCGAAGGGTCAGAGCCTTATCGTTGTCCGCTTTATGAGAGAAATGTTAGCTATTGTCAAAGCAATCAAGTTATGGCGTCCATACTTGCTGGGGAAACCATTCTGATCATGCGACCAAAAAAAGTCAAGTACCTACTGGAGCAACGGATTACTACACCAGCACAAACACGTTGGCTGCCAAAACTACTTGGTTATGATTATGAAATTGAGTATAAACGTGGGCCTGAAAATCAAGGTGCAGATTCTTTGTCACGTGTAGTTGAATTCCAATTTTTATCCATTTCCCAACCACGTGCAAATTGGTGGCCAGTGCTTCAAAAGGAAGTCCAACAGGACTCATTTTATGAAGACTTATTAAAAAAAAACCCCTCTCCAACTACCCACAAGTTGCTCCAACGTGATGGAGTATGGTTCAAGGGAAACAAAGTGTATTTGAGCCCCAACTCATCCTTGATTTCAAAGATAATGGTGACGCCGTTAAGAGTAGTAATAAGTGGGCACTTTGGGTTCCATAAAACCCTCTCTCGTATCAAACAGAGTTTTTTTGGTCTAATATCTCGCAGTGGGATGAGTGAGGAAGAGTTTTTTGCGAGCAATGTGATATCCGCGGTTTCGGCAGTTGTATGAAGCCGGTGGGTTGCTTGACCCTTGTCCCTACTCAAAATGTGGGTGATGTCTCGATGGACTTTATTGAGGGTTACCATCTTCCTAATGGGTATACTTCATCATGGTAGTTGTTGACCGCGACCAAATATGCTCGCCGTCACCAGCAAACACCACGTTCTTCTTTGTAATTGTTGCCAAGGCATTTGTTATAGCGTGGTTCATGCCGCGGTATTAGACATCAATTGTCGTGATAGGAGGACAAGGTGTTTATCGACTATTTCCTTTTAGCGAGCATTGTTGATTTCTGGTTGTAGGGGAACGAGTTGTGTATGAGCTCAAGTTACCATCCCCAATCAGACGGCCAAACCGAAGTTGTCAATCGAACTGGAACCTATTCACGATGTTTTGCGGTGACCCGACCACGGGAAGTGCTTTCGAATGAATTCCACGGGCGAGTTCGGCTACAACGCCCGACTCACTCCTCCACCAAGATGACACCCTTCGACGCTGTTTATGGAATTCCACCTCCACGTCTATTAGCTTATGTACCAGGTAATTCCGCGTCCAGCGGTAGATGGTACCTGGCATTGACGAGATGCTATCTACGTGGCTGCGACGCAACCTTACGCTGGCTCGAGATCGGATGAAATGTCAAGCTGACCAACACCGGCGCGAGGCCTCTTTCTGCGGGAAGTATGTATTTTGAAACTCCAGCCATATAGGCAGGACTTACGGCTTTTCGTTCCTCGAGAAGCATGCCCGAGCTTTTCTTTGGTCCTTATAAAGTCATTGCGAAAGTTGGTCAGTTGGCTTATAAAGCGGCTTTGCCTGCCAGTTCTCAAATTCATGATGTGTTTCATGTCAGTCTGTTAAAGAAGCATTTGGGACCAGTCACTGCAACGTCCACCCAACTTCCCCCTGTCTCGGATACTTCGACTATCCTTCCACAACCTGAAGCCGTTTTAGATCAACGAGTGATCCATAAGGGTAAATACCGCCCAAAATTAGAAATATTGGTGAAGTGGGTCGGTGTACCAGCAGAAGATGCCACCTGGGAGAATGAATGGCGTTTCACCAAGTCATATCCTGATTTCATCCTTGTGGACAAGGATCCTTAAAGCGATTAAAGAATGATATGTGCATACTGCGATGCTAGTAGTGGCTTATGAATGGAAAGTGATAGTGGGCCTAGTGGCAAGATGGAAGACTTGGTCTAATTTGTTTGTTCAGTCATTAATTGTTGAGTCTGTTCAGTCATTAATTGTTGAGTCGGTTATTGAATAAGTCTTGGTAGTAGAGTTGGTGCTGTGCATTTGCCTGATAAACATTTCCTTTTTTTCAGCTTTGTTGTTATTTTCTCTTCCATGTATGGCTATGCATATAGCCTGAAGGAATTGAATAAAGTAAGTAGCTTTATCACCAACAGTTCCCTCTTTGTCTTATCCCCTTTCTGCCCTTAACTCCAAATTCCTTCATATCAGTTATTTGGTACATAGCACATTTTGGTGCTGTGGAAACTCTTACATTGCCTCTATTGATCATAGTGGAGCTATTTCTTTGAATTACGGGCGACCCGTGGTTTTGCCTTACTTTAGGGGTTTTCCGCGTTAAACAAATTGTGTCTCTTGTGTGCTATTGATTTACATTTTTGCTTGTATATTTTATTGGTCCTCCTCATAAGTTCTTGCAGTAAAGGGGAATTTAATTGTGCTACCTTTTTGCTATTGTCGGTTTGTTATTGTGTGTTGGCGGTTTTTCCCCCTATCGGTGGTATCGAGCCAAGTTGTTCAGTGGTTGTTTTTCTTGCTTGAAAGATGGAGGCACATATGAAAATGGTATCTTTGAATGGAGCAACTATCACTATTGGAAGGGTAGACGAAGGACTTGCTATTTGTGAAGAACTATGCATATTTGTCTTTAGGCGCCTGAAGCCGGAGTCATGTCGATTGAAAGTGGGGTTTGAGCATGAGCGTATGGGATTTTATCATTGAAGACATTTATAATCTTGTGCTCATATGAGACACATGTTTGAGAACTATGTATAGCCAACACTTGAGTCCTTGTATGCTTCTAAATCGAGGCGACATTTGTTCCAAATTTGTTGAATTGAAGTACAAGGATAGAACTCCATTTGTGACACTTGGTGAATTTCAAGGGAGTTGTGATCGATTGTCATTTGCGGTATCAAGTTTGATGATGATGTGTTGTGACTATTTCTATGTAATAACTCTACGATTAAATTGAGGGAACATTTCGAGTTTCCATGATTAAATGCCCCTACGCTGGCATTGTTCCCAAATAAGCAGAAAGACCAGTGCTCTTAATGAAGAAGATGAGAAAGGAAGGCATGGTACTTCTGCTCATTCGAGGAGGTGCTTGTTCTGAAAAGAGGGGCTTGAAAGGAGTTGAAGGTGGTAGAAGACTAGAGCGAGGCAAGTCGGATCTCGGTACCAAAGAATATTGGTGCCATTGTATTACAAAAGCGGGGGCACATCTAGAGCTGTTTTCTATGGAAGAAGGAAGTAAGAGTGTAAAAGGGATGCTTGAGAAAGAGAAGGATCATGATGATTGTGATTGTGTGACTACTTCTACAGTGATCTTGTTGATACCAAAAGACCTTTAATTCACTTAATTTTATTATCACGATGAGAACATGTGGATAAATTGATAGTGATTTTCTTTGTTTACCAAGGGAAGGAGTTCTTCACATCTTACACTCAGGTGATTTTGAGTTTTAGAATGGGTAATGATGGGCGTGTCAAGGTTATTGGGGTTGTTGATGCGTTTATGATGACATGGGAATACGGTTATCGCAGAGAGAGTGACGATATAGGACAAAACTTTAATTTGATCTGCGATGCGGTGCCAGTGATGCTAGTTATGATAACCACAGTTACGGAAGGACTCTGAGTGGCTTATTTGTGTAAAGGCGAGGAAAAGTTCAAAGAAGTTGTATTGGGCGAAAGCTTTGGTGCTAGTGGCAGTGTGAATACTATGGATATAGAAACTTCTTTATGGCACCGAAGGCTTAGTCATATCAGTGAGAAGAGTTGGTGTTTAGAAGGATATGCTTCCGGGTTTGAAGAATGTAGATTTGGAGAAATGTTCTCATTGCATGATTGGTAAGCAAGCAGTATCCTTCGAAAAGCATCCTCCTCTCGAAAAATCGACTTGGCCCAGATGAATTTTCGGATGTTTGTGGCCCTTTGAAGGTGAAATCCTTTAGTGGTGCACTGTTTTGTTATTTATTGATGATTATTCCAGAAAACTTTGGGTCTATGCTTTGAAGTCAAAAGACCAAGTGTTGGAAAAGTTCAAAGAGTTTCATGCCTCAATTGAGAGGCAGTTAGGCAAGAAGCTGAAATGCATCCGTATTGACAATGGTGGTGAGTATTGTGGACCTTTTGATATCTACTGTAAGCAGCATGGCATCGCACATGAGAAGACTCCTCCTAAAACTTCTCAACTGAATGGTTTGGCAGAGAGGATGAACAGGACATTGATTGAGAGTGAGGTGTATGCTCTGCGAAGCTAAGTTACCCGGCATACGGGGTGAGGGGCAACCACGCGCTGTACGCGATTGCATGTGATCAATCTTAGTCCTGATGTTGCTTTGGTGCCATAAGAATTTGGTTTGGCAAGTGAAGTATGATCACTTAAGGGGTTTTTGGTTAAGGTTTTGTGCATGTTCCAAAGGATGAAAGATCCCAAGTTGGATGCAAGTCAAGGCGATTCGGTGCATATTCATTGGCTATGGTGAATGAATTTGGTTCACGGGTTCTATGATCCTATTGAGAAGAAGCTTGTTAGAAGCCGTGATGTGAAATTCATGGAAGATCAAACCATTGAAGACATTGATAAGATGGAGAAGTCTACACCTAAGGAAGACAATGGTGTGGCTGATTTTGAACCTATTCAGCCGCCTATTTAGAATCTGAATACTGATGCTCAGAATGATGTCGGTGATCAGCAACCTGCATATGAAGTAGATGTTCCTGTTGATGATGATGAAGGAGCATGACTATGTCACAAGATGAAAATAGGGTGATGCTAGAACCACCTCAAGTTCAACTCGGGAGGTCAAGCGGGAGAAACGACCTTCAGGTATTCTTACGATGAGTATGATTCTAACAGATGATGAAGAACCTGAGTGCTTTACAGAGGCCATGGAGAGTGAAGAAAAGAAAAAGTGGCTGGATGCAATGAAGGATGAGATGAAATCCTTACATGATAATCACACTTTTGATTTAGTGAAGTTGCCTAAAGGTAAGGGGCCAGCGGATAACCGGGTGGATCTATAGGGTGAAGCATGAAAGTAACACTATGTCTCCAGGGTATAAAGCAGTTAGTGGTGAGGGCTTTCAGTCAAAGGAGGTGTTGATTTTTAATGAGATTTTCTCTCCTTGGTAAAAATGTCATCCATTAGAACTATGTTGAGTTTGGCTGCTACTCTTGATTTTGAGGTAGAGCAAATGGATGTGGCAAGCACTCTTCATGGTGATTTTGGAAGAAAGAGATCTATATGAAGTAACGTGGGTTTCATGTTGAAGGGAAAAGACTATGTGTGTAGGCTTAGAAAATTATATGGTTTGAAAGCGGCTCCGAGGCGGTGGTGCGAAAGTTTGGTCTATTATGTGTGAGTAAAGATTTCACGTGAGAGACTACTTGACCATTGTGTCTTTGTCGAGGAAAAGTTTTCTAATGATGACTTCATTATCATTTATTATATGTTGATGACTTATGCTTATTGTTGGGAAAAATGTTTCCGCAGTTGACAGTTGAGAGCAATTGGGGAAAGTCTGTTGCTATGAAAGGACATGGGAGCAGCTAAACAGATTCTTGAGTATAAGAATCATCAGAGTGACGAGAGAAGGAGAAAAAGTTGTAGGTACAGCGTCTTAAGAACACTACATTAAAGAGTGTTGAGATTCCACATGGAAAAGGCGAGGTGGTAGCACTCCTCTTGCTACTCATTTTAAACTGAGTTACCACAAACAAGTCCATCAAATGAATATGAAATTATATATGCAGCAGGTTTCCTTATGCATGCAGGTTTGATGTAATGCAATGGTGTGCACAAGACCGAATACCTTTTTATCTTTGTTGAGGCATGGTCAGGTAGATTTTTGTCAAACAGTAAAAACATTGGAATCTTTATCAAGTGGACTTTAGGTATCTTCGAGGTACTGTTAATATGATGCTTTGTTTTGGTGATGATAAGCCCTCTTTATGGTGGGATACACCGGACCGAATATATGGCGGAGACAGTGATTCCAGGAAGTCCACTTCGGGCTGTATGATTAAATTTGCAGGGGGAGCTGTGACTTGGCAGTTTAGGTTGCAGAGGTGTGTAGCTTTGTCTACTATAGGGGCAGAATTTATTGCCATTACCGAAGCATGCAAGGAGTTGCTATGGGTGAAGAAATTCTTGCAAGAGCTTGGTGTTGTTCAAGATAAATATCTACTATTTGTGGATAGTTAGGTGCCTTATCTTAGTAAGAACTACGACCTTTCATTCAAGGTCTAAGCATTGACATGAGGTATGTTGGATACGGGATACTTGGATGGATTGTTGGAGCTGGCTAAAATTCATGCAGTGATAATGGATTGCTGATATGATGACTAAGGCATTACCAGAGGAAGTTTGAAGTTTGTTGTGAGATCCCATTTGGTTTTGGCGGTCATCTCCACATAGTTGTGTGAGGGGAGATTTGTTGGGTTTTTGGGCTCACTTATATGTGGGTAAAGCCTTGGCTGTGTGAGACCCACTTGTCTCCACTTATTTAAGTGGAGAGGGGTCGGATTAGGGCACGAAGAGAGTGTCTCTGTTTTGTGAGAAAATATAGCAGCAAAGAGAGAGAAGGAAAAGAAAAGCTTTGTGATTTTCGCACATCCACGAGGGACTGTTTTTCAGATTACAACTGCAGATTCGTTCACCGTTGGATCAGGCTGATTTTTGGACAGCAGGTTTGGAAAACGTGATACTTCATTCTGTACGGTTGGATCGTCGATACGATATCTGAGCAAGGAGATAAGTGCTTCGTAGTTTATATTCTGCTTTTGGGGTCTTTCTTTTTTCTTCTTATTTTGCATTGGAAGCATTGGTGTTTGATTCTAGATTGTTGGCTATAGCACATTTTTGGTGCAACTTGTGGAAACTCTCTTGTACCTCTTATTGATCTCGTAGTGGAGTTATTTCTTTGATGCAGACTGACCCGTGGATTTTTACCCTTACTTTAAGGGTTTTGCATTAAGCAATTGTGTCTTGTATGTGCTATTGATTTCTGTTTTTGCGCTATATTTTTATTGGTCCTCCTCATAAGTTCTTGCAAGTAAAGGGGAATTTAATTGTGCTACCTTTTTTGCTCTGTTATTCAGTTTGTTATTGTGTTAGCCGGTTTTCCCCTATCAATAAGATTGGTCAAGCTTTTGCAAGTAGTACCACCCAGATTCCAGAAATGTTACCAAACCTCAGGGAAATCAACATAGATTATTGTAATGACTTGGTGGAATTACCAGATGGGTTTTAATGATTTTAGTCCGACTGGATAAGCGAAACATCACCAACTGCCATAAGCTTTCACTGCCGGAAGAAATAGAGCTTCTAAATCTGGAAGTGCTTAAATTCATGCCCCTGTACAAGGGTGTCAAATTGCCAGACTCAATCGGAAGTCTCAGAAACTGAGTGTTCTTGATATAACTGGGTGTTTACGAATAAGGAATATGCCGAAACGAATAGGGGAGTTGCAGAGTTTAAGAGAGTTCCAGATGAGAAAGTGCCGAGGTTTGCGGGAGCTGCCATCATCAGTGACGGATCTCGTGGAATTGGAGAGGGTAATCTGCGACGAAGAGACTGCCCAGCTGTGGGATTGTTTATGCGCCTAATCTGACATTATCAGTGCCTGAAAAGTTATCAACTTGAATTGGCTTTAAATACTGCTTTCTGAAAAAGTTTCATCCTCCAAGGTGGTGAATCATCCCCTAATTATATTCAAATAATGTGGAATAATAAAATGGGAAGCAGTTCTATACTACGTGTGAAATCTAGTGATAATAAGTTATAACAATAAAAGGAATTAATGCATTTTCCAATAGGGAATGGATTATTTATATTTCATAATTATTCCGCTGTTTATTTATATTTGGTTTCGAAGCTTCCTTTGAAAGCATTTTCATGCATCCCATCCTCGGTGCCAACTTGGGTCCGCATTAAGGGACATTTTGTGTCAACCGGTTTTGTACAAAAACTGAATCCGGTGGTTGGTTTGAAATTGGAGTTAGTGCTGATTAGGGTTGGCCATGTTAATAGTATAATCTTTAAAGGATCGAAAATTCCATACATTGAAATGGTGGAGATGAAAAAATCATATTAAGAATAAGAATCGGATTGGAAACATTTCAAGTCAAAATCAAAGCTGATCAACATTGGAAATGTGGTGTTAAGCTAGTACAATTGGAAATGAGAAAAAAAAATCAAAGAGAAGAAGAAGCGGAAAATCCACAAAGACACAAGGAAAAAAATGACAATGATGTTCGGAGTCTTGTGTAGCACAATCTCCTTAAAGCGGGTTGTGTCTTCTTAGGGTGCTCGAGACTTTGAGAATGAGACCTTACGCTGCAAGATAAAAGCGACCTTCAAATGGCAGCCTTAACACCTTTACAATCACTCTCGGGGAGTGGATACAATGTTTGTAATTCTATCACTCGATGAACCAGAGATAATTTGAAAAGAGGGTCTTTTGAAATCGATCTACAAAGAGGTATGAAACTCGAATAAATAGAGTTCGAGGTGATCGGACCAATGAGCTTGTCATCAGGCTATTTGGAGAAAATGAAGAGAGAAAAAAAAATAATCAAATCTTAAATGGTATTTAAGGATTTAATTATAACCATTTAGGAATAAAAATCAAATCCAAGCGAATTTACACTTTAATTTCATTCATACAAGAAAAAACTCAATTCCCCATGGATAAAATTGACACCTAGAGTCAAGACTTAGGAACCCTCACTGTGTGATAGAGTACAACTGTTGAAACCTGTATAAGAGAGGTAGGTGTTAACCTTTGAACCTTCCCTTGTAGAAATATGTTTACTTTACTAACTAAACAGTAGACACGATGTCGTTGAGGTATTACATCATTTGTGAGGATGACATACATCACCTGAGAATCTGCTAACATTTTCCAATTCTCACTTTTATGATCATTTGGCCATCCCCGATTCTGCGAGAGTTTAATAGGAATTGTGCCCTATGCAATTCCTTTGAAGCGACAACCGCTCTCACATAGGTGATCTCTAGTAAGTAGCTCGATTTAATCTTTCTGACTTTCCATTGCATAGGGATCATTAAAAGCATAAGCAACCTTTTCTTCAAACATCATATTTTCATCACTTAAGACGGACAAGGGAATATCCCCATAGTGATTGTATCCATTTTCTTACAATTTTAGTTGTCCCTTTGAACACAGATCTTAGGATCTCAGGTCGTAGGTTGGGTATCTGTTGTATCTCGACTTCTTTTCACGGGCTTTAGTCCCATTCGCCGATGATTTTTCCAGCCAACTCTTTGTTTAATCTTTTGGTTAGCGGATCCACTATATTTATCCTTAGATTGACATAATCTCTGAAGATAACTCTAGTTGAGAAGCAAGTTGTCTAATGATATTGTGTCCCTGTAGAATATGTCTAGACACATTATACATCTTTGCTGTGCTCTACCAAGAGTAGATTCGACTATCCACAGTGTATGGATATTGGAGCGGCAAATGTTGGTATATCCTCTAAGAAATGCAGTAACCATTTAGCCTCTTATACGCATTTGTCTAATGCCTATAAACTTCGGATTCCATTGTGGATTTGGCAATAGTTTGTTTTGAGGGATTTCCATGGCCTCCACCTCTAGTGTAAACACATAATCACTATGGGATTTGGAGTCTTTAACATTGGATATCCAATTGGCATCATTCTATCCTTCAAAATGCAGTAGAGGTATCTTATGTAGTGCGACCCATAATCACGAGTAAAACATAGAGTATTTAAGGATTTAATTGAATAGCCAGTTTTTAGGAATAAAAATCAAACCGGTAGTTAGACTTTAATTTCATTCATACAAAGGAAAAGCTCAGCAGTGGTAGAGCAACCTAAATTAGGGCCATCTCTACTCATTCTAAGTATTGCAAAAACAAAAAAAAAAAAAAAGAAAGAATTATAATAGTTTAACTCTTCAAGAAAGAAAAAGAGACATTTTTGAGAGTTGGGGAATGACTATTCGCTTAGGTGTAAATGGGATTTGGATTATAAAGAGTGGTTGTATGTAAATGATTGTGTTTATTTTTCACCCTGTAATGAAGACCTACGGCAGTTTTGTGAACATAGCCCTTTTCGGTGAATCATGTAAATCTTAGGTGTTATTCTTTTGTTTTATTTTATTATTGTTTTCATATTTTCCTTATAGCTTCATTAATCTGGTATATCTAGGAAGGCATATTTCCTAATAGCCCTAAAAACATCTAGTGTTTTTAGGAAAACTTGCATTCTTTTAGTCCTAACAAATGATATTAGAGCTTTAATGTTGAAGTTTTTGCATTCTTGAGATACTAGATTTGAATGGAGAATGATGGTAAATAGCAAAGGAAAGAACATCAAAATTGAAAAAATCAATGACAAGGATATTAGCTTTTGAAAACATCAAAAATTGAAAAAAAAAAAAATCAATGAAGAGGATTTTAGCTTTTGAAAAATACATATTGAAGACTATCTATATAAAAAAAAAAAAAGGCAAGCAATTTTCTCTCGTGGTAGAAAAACCAACAGACATGAAGGATGGAAAATGGGTTTTAATTCATAGACACACTTAGAGTTATCCAATTGATGTTATCTTGCAATGTCGTTTTCAATATAATAAAGGGAAAACATTACAAGTCTTATGGAAGCTCTCTCTCACATGTACGAGAATCCATGAGCTAGCTTCAATGAAATTGCACTTTACGAGGCAATTATTTAGTTTGCAAATGGCAAAGGTGCATTTGTAGCGACTTACATTAATGAAATCTAGTATAATCATGACTAAGTTTAGTAAATCGAGTTCCAAGCGATCGCTATTTGTTTTGTTGGAAAGTTGCAATGTGACAGTGATATAGTGAGTAATTATTTTTGGAGGAAGAAGATGATTTTTAATGATGTTTAGGATCTTGATCAAGTTTTGCCTCAAACATCGAATCCAAATGCATATCCAAAACACGCAATAAGAAAAAAAAAAAAAAGGTTGTGTTTCAAACCCTTTAGCTTGATTGGAAGTGTGTATAAAATGATAGCAAAAGTACTTACTAATAGGATGAAAAATGTGATATGTAAATTGGTGAATACAACCCAAAATGTGTTTGTGGAGGGGAGACAAATTCTAAATGCTTCTCTGATTGCAAACGAAGTCATTGATTCCATTTTAAGAATGAGATTCTTTAGCCAAATGGATATATAGAAAACCTATGACCGAGATCAAGCTGAACTTACTATCTCTTCAATGCTTCATAAAATGGGTTTAAGGGAAAAGGTTGGGTTGGATTAGGTGATGCATATCCATCGCTTCTTTTTCAGTAATGTTGAATGGTAATCCAAAAGATTTTTTAGGAGTTTTAGAGGGCTAAGGCAGGGAGATCCTTTATCCTATTACCAGTTTATACTTGGGATGAAAGCTTTTTCCCACTTGGTTGCTAGAGCTATTGAAGGGGGTTTTATTTCTAGTTTTAAGTTTAAAGGGAGGAATGGCATAGAAAGGCAGATTACTCATTTACTATTCACGAATGACACCCTTGTCTTCTGTAAGGACATTGAGGACCAAATGGCTTATCTCGTTGGATTCTAGCTTGGTTAAGAAGCCCTCTACGGTCTAAGTCAATTTGGATACAAGCTCCTTACTACCAATGGGAAGAGTTGAGAATATGAAAGGGCTAGCTCTAGATTTGGGCTGTAAAATTGGCTCACTTCCAACAGAATACTTAGGACTGCCTTTGGGAGCAAAGCGCAATTCTATAAATGTGTGAGGTGGGGTTGAAAAGAGATTTCGTAAGAGGTTAGTCATTTGGAAAAGGCAATTACATCTCTAAAGGAGAAAGGTTCACCCTCATAAGAAGTACCATCTCTAATATGCCCACTTGTATAATGTCCCTCTTCCGTCTACCTAGGGGGGTCAAGGTCAAATTAGAGAAAATTTAAAGAGATTTTCTTTCGAGAGGCGATCTTGAAAAGATTCATGGTCAGCTAGAAATTATATTTACTTAAGTAAAGAAGGGTGGTCTCTTGGCATTTTGTAGTCTTTTCAACTGTGAACTTTGCTAGGAAAATGGAGTGGAGTTCATAGAGGAGAAGAGTTATGTTTGGATGATTATTGTGGCTTGAAGTATGGAGTATGGAGGGACGAGGGCTAGTTCTCTAGCACTCCTAGAGACAAATATGGGGTTTGCCTTTGAAAAGGATGTTGCAGGCGTTGTTAACCGTTGCAAAACTACTAGTTGGAGGTTGGTAATGGGCCTTAAGTCATTACAGGAGGATATTTAGTGCGGAGGAGTCTCTTTACGCTCTTCTTACGCACCTTTATGGCGTGCCCAAAGGAGCAAATTAGGTGGTAAGAAGCTTTAGGAAGGCATGGGGTAGGGAGGAGGTGGAACTTCAAATTTGAAAGGCACTTTAATGATTGGGGATGGAGATTCAAAGATTCATATGTATTGTTAATTCCAAAAACTTAAGACCCTAGTCTAGAGATAGGCTTAGATGGAAGGAGACAGAGGATGGTATTTTCACTATTAAGTCTAGTTTTGATATCTTGGAAGGAGGGAGACAATAGCGATTAATCGGTCGAGATGATATGAAGTCGAGTTGTTCCCTACAAAATGAGGTTTTTTGTGTGGGGATGTTTCGAGGTGGGGGAAAAATGGAGGCTAATAGGACCCCGGCTAAAAAAAAGAGGCTTTTCCTTCTTAGTTGGTGTCCTTTCCATGGGCGGAAAGTGATCTAGAACACCTTTTAATCCATTGCCCAAGATTTGGGGCTTATGGACAACATTGTGTCTCTTTCGGAAGGTGGGTGGGTTTGTCCCTCTTAGTGAGAGAGCTAATTCTTAGTTGGAGTTTCGCTACGAAAAAAATGTGGTGGGGAAGCTCTTCTTGTGTAGGGCAATGTGGGAGAGGAACAAGATTGTGTTTGAAGATGAATGTTTTCCTTTTGATAGGTTGAAGTCTTTTTATTTAAGGTCCCTTTGTGCTTGGGCTACTATGATTCCTTATTTGAACTCTTGTTTTGTAAAATGTCTTTTGTGTATTCTTTAACTTGTTTGTTAGGTTTGGTAAGTTTTATTTAGTCATCTTGTTTCCAGCTTGTCGGGCTCCCTTCTTATACATCTTGTATATATTCCAAGGCTGCTCACTAAGTTTTTGTTTTAGTCCTCTTTTTGTTCAAGCTTGTCGGGCTCCCTTTGTATACATCTTGTATCCGTTCCAAAAACTGCTTTCGGCGACTTCTTTCTCTCTAATATATTTCCTTCTTTTGCCTATAAAAAAAAGTACTTATTACACCCACATATGAAAGTGAGCAGTCAGCGACCTCTTACTAGAATCAAGTTCTAATATTATATTAAACTATCAACTCACTATAAGCTCAAGATTATAGGATTTTGATTTAATATGAATATCATATCTTTTAATACTTGTGAAAGATTAACCCATAAAATTATCTAAAATTATAATAATGAATTACTTTATTTTAAAATTATTTAAACAAAATATATTCAAATATTATTCAAATGTTTTTTTAGAAATTTTTAAGTATTTATAAGTATTACAACCTAAAAAATTTATTTCTAAAAGAACTACCAATTAAACAAGAAAAAAGATTATTATTTAAAGAAAAAATAAAGTAAATCACTTTATTGGAAAATTATCTAAATAAAATATATTAAAATATGCTTCTCTATATTACTTATATAGAAAATTAATTATAATATTATTATTTAAAAATAATAATAAATCACTTTATTCAAAAATGTCGAAACAAAATTTATTAAAATATTATTCTCTATAATTCAGATTTGAAAAGTATTTGGAATTTTCAAGTTTTATAAATATTTCCAACCTAAAAAATTTATTTTAAAATAATTGAACGTTGAAAGAAATAAGATTATTAATTAAAGAAAAGAATATAATAAATCACTTCATTAAAAAACATCTAATAAACATATTAAAATATTTTCTTTATAATTATTTATATAAAATGACCAATATATAAATTATTTTATTATACATAAAAATATTACTTTCATATTTATAAAATATATAGGTCGTGATTCATTGACACATCAAAACTATGATCATATCATTACTCGGTGTGTGGTGATTGTTTTGACACATTTGTTACAATATGGTAAAATGTTTTCCTTTGGAACTGAATGTGGGACCTCTCCGCTCTATAGATATCTTGTCGCTTAAATTTTGGAACGCTGCGTGAATTTGGAGTTAAATATATGAACTTGCTAGTTATGTATAGTTTAACATGTTTATAGAAAAAAACATAGTGAAAAATATTGAAAATATATATATTTAGATCAAAGATTACAATGAATTTGACAGTCGATGGTTAACTTAAACCACAATTATTTTATGTTCCAGCAAATCTCGATCCATTCTGATTTTTTAAAACTTGAAGTGAATTCCTCTGATAACAATAAGCTTGGATTGATTAAGGTTAAATATAAGTTGATATATTCAAATTCATATTGATCATATTAAATGATTTAAAAATCATGAATATATGTATGCCAAAAAAAAAAAGAATATTAAATAAGAACAAAATTTAAGATCGGTTCGAGTATAAACCTCAATGACGTTAACATGTTCAACTTCGACAGATTGTGCTCACCAGACAAGTACACGTAACTGAGGTACTTTTTACTCGGACTGAAAATGATATTGTATTAGACGTCACATGCACTGCACATTCATTGGAAATTATTACGTGTCTGCACGTTGGAGGCATCGCTTGCGGAGGGCACATTGGAAATTATTCGAAACTCGTTGGGTACCTTCGAGGTTTTCAGACGCGGCGTTGCTATGCTTATTAACCGGCAGATAAATAACGGTAGTAGAAGGGGGAAGAAACCCAAGTCTCATTTGGAGTATATACGTTTGATATTGTTCTATACTGAGAAATTAAACCACCTGGAGGGCTCAGACTCGATCTGTTTTCCTTCAGCTGTTTTCGATTTCTTCTCTGTTTCCCTTGCAACTTATCTCGGCTACCAAACGCAGAAACTCCTCTAATTTTAAGAGGTTGTGGTGAGGATACTGATAGCTCCTGGAGCTTGTCGGAGGAGCTGCTTTTGGAGCAGTGTTTGAGAATTTGTTCACTGGCGGTTGTAGACGCAAGGGATAGCAACTCAGTTAGATTCCAGCCTCCAAAAAACCTCAAGAGATACTCATATAAATCCATTTATCCTGGATGAAAAGTTGAACAACAGATTGGATCGTCGAAGGAGGAAACGGAGCAGTTGATTCAAATCTTAAAAGATGGGGAGAAGCTAATCCACAAGTGCTCCAATGTCCCTTGTTGTTGCAAAACTTCAAAGAAATGGAGAGTAACATGCCAGTGAGGCCTTGCAGGACTCTCTTCTTAATTTTTTCAATTCCCAAATCAGTAGGAACGGCATGGAGATTCTGGCCATCTTCAAATCGAATAGATTCAGTTTGAGTAATGGAGGGTTTTCCTATAAATATGAAAATTTGGGTTCCTGTGAGGATACCGATCCGCCGACTTTTATGGTGGGACTGGATGTGCCTCTCAAGGAATTGAAGAGGTGGCTTTTAAAGGATGATGAATCAAGGATTGTGGTGTCGGCTCCTGGGGGATGTGGGAAAACCACCTTGGCTAAAAGGCTTAGTCAAGACCGTCAAGTCAAGGGTATTCCTACTAAATTCTTGCTTTCTTTTCTGTTACTTAATGTTTCCGAACCAAATATAATGAAATATTGTATGAACTTATTGCTAATTTACTTCTTTCTACCATATTGAACAGAATATTTTGAGCACGTTTTCTATGTCACGGTGTCAAAAACATTCAACCTAATTGGCATCATCGAGAAATTATTTTGGCATAATGATGAACAAGTACTCCAGTTTCAAAATGAGGAAGATGCAATCAATCAATTGGAACTAATGCTGAAGAAAGTACAATCTGGTCCTTATATATTATCCTAAATGATGTTTGGTGGGTCGGAATCTGTCCTAGCCAAGTTTAAGTTCCAGATATTGGGATACAAGGTTCTGGTTACATCAAGAAACGAATTTCCGGCATTTGGTTCTACATACCACTTGAAATTGTTGAATGAGGAAGATGCCATGGCTCTTTTTCGTCACTCAGCAATCCCTGAGGGTGGGAGCGGTTCTTCCATGCCTGATGAAGATCTTGTAAATAGGGTGATTTCTCACACTACATTGATTCATTACACCTGCCTTCATTTTTGTTTCCCTACAAACCAGAACTAATTTTATTTGGTACTGGTGCTGAACTGCAGATAGTGAGGCACTGCAAGGGATTTCCGCTGGCCCTACAAGTGGTTGGCAGATCACTCAATCAGCAGCCTCTAGAGATCTGGAGAAGCACACTACTGAAATTATCTGAAGGTCAATCCATTGTCGATTATGAAGATGAACTGCGTAATTGTCTTCAAAGTAGCGTAGATGTCCTTCATGACTTTGATATGAGACTGAAGGAGTGTTTCATGGACTTGGGGTCATTTCCTGAAGACCAAAAAATTCCTGTCACTGCTCTTATAGATATGTGGGCAGAATTGCACAAACTAGATCAAGATGGTGTTTATGCCGTTTCTAACCTTCACAAACTATGCTCTCGGAATCTGCTTAATCTTGTGGTCTAAGGTACACAAGCTTTCTGTTTGTCTTTAAATAATGACTTCTTTTCTCACTTGACAATCTTATAATTTAGTCTAGCATTCTATGCAATTAATAAATGTTCTATACTGTTGCATGGAATCATAATAATATTGGGATTCACCTCTGCTGATCACATTTGTATTGCATGAGTAGTAAATCACATGAACACAATATCAAATCAAATCCTAGTGAAAACCAATCTCTGCAGTTTCTAGGAATGATGCAAATGAGATTGCTGGATGAGTACAATGATGCCTTTGTCACGCAGCATGATCTTCTCAGGGGATCTAGCCGACTATCAAAGCAACCAAAGGCCTGTAGAAAGGAAAAGGAGCCCAATCTGGATTGACCGAACAGACTCCCAGAGTGGTGGACTAAAGAAAAGCAACCCCAATTAAGTGCTCGTCTTGTGTCCATCTCCACAGGTCCTATTTCTTGCTCTCTCATAATTAAAAACTTAATGTTTCATATAGCATTTGGCATTAAGTCTTTCCCTACCTTCTCACACTTCATAGGATATTTTGCAGATGAAATGTTCTCTTCAAGCTGGCCCAACATACAAATTCCTGAAGCTAAGGTTCTAATACTGAACTTTAACCACTTTCAGAAAGAATACGAATTGCCAGGTTCATGAAGCAAATGCTGGGTAAACTGAAGGTTCTAGAAGTAACAAATTATGGTTTCTGCGCTTCTGAATTAGCTAATTTTTTCAGTACTTGGTTCCTTATGCAATCTAAAAGAATGAGGTTGGAGCGAAAGTTTCACTTCCAGCCTATGCAACGCCAGTATGGAATTGAAGAATCTGGGCTATCCTTAGTCATGTGCCATAAGATTGGTCAGGCTTTTGCAAATAGTAGCATCCAGATTCCAGAAATGTTACCAAACCTGAGGGAAATCAACATAGATTACTGTAATGACTTGATGGAATTACCAGACGGGTTTTGTGATTTAGTCCAACTTAGGCAAGGCATCACCGATTGCATGGGCTATCTGTACTGCCGGAAGAAATAGGAAAGCTTGCAAATCTGGAAGTGCTAGAGTTCGTAACTGTCTGAGGTTTCAAAATTGCCAGACTCAATCAGAAGCCTCCACAAACTGAGTGTTGTTGATATAACTGGTTGTTTTGAATAAGGAACATGCGAAACAAATAGGGAGCTACATAGTCTAAGAGTTCCAGATGAGAAGGTGCGAGGAATTCTGCTTGAGCTGCCATCATCAGTGATGGATCTCATGAATTTGGAGAGGGTGATCTGCGATGAAGAGACTGCCGAGCTGTGGGAATGTTTTGTGCACTTGCTCCCTAATCTGAGGCTATCGGTGCTTGAAGAAAATTTCGACTTGAATTGGCTCTAGTGGTGAAACTTCGTCTAATTATATTCAAACCATATTGAATTATAATGTAGAGGCAGTTCTCGATCCTACCCCTACGTATGAAACCCAATGATAAGGACAAGAAGCTATGGTTACCTATAGATGAAGTTCATTGACTGCAAAGATCGAGAATGGATTCGGTTGCATTTCTTAACTTGGAAATCCCTATACAGCAAGGGGGATATCAAATTGGTTAGTAAGTGCAATAGTAATGGGGATGAATCTTACCACTGGATCATTCTAGGAGTCCTTACAGTAGTTCAACCCCTTTAAATTTTTTGTTTATATTTTTTTATTCTATTAATTCTTTTTAGTAACTTGACTAAATCCTCTTGTCTTTGGCACTTCTCGACAAAATAGCGAAATTTGAATGCAAACTTCGTCATATTCTTGATGTTGTTCGTGCTACTACTATTGCCGCTTCTACTCCTTTTCGGTTTTGAGGAGAAGCTGCTCTTACTGCCGTTTACACCATCAATCGATGTCGTTCTCCCATTGTTCATAATCAAACTCCTTATGATCCATTGTTTGGTTCTTCCCCCTATTATGACTTACTTAGAGTATTTGGATGTTTGTTTTGTTCTTCTTAAAGATCATCAAAGAAACAAACTTTAGTCTTATTCTCGTTTGTGTTGTTTTCTTGGGTATGGAATTGGTCAAAAGGTTATAGGTGTTATGATCCCATTAGCAAACGTCTTCGTGTTTCTCGGCATGTGGTCTTTTGGGAACATAAAATGTTTTACCAACTACCTCATGTCCCTATTTCACCTATTTCCTCTATCCATCCTCTCCCTAACCTTTTTCCTGAGGAGTCTCCCATGTCCCTTCTCATGCATTTGATGAGCCTCCCGCACCAATCATCAATGTGCCGATCTTGCTCATTTGTGGATCTTGCAGGTCCTTAAATCTCAGTGCACTTCCCAGTTCCCATCAGATGCTTCTCTTCCTTCTCATCTTTGTGACTTATTGCTTTTGCACTCTTGCCTCTCTCGAGAACCTAGACTTTTCATGAGGCTTCCTCTAACCAACATGGCGACAAGCTATGAAAGAAGAGTTGAATGCTTCCCATAAAGGGTTATGGGATCCTAGTTGATCTTCCCTCCGGAAAATCTCTATCCCGATGTAAATGGTTTATAAGATCAAGACTAAGTCAGTAAGCGCATTGAATGCTACAAGGCTCGTCTTGTTGCGGGGTTTATTTAGGGTGAGATTGATTATGAGGGGCTTGCTCCGGTGGCTCGACTTTCTTGTCATGATTCTTATTTCCATTTCCTACGGCTCATGAATGCGCTCTCTTTGCGAGATGGATGTCAAAATGCTTTTCTTAATGGTGAACTCTGAAAGTCTATATGGCTTCCTCCAGTTATTCTCACCCTCCGGGGTTCCCTCACAAAGTATGTGCCCGGCCCTACGGCCAGGCGATATGGTCTTAAACAAGCTCCTTGAGCATGGTTTGCAAAGTTAGTTCTCGCATCTTTCGACATAGTTTTCGAGGCAATTCTTTTGTCTGACTCTTTTTACGAGGCTGTCGATCATAGTATTACTATTCTACTCTTGTATGTTGATGATATGATTATTACAGATGATCATATGCAGGGTATTCAACATCTAAAACACTTTCTTAGTCGTCAATTTGAAATGAAGCTCTCTTAATTACTTTCTTGGTCTAGAAGTTTCCTCTTATGCAGATGGTTATTATCTTACTCAGGCCAAGTATACTTCAATCGATTTCTCAGACGATCATCAGAAATAGCAAGATAGTCGACACACACAGTGAGGTATAGCGTCATACTCGATTCTCATGATAGTGAATCAGCATCACGATCTTTACCCTCTGAGGCGACTTAATTTGAAGTCTAATCTATCTCACTTTATTACTCGCCTGATATTTCCTATGCGGGTTCGTGTAGTCGATCAGTTTATAAGCGCTGAATCTCACTCATTGATACCAGCATTACCGGGGATTCTTCGATATTTGAAAACATATATTTGATGGTCTTCATTTCTTCCCATTCCTCATTAACTCTTGAGTATTCGGTCTGATTAGATGAGTGATCCGTTGATAAATCGATATACTATAGGATAGTTTTCTTAAGGTGACTCTTATCTCTTGGAAGCAACAGCTTAATTTGTTATTGTTCGGCAAAAGCAAAATATAGAGCAGCGGCCATTTCTTACAAGCGAATTTATTTGGATTCACGTTAGTTCTTGCGATCTTGGTGTTGATTGTTCGGCTGCAACTAAACTTTCTGTGATGTCGAAGTGCTATTCAAATTATTCATAATGATGTATTCCATGAGCGTGCGACATATTGAGATTGATTGTCACTTCATTACGTTATCATCACAACTTGAGATACGCGCTCATCTTGATGTATTCGCTCTCGGGATCGGTTAAGTGATATCTTCACCAAACCCCTTTCTCCAAGAACTTTTCAAGCTTTAGCTTCCAAACTCAAAATTGTTTCTCTTAAACCATCATGAGTTTAAGGGAATGTTAAATTATATGTATATAACAATTGTATATTTTCCTTTTTAAGATTTGTAAAGCTTAGCTTATATAAGTCTTCACCTTGTACCTGTAATACACTTTTTTCAATATACAAAGACTCAAGTTTTTCTTCATAAATAAACGGGATGGATAGAGATAAAGATCACTCCAATCAAAGTTTAAAATTTTCAAAGATAAATTTGCATGAAGGAGAATAAAGTAATAGGAACAGTTGTGGGTGGTAATCATTTTTCTTTAATATTTTTAATTAAAAAATTTTAAATTATATTAAAATAAATAAATTTTATAAATTATTAAAATAATATAAATTTATATTCCATGTGGAGCAACTTGGGTTGAACCGGCACAGCATATCGGGTTTACAACCGAGTCTCGTCCATGGAGTTGAAATATTCTGGGCATGCACATCATCTTGATTATTCTTCCAGTGTTGGAAAAATGGAATCCAAATCGGTCGACTCAGTCTAACCTCTTCTGCAGTACCTTTAAGAAGTCTTCCTCATTGATGTAGATTTAAGAATCTCCAGATGCCCTATTTCCCATCCCACAGGTTGTTGAAACAAAACCAAACAAGGAGATCTGAGTTCTCATTTTAATTTTAATCCTTTTCAACATCTTGATTCATTTCTTTGCATTTTCCCCCATTTTCTCAGCAAGGAAAGCTCCACAGCTCTGATTTTCGGGACTAAAAGAGAATTTTTGTGGTATGGAGAGAGGATGGCTTTGGAACTTATTACAGGGACTGCCGTCGACACACTGATCGGAGAATTGCTGAAAGCAATTACAGAAGAGGGGAAAAAGGCAGTAGAATTTGAAGCCATATTCAATCGCCTCCAATCCACGCTCATCTCCATAGCTCCAACGATCCTCGAGATTGAAAAGCTAAACAAAAGAGGCTGGATCGTTCAAAGGAAACAGAACGCTTAGTCCAAATGTTGAAAGAAGGGAAGGAGCTTATTCAGAAGTGCTCCAAGGTCACGGTGGCACTACCATAAGAAGTGGAAGTACAGCAATAAACTTCTCTCCCTGGATGAGTCTCTATTCCATTTCTTTCAGGTGGATATGGCAGTACAGGGATTCAGGGACATCAAGGAAATTAAGCTGGGTCAGAGAGATCCATACCATTTCAAATTGGGACCATCCCAGATTCCTGATCCTCCTCATCTTGCAGTTGGACTGGATATACCCCTGAAGGAGTTGAAGATGCGGCTGTTTCGGGGCAGTCCATCGGTGATTGTGGTTTCAGCTCCTGGCGGATGTGGAAAGACCACCTTGGCTAAAATGCTCTGTCACGATCATCAAGTTAAAGGTATATATCCAAAAGTAAATTTGATCAAATTGTGGTGTAGTAGCCAAATCTTATACATATTTCTAGACAGGAAGAATTCAGAACAACATCTTCTATTATTTACCGTATCAAAGCATTCCAAGCTGGATGTCGTTATACAGAAGCTTTTTTCAACTTAGAGTCATGGGGTTCCAGTTTTCAAAATGATGAAGATGCAATCAACCAATTGGAACAACTATTGAAGCAAATGGCGCGGCTCTATGCCGGTTCTTGATGATGTTTGGGGCGGGAGCGGGGTTCAAATCGTTTGAGTCGATGCGACTCGACCCGATTAATGCGACTCGACCCTAACGTCGTCACAGGCACGGATCTGAAATGGGCATTGAATCGGGTGGAACTCGGAATAAATCGGTGAAACTCAGTGAACTCGGCCGAGTTACCGAGATGACTCGCTAGACTCGTTGGAAGGAAAAAAATCGAATCTTTCAGTATGAACTGAACCAAAAAAGCGGAAAAAAAAAAATCAACTTTGCAGAGATTCCTCTAAAAAGCAAAATAACCTGTGAACCAATTTCATAGAACAACAACTGAACAACATGAATACAAATGCGAGAAACGCATAAACGAAGAGCGAAGAAGCGGTTCTTCTTCCTAGATCACGAGATTTTGACATGAAAATCTCAAGCGAAACGGAAGAGAGGAGGAAAGAAAAGCGCCGATCGTCGTCGGCTCGATCGATGTCAGAAATGCAGTTTCTCGTCACGCCGTCCACTTTCTTGGAAGAAAACCTCCTTACGCGGTCGTCGTCAACCGACCTTGCTATTTAGTCGCTCCAAAACCTCGGTCATGCGGCCTTGGCCCGCGCTGCGCCTACAGCATCAACCATTAGGTGAGAATCTAAGCCCAGCTCCTCCCCTGCAAATTGGAATGAGGAACAAGTTCCTCTTTTGGGGCATTTGACCTTGGTGAAACGACGTAGTTTCGTCTCTGTAGGAGATAAAACGACGTCGTTTCGGGCTTTATTATTATTTTTTTAAATACAAAATAAAATGACGTCGTTTAGGGCTATCAGAAGCTAAAACGTCGTTTTGGTATATACAGAATTAGAAAAAAAATAAAATTGTAGTCATAAAACGACGTCGTTTTGGCTCTAAAAAGGCCAAAACGATGTCGTTTTATAACCAGAAACTACTCTAAACCCTTTAATTAAGTTCAATATACAACATTATAAATAAAATAAAAATAATAAATTAACAAAACCATAAATCATATTTTTTGTGAACAATATAAAATGCAAAATAAAAAATATTATTTTTATTTATTTTACAAACATAAATAAGATTAATTCCAAAATTAATAATTTATGAAAAACAAGCATAAATAAGAATAATTAATCTAATTGTATTAATATTAAATTAATATGGTAATACATTATAAATAAAATAAGAATAATAAATTAACAAAACCATAAATCATATTTATATTTTTGTGAACAATATAAAATGCAAATAAAAATATTATTTTATTTTTAATAATTTTAATAATATTTTAATAAATTTTAATATTTTAATCATCTTATTTTGCATGTCGGCCCGATACCGACCGACCTACCGCGGCAGGTGCGTGCCGAGGACCGTCCCAATCGACCGTCGTGACTTTGAATCATGGCGGAAGCGAAATCCACTTCTTGACAAGTTTGTGTTTGAAATACCAGAATACAAGATTCTTGTTACATCTAGATATGAATTTCCAAGCTTTGGTTCTACCTATAATTTGCCATTGTTGAAGGATGAAGACGCCATTACTCTTTTTCGTCACTCATCATTCCTGCCAGATGGGAGCTCTTACATGCTGGACGAAGACATTGTGAAAAAGGTGAAGATTAAGAACTGAGCCCTCAATTAGTTGTGAGAAATTCTGCATTACTTAAATTTTTTCTTTCCTCCAAAATGTACAGCTGAATCATTTTGATGACATTAATTAGATTGTGGAGAAAGCTGCAGGGATTTCCTCTGGCCCTCAAGTTGTCGGTAAATAATGTGGCCAGCCTGCAGAGGCATGTGGGAAAGCAGACTGCTGAAGAATGGTCAGAAGGTCAATCCATTTCAATTCAGAAGGTGGTCTATTTCTTTGTCTCCAAAGCAGCTTAAATGCATTGGATGAAAAGGGTATACTGAAGGAGTGTTTTATGGACTTGGGTTCATTTCCTGAAGACCAAAAAATTCCTGCAACTGCTCTTATAGACATGTGGGCAGAATTGTATAAACTCCATAGAGATGGTGTGTTTGCCATTAACAACCTCCAAGAACTCTCCTTCCGGAGTCTTCTCAGTCTCGTAGATGCAAGGTACTTAAACCAAACCGGGACATCGATTTTTCATATCGTCTTCGCTATCATATTCTTTTTTGGCACCAATATCTCCCTGAACAACCAAATTATGCATCTTCTCCAGGAAGGATGCTAGTGATGTTGATGGCTGCTACAATAACACCTTTGTCATGCAGCATGATCTTCTCAGGGAGCTAGCAATTTATCAAAGCAGCCAGGAACCCATAGAACAGAGGAAGAGACTGACTGGGACTTATCTGGAAACCTGGTTCCAAGCTGGTGGACACAAGACAAGCAACAGCCTTTTCGGGCTCGCCTTTTATCTATCTCCACTGGTCGGTTCTGTCAATCCTTTTTTTAAACATGATGCAGGCATAAAAATTGATACCTTTGGCTTCTGACACCTTCTGACACCTGAAGTTGAGGTCCTACTACTGAACTTCCAGTCAAAGGAAAACTACACATTACCAGATTTCATGAAGCAAATGGAGAAACTGAAGGTTCTGATACTAACAAACAATGGCCTCCGCACTGCTCAACTGATTAATTTTTCAGTGCTGGGGTCTTTACCCAGTCTAAAACGAATCAGGTTGGAGCACGTTAGAATTCCTCCCCTTTACAACACACAAGAAAACTCAAGAACTTGGAAAATATCGTGATTATGTATGCAAAATCAGCGAGGCATTCAACAACTGTAGCATTCAATTTTCAAACATGTTCCCGAATCTTGTGGAGTTGAATATCGATTACGGCAGTTATTTGGTGGAATTGCCTGAGGGGATTTGTGATTTTGCCAGAACTAAGGAGCTAGCATCACCAGCTGTCCAAAGCTATCTGCTCTGCCCGAAAGAATAGGGAAGCTGAGAAATTTGGAAGTGCTAAGGCTTCGAGACTGCATTAAACTGTCAGAACTGCCGAAATCAATCGGAAGGCTCCGTAATTTGAGCATTCTTGATATTAGCGGTTGTCAAAAGATGAAGAAAATACCAGAAGAAATAGGGAGTTGTATGGTAGAGAAAGATCCACGTGAGAGTGCTGGAGTTTGTGCAAGAGCGAATTGCCGGCGACAGTGATGAATCTGGTGGGCCTGAAGAAGGTAATCTGCGACACAGAAACGGCGAAGATGTGGGAACCTTATCAACAACATCTCAAGAACTTGAGGATATCGGTGCCTGAAGAGACTATCAACTTGAACTGGCTATGAACTCTTTCATTTCTGCGTCTCCGACGTGGTGAAAATCTTGCTGTTTTTCCTTTCCATGCACTCTTGTTCTTCCTGTAAAACATTTAACATCTAAATCCGATTTTCTTTTTTCTTTTTTTGTTTTAATGGATAGAACTTGGATAATGACTTTAGGGTACATACCTATAAATTTGGACTAAAATTTCAATATCCCATAGTCGTGCTCCCCAATCAACTGCAATGTGCAATATGCAATATGGTTTTTATATCATTCATATAAATGTATATGCATGGTTTGGTTCGAACATAAAAACTATGGTCTTTCGTCATCACCATCACCATTGTTGTGTATTAACACATAGTATCTTTGCATCAATCAAATCTTTATATCAATTTCATGACTCTCATACAGTGTCTTTGTTGCAGCTAGTATTTAGGTTACATTAAGTGAAAGACATCTTTGGGGGAGAAAAGAGACAAATCTTAAGGTGCAGTGAGGTATCTGCGTTATAAATTATTTTGGAATTTTATAATATTTAAGATTGAAGTATAAACACCTTTCGTGTAACCATTGATTTAATAGTGTAGAAATTTCTTCGTTCCATGACATAAAGCACTATTTCCCACCAAGGATAAAAATATATATTTTGATAGATATATTGGGTACTTGAATTTTACAGATATATTGGAAATATATCAGTAATTTTTTTTTTAAATATCGATAAATTCCAAATTATTCAAAATTAATATATTTGTATTTATTTTTTATATTAACATTAGTTTATCCTAGTAATTGATTTATCTTAAAAATTGATATTTTTAATCTTTATATTAAGACTTTATCTTATTGAAATTATATATATATGCTTTATCTTAATTTATAAATTATTAATTTTTTAACTATCTATTTTTTGTAATCAACATATGTTTGATATTTTCAAAATTAACAATATTAATGTGAAAAAATAAAAATAAAATAATAGTATTTTTAATAAAAGCATTAATGGAAGAAATGAAATATTAATATTGAAATTCTAATTTAATTAAGTTAAATTTATGGAATAATATAAAATAATTTTTAAATTTAAGTTATATATAAACAATATACAAAAAGACTTTTTAAAAAAATTTCAATAAAATAATTAGAATTACTATTAAAACAACTTTTACACTATATTAATTGAATGACAAGTTGGTTTGGTGGAAAGAGTCTTGTTAATTTCCATGTTTTGCACGAATGCAATCCATCAAGCGAATTTTGGTGGCTTTGACCGATATTTAAACAATATTTGTAAATCGATAATCCGATATTTCCTCCAAAATTTTAATCCTTATATTTGTAGGTTTTTTTGAAAGATATATTGTTGTAGCGGGGGTGTTCATAAATTGTAAGCAGCCCAAACCCAGACGAAACCCTGTTTCAAAATTCATAGAGTTTAGATTGGTTTGGGGTATTTGCAACCGACACATAGGTTCGATTTGCGGTTTAAAGAGTGAAAAGCAGAGCTGAATTAGACCAAGCAAAGCAGATTATTTAATATATATATATATATATATATATATATATATATATATATATATATATATATATATATATATATATATATATATATATATATATCGCAATCTAATACATAGATAAGTAATAGATATATTTTATTCGTATGTTTCTCAGTTGAAATTTCATTAAGCCCGACCCATATTTATATTTTTATTCAATATTCAACTCATCTTGCTTCATTAAACTTTGAGTCTAGTTGTTAGGCCATATATGCACATATATATCTTCTTTAAGTTTAAGCTAATTTTTTTGTCATCTTCACGTGCATTTAGAAACTCACCATATGACGGTCAATATGAAAATCAATCTCAGAAGTATCAAGAGCTCAGTTTGAATCTCCTACTCTGACTCGACCATCTGCATTCTTCTCTTAAACCTCCATTGTTCCCTGCATTTGTAATCTCGTCTCTTGTAAGTGAAACTTACGTGTTATTTTTAAATTATGTTTTTTTCTTGTGAATTTGTATTTGACTAGGTAATGAAAGAAGCTCACTTTGCTTCTTGTGGGTTCTTAAATTCGACCTCTAATTTATTTTAATTCATGTCTTTGGGTCGTGTAAGCTCATGTTGAAAAATTACATAACATGCTACTCTTTATTAGTTTGGAATTTATTGACTTTTTCCATATCTGTGAAATTCAAATTAAATGTATATAAGAAAATTAATATTTTATTTTATTTTATCATCTAAAATATTTTTAAGGAGTTATTCTCTAAAAGCTAAATGGATGTTACCATATAGACCATAAATA
Source organism: Tetrastigma voinierianum (assembly GCA_016808115.1). Taxonomy (NCBI): domain Eukaryota; kingdom Viridiplantae; phylum Streptophyta; class Magnoliopsida; order Vitales; family Vitaceae; genus Tetrastigma; species Tetrastigma voinierianum. Next base: position 947,307 of record JAEQBH010001291.1, read on the forward strand.
TGAAATTCCAAGTCTAAAGTATTAAACTTAATAAAAATTAGCCTTAAATAAAATTTTAATTCTATTTATGATATTGTACTTTTATATTTACCATAATATAGCATTTTACAATGCATATTAATTGTGATGTAGAAATAAATTGAATTAAAGTGTTTAGCTATAAAAAAATTGAATTTAATTTCATAATTTATACAAATAGACTTTGGTGACGGATCATACATAGTAAATTTCAAGAAATTTAATTTCTTTAAGTCTTCTTTTTCTTATTATATTTCTACTAACTTCCAACCCGTATACGCTTATGTAAACAATGTTTTAGATAATCCTTATCAATTACCCCTTGTTAAAATTAACTTAATATAGAAAGTGAACTATAATATTTTTTTAAAGCATATTAAATTGTAGTGATAGAGACTTTAGAAGATAATAAAAGTAGACATAGCCACACACTAAGAAGTATTATACCCTTTATTGATATCAAACCATGGGTTTGATACTTTTAAAATCACTAAAATAGTTAAAAAAAAAAATGGAATTTTGTTATGAAGATGCATATAAAAATATGTAAAAATAGAAATGTTTTTGTTTCTCATATCAATCCACCATGATCACTTATGTCCATTTTCATTATTTTATTTATGAAAAACAAGTTTATATTTCAATTTCAATTTCTTAACCATAAATTATATCTTATTAATTGTTGGCAAATGGATGAGGATGTGACATTAAATGTTGAAGGTTATATCGAGAAGAGGAATAGTAATAAAATGAATAGAAGAAGATAAGTGGATAGAATTGAAAAACAAAGATCTGAAGTGAAGTATTTGTAAGATATTCTTGAAAAGTTGGATCTTCGATATTTGGATTGGTGGAAGTTGAATGCTTTTAATTATCAATTCTCTCCAAGATAGCAGGATATATTGACAATTCCTATTTCAACCATAAACTACAAATCACTTGTTTTATTCAGTTGTTTTATATTTGATGCATTTAGGAATTCATTATCTCACACAAGCAGTGAAGGCAACTTTGTTTGTTATAAAATTAGTTGAAGAAAAATATCACACAATCAATTTGCAAGAAATTTTAGAGTTGAAAAGTGAAGACATTACACAGGTATTATACATAAATCTTTTGAAAACTTGGTAATTTATAACATGATATATCAAAAAATGACAACTCTTCTTTTTCTATATTTTTCTTAGAAGATTAGATAATCAAATAAAATTGTGGAGAAGGTAATAGAAGTGTTGGATATGTGAAGCTTTGAAATGTGAAGTTTTTCCTATGTTTGTTGGGTTAGTGTAAAATTTGAATTTTATTTGGATGTTTATATCAATGTTTAAGAGAATTTGTAGTACTTAATTTTATTAGGTATTTTAAACTAATTTTCTTATCATGTTTGTGTGGACCTCGCATTTTTGGCTATTATGCATTTCCCACTTAAAAAGGTGAGACTCAATTTTATTTCTTTAAAAAAAACATTTAAAAAAAATGGTTTGTTTTTATTTTAATAAAGGCAATAAGAAAGAAAAAACCCTAAATGTAGGCTCCTGATAGAAAAGAATGGATCTTAGGAAAGCAGGAGTCTAAGTCAGGGTTTGGGGTTACTTATCGAGAAGGTACCGGTAGCAATGGTAACACCCTCAGCCCCTAAAGTCGGGTCTCTACTAAACCAGCTAAGAAAAATATTATTTTGACTAATCAACTAATGAATATAGAAGATAAGCAATATAGCTATAAAATCATGCAGAACATATATAAAAAATAATCAAGCAAAAGTCGGATGAGAAAAATGTATTACTGGACTACATGTTGAAGCGCTACCAATTGAAATAATGGCCAATGCAAAACAAAATACAAACTATATACATTCAATTGAGTGGTTATAAATCATATGTCAAATTATTTATGAAATGATACATGGAATGTCTAGCCACAAGACCATTTATATGTTACACAAATTAACTCCCAAGATTTAATTTTATAGAAATTGTAGAATTAACCATGTATTTGAAATTGCAGGCAGATTAAAGTAAAGTTTTGAAAATTGGAAGTTTAGAGTTGAAATTGAAATTTGAGATTTTTGGGGACTTGAATTTTAGAAATTAGGAATTTGCAATTTTGAAATTGTAAAATTGAAAATTTGAAATTTGAGATTTGGAGGACTTGAATTTTAAAATTGAAAATTTGAATTTTAGAAAATAAGAACTTGAGAATTTGAAGTTTGAAATTTGGACATTTGAATTTTAAAAATTTAAAATGAAAATTTAGAACTTGAATTTTGAAATTTGAGAATTTTATTAAATTAAGGGTGGGTGATAGTTTATATGATAAAAAAGAAAAAATAATTGATTATTCAAAAAATATTGCGACCAATTCAATTAAATAAGCAAAAATCAACAACCTTACAAGAGAAAATAAAATAATAAGACTATAAATTAAATGACTATTAAATAACAATAAATTAAATATATATACTAAACAATTAATTAAAAAATAACTATATAAAGAAGAATAAAAAGAAAGTTAAGAAAACTTGCACAGTGAATGAGCTCCTCGGATGGAGTCACCTCAATTTGAAATTGCCTCAGCAGGATCGGTATAAAGGTGTCACAGTGCCAGGGTTGCCCCATCTTCATTTTTTAAATCAAACTTTTAAACTTTAAAATACCACTTAGGACCTCCCACTCGTCCCAAGGGAAGACCCATGTCTCCTTTAAAGTAAACTGTAAGATAATAGAGCTTTAAATTATATAGGTTCATGCCCTAATTTATTCCCCAAAAAAATATTTAATTAAGAGCTATTAGGGCCTCCCACTCTTTGGTGAGGGAGGCTCATGGTTTCCCCTTTTTTCCTTCTTCCAAATCAGGGGCTCCCGCACATAGGGAAAGAGAGGCCTCTCTCCTTGTCAATTTCAATGTTGGATTACCTCCACAAATGAATAACTCTTAAACCTTTAAATTTAGGGTCTATAGTTTGTTGAATATTTTATTATAAATTTTCATTTCAAGTTTATGAAAAAGAATGTTGACTATTTTATTTATAATTATTTCCTTTACATACATAAATTGAGTTCAAACCGCGGTTCAAACCGCAAACTGAACCGAACCACAACATTAGGTTTGGTTGGTTTGAGTACTTTGAACGATTTGGATCGGATTGCAATTTTTCAAACCGATGTTATAGGTTTGGATTGAATATGATGCTCAAACTGATCCACAAGCACCTAATTGTAGGTTAACCACAGTCTAAAATATATTTATTTCTTTTAAGTAATATATAATTATTTTTCTGCTACAGTAAATATTAACATTGATAATAATTAATATTCATATTTATATATTTTAACTTATATTTCATACCTACCTATCATATTTGCTTAAGTGGTCAAGTGTTCCCCGGGTTAAAACATGGCAAAGACATAAAGAGATCCAAGGTCTACGAGTTCCAATGAAACAATTTATTAATTTGAAATTATAATCAATACTATAAACTAATAAAAAATGACAATGTAATTATAAAATTTATATTTTACCAAAAGAATTAAATATTAAATCCAAGTTGTAGTTAGGTTTAAGTTGTTAGTAATTCGATCCTAGTCCAACTTAAATTGAGTTTGGGTTAACAAAAATTAATCAAAGCAAATATTAAAAATGTTTTCTCCATACCTATTCAAATTTTAGGTTGGTTCAGGTAGGAAATAATGCCAACCGCTTTAATTAACTACTCACCGTGGAATAGAGTAAATTAGAGCAGGTGCACAGCTTTCTCAACCTGACCTCATTTTCTTTTCTAATTTTCTTTTCTAGCAATTCATCTTTTTATGATTCTTTTTATCATTTTGCTTTCGTGATGTAGAACTAGAGTGAGTTGATATATTATACACTATTAATTTGTATGTTGTTTCATTTTTATGATTTTAGTAATTAATTTATGTGTTATTCATTTTTTTATGATTTTAACTATTTTGTGTTTTATGTTTATTATTAGTTTGAATAAATAAAATTATTATATTTTTTAATGAAGCAGTTGCAACTAAATCTAAACAGAACAAAAATGACAATGCATCTACCAGGAAAAAAAGAAACCTGTCTTTATTATTCGAGTGAAAAGGCCAACCCACACTACAGTTTCATGGGAAAAGTTTCAAATCCTTGTCCGAGTTGACCTATAATATCTTTTCAAACACGATGGAACCATCGACCCAGTGGACTATTGGGAAAACCACCACTTCCTTGATGATGAAGATATATAGGTACACAATAATAACCCGACCACCATCTCTAAATCTGTTTGCCTGCTGAGAAACTTTCGGGATGTGTTGTTTTCTGCTGAAGTAAAATCGTAGTTTCACTTTCGAATTCTTGTAAGATCAAATTCAGTACTGCGGTACTATATAAAATGAATGGATGTTAAAATTTAAAAAAAAAAAACAAAAAAAACTAAGCCTAATTCCTTGTGGGGCAACCATTTGATTCTATTCAAAATCTTCTGAACTTTAAGAATATAATTTAAAATATATACTAATTTTCCATTTCAAACAACAAACTTTTTAGAGTTTTCACTTTACTTTTTTAATTTTATCTCTAGCTAAATGATAATCCTTAAAAAATTTACTTGACAAAATAAAAATTAGCTCCCTAAAGTCATATAATCATAATATGAAAATATTTAATTATTTTTCAAATTTTGGTTTGAGCTAAAACTATGAACTTCATCAGTTATTTATTTTTCAAAAATGCAACATATATTATAATTGTTTTAACTTATTTTTTTGGGATTGTTTGGAAAAAAAAATACAAACGTATAGAATAATTAAAAATAAAATATCATAAATAAATATTATTTTGAAATATGTTTAAAAATATTAAAGGTAAATTAAAAATATTTACTTTTCTAACAAATTTATGTTCTATATATCAAACAATAAAAAGTAGTTTTCAAAAACGATTTAAAAAAAAGTAATTTTCAAAACTACTTGAAAATAGCTAGAAAATATTTATTAAACTATAAAATTCTAATTACCAAATTATTTATTTGTATTTATAGCTAAAAAAAAAAATAAAATAACTGTAACCTCATTTTAATTTTCAATTTAAGTAACAGTTGTAATAAAAATCTAAAATTAGAATAACACATTCAACTTAACGTTTTCATTGATTCAAAATAAAGAAAACAATGTGACAAGGTCGTAGAATGGAAATTCATGGGATATGAAGAAGTAGTTTCTTCATTCAACCTTTATATCTTCATTTAAAAGTTGTTGAAATAAAAATGACAAAGTCATCTTTAGATGCGTGCAAGAGATGTTATGACCCATTTTAAAATTCATATAAAAATGTTCCAAATCCTTTAAAATACCTATCATATACGTGTTAGATTTATAAAAATGTTTTAAAACTATCAATTAACAACTCTTCAAAAAAAAAAAAACACTATCAATTAGCTTAACCTTTTTTAATAAAATGATAGCTTAAAATTAACGGTTATCTATAACTTTAAATTAGTTTAAAAAATGTTATAGAATACCCATAAATTTTTTTAGCCCATTAGACTAATCTTAGAAAAATTTTAAAAATAAAAAAATAAAAAATATTTGATTGAATAGGATTCTTTATCATGCTTGAACTTTTTGATTTCTAAAGTTTTAAGTTTTATTTGGAACTCAAAAAGAAAATAGAGAGGAAATAAAATTTGGAAAAAAAATATAAAATATGTTTAAACATAATAAATTAATTCTATATGTTTATTCAAATTCATTTATTTGTTTTTATATAAGGACTAAGAATTTAAAAACATGTAAAATATTGAAATTTTTATTATATTTAATTTAATTTTATATTTTCATGATGAGACCAAACGAGAAAATCATTTTTTTTAGTAATTTTTTTCTCTCCTTAATACTTTTCATGTTCCAAATGGAACCTAAATGTTTCTAGATTGTTTAGGATTATGTGGTTGTTCTTTTGTTCAAACAAGTCTTCATTATATATACTTTTATTTGTCTTCTTTCCTCTTAGTAGTTTTCATCTTATGTCCTACGAAGATCACAAGTATTTCATACTTATAAGTTATGATATTTTAAATGGATGCTACAATATTTTATAAAATAAAAGCATAATTATTAGAAATTTCTCTATAAATATTTGCAGAGGTTATAAGAAAAAAAAAATCATGAGATGACGATCATACACTAACAAGACTACATGTCCCCACATGAAAACCTTTTTTTGTCTTTTAAATTTTAGCATAACATATATATATTAAAATTTAAGTTCCCGATAAAGAGCTGGACCCTTTTTTTTTTTCACTCCGAGTATCAAACAAGCGTGTAAAGACATTTTCAAAGTAACATGTGATTTGCCTAGTCATTTTCAACATAAAACCAGTAAGCGAATCCTTCCGATCGAACATTTCTAAGAAGAACAATGGAAACTCTTGCGTATCTTCACGGTTTTCAACGTCTTGCTCGCCTTTATAACTGCAGATCAGTCATCGGCCTAATCATACATGCACATACGTTGTACTATTGTTCTGTTTTCCCAATCTGAGGCGGAATTTCAAAACTAGCTCACATTGGATCTGTTTTCTCTTCAACTATTTGGATTTTCTTGCACCTGTTTCCTTCAACTTTAATTTTCTCAGCTACCAATCACAAAACTCCAAATTCTGATGGCTTTGGAGATTGTCGGAGGGGCTGCTGTAGGAGCAGTGTTTGAAAAGTTGTTGGAGGCTGTCGTAGATGCAAGGAATAAGGCTACTCAGTTCGACTCCAGCCTCGAAAAACTCGAAAACAGACTCACATTCATAAAATCATGTATTCTGCAGGTGGAAAAGCTAAACGAACGATCCAGTTGGATCGTCCAAAAGGAGGAGATGGAGAAGTTGGTCAAGATCTTAAAAAGACGGGGAGAAGCTAATCACAAATGCTCAATGTCTCCTGTTGCAACAACAGTAGAAGAAATGGAGGTACGCAAGTAAGATTGATGCTTTGGACGACTCTCTTCTTAAACTTTTCAGGTGGATTTGCTATCCCAAATGGAATTTTGGCCATTTTCAAAAATCCCAGATAGATTCAGTTTGATCAGTAATAAGGGGTTTCCCATAAATATAAAAAATTTGGGTTCATGTGAGGCTTCTGATCCGCAGCTTTGTTAGGTGGGACTAGACGTGCCTCTCATAGAATTGAAGAGGCGGCTTTTAAAGGATGATCATCATGAATCAAGAATTGTGGTGTCAGCTCCTGGAGGTTGCGGGAAAACCACTTTGGCTAAAAGGTTTTGTCAAGACAAGCAAGTCAAGGGTATTCCTACTAAATTCTTGCTTTCTTTTCTTTCACTTAGAGGCTCTTTTGTAACCAGGAAAATAACAAACAGAAAAGAACAAAAATATTAAGGAAAATAATTTTTCATATTTTGTTTTATAGTGAAATAATATATATATATATATATATATATATATATATATATATATATATATATATATATATATATATATATATAATCCAAAATTCTTCAAAATTATATATTTTAAATTTCTTAACCGACCAAGCAAATAAAATGAGTTTGTATAAATATATAAAGTAATTTATTAAATTTAAACTTATTTTATTTTCCTTTCACTCTTCCCTCTCCATGTATTTACTTTCCGTAGTAGTTTTCTAGACAAATTTAATGAAATATTATGAACTTAATAAATTAATTAATTTACTTCCTTCACCAATTTGAACAAGAATATTTTGAGCACATTTGGTATGTTACTGTATCAAAGCATTCGCCTAATTGGCATAATCAATAAACTATATTGGCATAATGAAGAGCAAGTGCCAGTGTTTCAAAATGAGGAAGATGCAGTCAACCAGTTAGAACTAATGCTGAAGAAGAAATTACAATATGGTGGTCGTATACTGTTGGTTCTGGATGATGTTTGGTGCGGGGCGGAATCCGTCCTCGTCAAGTTTATGTTCCAAATGCAGGGTTACAAGGTTCTCGTTACATCAAGAAATGAATTTCGGGGATTTGGTTCCACCTACAACTTGAAATTATTGAATGAAGAAGATGCCAGGAATGCTTTTTGTCACTCAGCAATCCCCCAGGGTGGAACTGGTTCTTCCATGCCTACTGAAGATCTTCTGAATAAGGTGATTTCTTAGGTGGTGCTTCGTTTTTTTGTATTTTTACTTAATATTGAATATAATTTTTGTTCTAAATAGTATTAAATATTTAGTTTTAAAAAAAAAATCAATATTTTAATTTTTATCTAAATTTTGAGAAAATAAAAATTTATAATTCATATTTTTATTTAGTGGCATGAAATTGAATCATATCCAATTGGAAATACAAGATTTTTAATATTTGAATATCTAGTTATTCAAAAGAAGCATTAGGAAAAACTAAAAGAAATAAAATATTTTGGTATTTTTATTCAATAAAAAATTTCTAAAATTCAGCAATAAATAATGAAAAGATTAAAAAAAAGAAAAACTAGAATGGTTTTTCACCAAAAAGAAACAGCGCCACCTAAGTCTAAGTTTAATTAATCACATGCTTGGATTTTTCATTTGTTAAAACAGAAGCAGCTAATTTAGTGAAATGCAGATAGTGAGGTAAGTGCAGGGATTTCCACTGGCCCTAGAAGTGGTTGGCAGATCGCTCCATGGGCAGCCTGTAGAGATCTGGAAAAGCACACTGATGAAATTATGCGAAGGTCAATCCATTGTCAATTATGAAGATGAAGTGCGTAATTGTCTCCAAAGTAGCTTAGATGCACTCTGTAATCACAAGGATATTATACTGAAGGAGTGTTTTATGGACTTGGGCTCGTTTCCTGAAGACCAGAAAATTCCTGTCACTGCTCTTATAGATATATGGGCAGATCTGCACAAACTAGATGAAGATGGTGTTCATGCCATTTCTAACCTTCACAAACTCCGCTCTCGGAATCTGCTTAATCTTGTGCTCACAAGGTAAGCGGGCTTCCTGTTTGTCAATGTCTTTTCTCCCTCGGTGATCTTAGATTCTTATGATTTAAATGGTGTCTTTTTTTTTTTTTTTTTGCTTGATTCCAGATAGAACTTGAAAAATAAATAGAAACTTATGGTGTTAAGCGTCGGATCCCTTGTTTTGTGATATTTTATTTATATTAAGCATTAAAAGATATAAAAAAAAAATCAATATTTTATTCTTTCTATTTAAAAGAAACCAAAGGATCCCACTGGTTGGTTCAGTTTTAAGTTATTCTTAGAAATGTTTTTGAAAACACATAAAACACTATTTTAATGATCTATGAAAATTATTCTTTTTCTTTGAAATTGGGACCAAAGGTGGTGTTCTATTTATTTTTTAGAACAAAAAACAATTTTCAAAAATGGAAAAAAACAAGACAAATATTTTGGGTTTTTCAACTAAATTTCTCATCTTTATAAAAAAACTTAAAAACAAATACTCTCCCATCCGTCTTTTATGCAATTAGTAATGTTCGATTGCAATTACTAAACAGAAAAGAAATCAGTGTGGATTCCAAGTCCTGATAATTTCTGCAATTAATTCCTACCTCATTTGTTTTTGGAGATGATAAAATCAAATGAACATATTCCTCAATCCATAATATCAGTCGTAGTAACCAATTTCTGTGGATTCTATAGGAATGGTGCAAATGAGAATGATGGATGGTACAACGATGCCTTTGTCACGCAGCATGATCTTCTCAGGGATCTAGCCATTTATCAAAGCAACCAGGAGCCCATACATAAAAGGAAAAGGCTAATCCTGGACTTGACAGGAAACAGACTCCCTCATTGGTGGTCTAATGAAAAGCAACTCCAATTAAGTGCTCGTCTTGTGTCCATCTCAACAGGTCCTCTCTCTCTCCCTCCCACACATAATTGCAATCTATATATGGCTTGTTTGGTTTTATTTTTGAAAACTGTTATTAAGAACAGTTTTTTAAAACACAAAAAACATTATTTTAAAAGCACATAGAACAGTATTTCAAAATTATTTTGGCTTGGTTTTCAAACCACAAAAAAACACTATTTTGAAAATAGAGAATTGATTCTTTTTTTTTAAACTGTTTTTTGTTCTAAAAAACAAAAAGAATAAGGAAAACATGAAGAACACATTTAGTTCCCAAATTACACTAAAGCCCGTTTTGTTCTTGTTTTTTAAAACTATTCTCAAGACCAATTTTTGAAAACACAGAAAACACCATTTTGTTGCTTTCAAAAAATTGTTCTTATCCCTCAATTAGTGTTTTTAATTCTCTATGTTTCTCGAGAACAAGCGGGATTCGTATGTTCTTATTGTTTTCCTTGTTCTTCTTGTTTTTTAGAACAGAAAATAGTTTTCCAAAATAGGAACCAAAGCAGGCCTAAAATTCGGGAATAAGCCTGATCTTTAGAAAACACCATTTTGGTGTTAACATGTTTAGTTGTTACCGATAATAGTTTTAGCGAAACCAAGCAATAAACACCTGTTTTTAAAGATACCATAGTTTGGAAAATATATTGTTTGCATGAACATTTTAATTGAGATGCTTAAATTCAAAGTAAATTAATCATCCTTTAACCCATCTTGAACATTTTTAATTGAGATGATTAAAATTCAAGTAAAATTAATTATCATTTAACCATGCAAGTGATTTATGTTTTCTTTTATCCCCTCGATCAATTTAGACTATGTTTGGTTCTCAAAATTTTGAGAGAAAATGCAAGAAAAGATAGAGAGGAAAGTGAAGGAAAGAAAAAAAATGAAGAGAGAAAATAAAAACTAAAAATAAATCTCTAATCTATTATTTTTATTTAATACTTCAAATCATTTTATTTCTTTTCATTTGTCATTATAAAGATTAAATAATTTTAAAATATTAAGTTTACGAATAATTTTATGTATATTTGTTTCTTTGACATTTTCATTAGACATCAAACATAGAAAATCATTTTCATGTTTTTGCCTTGGTTGTGACACCCCGAATCCGAGAGTCACGGTGACAACCCGTCGACTGTGGAATTCATGTGGATTTGGTTGCGATGCACCACATGGTTGTGTCCCATTTGCTCCCGAGATCCATATTCCCTTAAAAAAAATCCAACGAGTCTCCTTTATTCGAGGACCTCTACCCGACTTACAACTTTGTATATGATAATCCATAAGAGTTTATTTTAACCTCTTATATAGAACATATATTAAACCAGTTCTAATATAGTTTTACCTAGCACCACCTCAATACGTCCTTTTACCAGGACCCATTCATTCGTATTTAAGTTAAAATATGAAAATTAACGATTAATAATAGTCCATAAGAGTAGATCCGACCTCTTACTATAATTACATACATGACAATTTATCTGATAATTCAAAGAATTATTACATTCTTTGTACATAAATAACACTACGAAATGTTATCAAGGCCACATGTCGGCCTTCTGCACCTAACAATCAGCCTAGTGGGAGAATTAATATCACCTTTTTTTATGCAGAAGGGTCCTGAGAGTGGGCAATGCCACAGTAGAAAAATTCTCCCTATCAGGCTACTCGCTTTATGCACATGAAATGGAATACACTTGGAAACATAGAGCCATATTCCATATAAATAATGCAATCATATGGAATATTGATATAATTATAGATGGAACTCATCTTGCCCACATGATCCTAGGCTCCTCTTGTACAGTACTAGTTAAGCTAGAAAATAATCATTGGTGTTTCACTTTCGATGAAAACAACCATTGGACATTCATAATTTTAGTTTATCAAATCCTGTTAATTATTGGATTATGAATTTTAGGGGTCTCACCGCAAGCTTGCGTGCCTTAAGGCTTACTGTGGAACTTTCATCAGGTTGGATTATGTCTTAACCGAAACCAATTTGGGTCTTTCGCGGGGGGAGGGATTTTGTCTTGCTTCTGGCTTACAGTGATTTATTATTATTATTGTTTTCAATTTGTGATCTTTAATTTTGGGTTCTCATTTTTTATTTCACCACATCATCATAGAATGATGAATAATAATACCATGCTACGACTGGCCGCGATCTGTATTATATAAATATAAATATGTATTTCATTGATGTCATACTCTATGTGTGTAAAACTGTCAAAGCATTTCAAATTCAGGATAATTATATTTTCGACATATAATTTTATTCATGTATTTCAATGTTAATACATCCAGCAGGCATATAACATGAATTTTATATACAACAATATATTATTTATTTTCTGACAATAACAAACAACAAAATAGCTGAATCTGGACCCATGCTCTGTTGGATTTCTTGGTCCTTCACGGTTAAATCCTTAGATGCTATGATATAAACCACACAGGCTTCCGGAAGACATCGGTTTCGAGATCAAAATAACGAACTTCGGTTCGACGCACTAAAGTGCTTTTGTTTAATTTTCATTTATTACAACGTTAAAAATTCCTACACTCGATCAATGACGAAATTTATGGCCTTCGACATAGCCAGTCTCAGACATTCGTGACCATTTGAACAGAAATAACTAAATGAAAAAATTCCTATCTCGCGTTTGGTGAAACTCTAGTTTTGGTATCAGTGCTCTGGGTGGCGTGAATCGACTTTGCTTCTACTCAGATGAAACCTAGGTCTAGATTGTTGAATGCAAGAGACAATGAAAGAAAGAAAAAAATCTCTCTCTAAAAACATCCCACTTTTTCTTTTTATTTTGAGTTTTATCTTTTCTTTTTCATCTTTATTCTTAATTATTATGATTTGAATATATGACTCTTGTCTCATTAGGATCGTTTAAAAACAATTTATTTCTTTTCCTTCAATTTATTTTAAATGAACTTAACTAAATAATTTTCTAACTCCAAATTCAAACCAAAATCTAGTCTTCAAATTAGTGACCTCCTGCCCCAGAAAAACTAGTAAATATTCAGCAGTCTTAAATTTGTGAAACTTTTACAGTCAATTAGATTCATGAGAGATGAATTTAACGACTTTAGATGGAGTTTAGTGTCAGAGATCAAATTCATGACTTCCCTGAACCTTACAATTTATTATTTTTATTTTTCATTTTCTGTTTTTGAAAATTTCTAATTTCTAGGGTTTTATTTCACTCACCTTTAAAAATTTACTCACAAATTCACATACATATCACTCACATGCATATAAGCCTTACAACTAAATGAGTATGGTGTGATAACCAGCCTAAGGTCACAAATCATCTTCTTGGTGAGCGTCAGCCAATCCATATCAAGATGACATCAAAAGACCCAATGTCTACCATCAGAGTTCCACACGCTGAGTAGAATCCCGGAGATCTACATCATGGCGATCCTTACATACTGATCCTCTGCCCTAGTTTCCTAGGGAGAATTTCAAACAGCGACTTCCCCGGAAGGCCTCGACCTCTAGACTGAGCTATCCTGAGATCTGATAATGAACCTGTTTTGTATTGGATAATATATGCAGAGTCATAAAGCGTGCCACTGCATATCAAGCGGGTGGTTGTCGCTCTCAATCTTGTGAGTGCAGTGGGTGTAGACATGCCCACAGGTCCTCATAGAGTTCTGCTTTGTGAGCCTGTCTTGACCCTCAGGCCACAATCTGCTTTGACTCATGTGTGGCCCAGGGAGGTGTGGTAGCCCCAAAATAGGAGGTGTCAGTTTGACTGCAGATCCCAACCCTGGAAAATCCTACGTCTGTGTTCTGAGACACCATGAATAAAATATTGTATTGGGGCCCATGCATCATACTCATAAAACTGAAATAAGTAACTATGTTCTGTGGATTTCCATGTGATTCTACAAAAAGATTTATACATGTTTACAAAATATTTACTCAAAGCCACATTTGGCTTTCTTCTCAAAAGCTACCTCTACTGCGTACCGTCTCCCTGGATAGTCCTATGCGAAAGGGGGTCCTGACAGGGTAGGCAAAGTGGTAGAAAGTTTTCCCTCTGAGGGTTACTCCCCACCTAAAATGCATATGCAATGGCATATATAAACAATCAATCACATTCCAAACAATTGTTACTATTATATGCAATGCATATCATGCATGAGATCACGACCCCTCATACTCACCACACAGGTCCATAGACTCCCTCACATGAGCTCAGTGTGACTAAAACAAGTCATCTTGTGTGCTATACATGACTAACCATTGAATGACCCTCAATTTTTATTTATCAAAACGATTTCCCGCACTGCACTCTTTTGTGATTTATTTGAATTTTAGGGTTTACTTGTAGGGTGCGCCATGTACTGGCATTTTCTGAACTTACATCAATGGGATTCATGTCTGTCGTGAATAACATTTGGGTCTTTCACCCTTGGGAGGGGGGGATCTACCCCAACTTACTCCGCCCGAAACATGTAATTTATCATTTTGATCATTTTACACACTCGTGAAACTCTACCTTGGACTTTGTCATTTTCCCGAGTTCACGGCGGAATTCCTTCGGCTTATTTGGTGAAATAAACCGTACCACTTACACGACTGTGCGATGTAGGTATATGTAATGCATAATCTGCGTGCATTTTATAAGTATTACATGCATGATGACATGTGAAACATTCCTGACCCATGGAAAATTATAATTTATACATATAATCTACCTCCATACGAACCATGTTAATACATCGAAAGAGCATGCATCGACATCACATTTCCACTGCTGCATATCTGTTGAGCCCGACAATAACACACAGGTGGGTCTAAACGGGTTAAGTCAGCGAGGAGTACCTCTGGCCCCTTCACAAACATGATTAGTCAGGTTGAGCATTATTTCACAACAGTGACCATTACCTGAAACTTTCGGTTTCTAATTGGCTCCCCAGCTCCGAGTCGTGGTGTGTGAAGCCGATCGTGAAATCGCTATAACTGTCCCAAAGGCTTTGGAACTAATTTATATGGCTCCCATAAGCAACTACCATTATAAAGCCTTTATAGTAAAAATGTAAGTAGGAAAATGTCTCTGTGGGTTGTCGAAACTCAGCTTTGAATGTCCACCGTAGATCACTCGTGCACCCGGCTAGTGCAGGCCTTCGAACCCCGACCGCCCGAAAGCCGGGAAATCTTCCTTTTCCCTTTCCTTCTTTCTCTTTTTCCTTTCTTTTCTCTCTACGAATTCTTTTCTCTTTGTTCCTTCTTTCCTTTCTTTTCTTTCCTTTTTGCTTTTCTATTCTTTTTCTCTTTTCTCATCTCATTTTCCCTTCATTTTCTCTTCTCCTTTGGTCCTTTTCTCTCCTTTTGGAGCACACCTTCTCAGTTGAGGAGGAGGAATTTGTCCCCCTTTTTATACGAGTTGTTGGCGGCTTGATTATTCCGTATTTTCTTCAAACCCTCTTTAACGACATCGTCACCCTGTGGCTCAATGAGGCCATGGAATCCATTCCACACATGGCTTGGTGTGAGCCATCTTTTGTACCCGAGTGTCACACTTTTGTATGGTCTTATGTGGCATGCATATCTTCATGTGTCGTGTCAGATGCCTCAGCCTCGGCGTAAATCCGGGCCACCTCGAATCAGCGAGGTCGACATGGTAGCTAAATTTGTGAGACAAATTCAGCAGGAGAGTCCAGTTTCATCATCGAGATCTAGAAAATTAAAGAGTTTCGGTAGAAATTACTATTTTACGCTGTCAAAATCTTGGATTTTGGGGTTTTCACGGAAGGAGCACATGTAGCACCTAAGGCGTCTGGTCCTTTGGCCCTTGCCCAGGTGAGAAATTAACAAAGCGTGTCCACACATCCCACGGTATTTAAATTTATTGTTTGTCCCGCTAACTGCAGGATGCACGCTGTGGACAATCCCTTCTCATGTGCCCAGGCCGATGGTAATAGAAGCATGTCATCAGTACTATTGACCACATGCACCAGGTAGCTCGTGGAGATGAGATCCTTTGTTTATTTCCAATTTCGAAGGCTGATCCTCCTTCCTCTTCCAAACTCGTCCAGAATGCCACGGTGCGTCCTCCATCTCTCTCTCTATGGCGAGGCTGTCAAGGCCATAGTCATATCACTTGTGGGTGGAGGCCCACAATCTTGCCCGAATGGACAACCCAGTCCATTCTGAATCTTGACCTTGGCCGTGTGTAGCCCATAAGTCATCCTTGAAAGCGTGCCTGGCTCGGTGAATCGGCCCACGTGCTCCATCAACGCGTCATCGTTCACTAGCCCCGACTCTAGAAACTCTTGGGCCTTTAGTAATACAGCGTGGTAGGAAAATGCTGCTCATAAAGAGCCCATGGAACTTTGCGGTCATTCATACGTCGAGAGGTCTTGCGATCCTTCACCATACAGGACTCACCCTCTGTTTGGAGCATAGCTGGCACGATCCTCTGGCGTCGGGTAATCTCCATCACCTCTAGAATCCTCTCTGTCACGAGACAATGATGGTTGCCACCGATCCCTCCCCATAAATGTCGGAGGATGATGTGCCTTAAATCTTTGGAGGTTACTTGGACCTCCATGACTACCCATTTGCCTTGCTTTGTCTGATAGCGTAGTACCCAACCCAAACAAACGTCAACAAAGGCACGCTGGTCAAATCTTGGTGGTGTAGCCTTTCATTGGCGACACCTCCTGCGTCCTCGATAGACACCATCTACACATGTCAGAATGGCAACAAACTTTATTAATTTCATTCTGTCTAACTAGTAATGCACATACCAATTACTAATAGACTTGACAACCATGTTGACCGGATTTCATCACCTGAAGTGGTGTTAAATTGCCAACCACTCTTTTTTAATTATTTCAATAAAATTCCAGCACTTTCGAGTTCATTATTTTCCCGAACCCATGGGTTATGGTTCCTAACCTTAGCATTCTACCTTCTTTTTTACGTGTCCATAGCCCATGATACATTTCCATATACATTATCCCAGTGTATATGTTTTAAAGCACATTTGTAACACACAATTGTCACGATCCACAAACATGGAACACATGTCCAGGAACCACGACGCAAACACCGTGCGTACGATTAGTGCAAAGCTCATCCATGAACTCCTACAGGTATTGTTGTACCTAAACTCAGATACTGAAGCTATGACACTAGTATCAATTTCACCACAATAATATGGCTAAGCCCATGTCCCTTAATAGTGGTGACCTTTTCCTTCTTTCGATGCAAATACATGACTTTGAATCCCGGGGTCCATTGACAACCGTCGACACCGTGGATTTTAAGTTACCCAATACCACATGGTTGTGTCTCATTTATTAGGATCCATATTTCCCCAAAAAAAATCGGGTAGATTCTCCTTTGTTCGAGACCTACACTTGACATACAACACATATATGATGATCATAAAGTTTATTTCAACGCTCTTATACGAGACATATATTAAAACTGGCCCAGTACAATATAGTTTACACGACACACCACCTGTCGTCACTACCCCAGGACCATTCATTCATTATTAAATTAAAAATATATGAAAATTAAGAAGTTAATGGCAGTCCATAAAAATTAGATCCGCGACCCTCTTACCATAATTACATACCCGACTATTTATAGAATAGTCCAAAAAAATTTAATTACAATTCTTTTTACATAAAATACTTTTTACAAAAGTATTGTCAAGGCCACATGTCTACCTTCTTCATAATCACGGCCTCGTCGAAGCGTCGTCTCCACACATGCACCCCACATTTTTTTGAAGAGGTCCTAGCGGAGATTAGACGATGCCCGATATAAAATTATCCTACAAGAGCTACTTCAGCCTAAATGCACATGAAATGATGTACATAAAACATCAAACCATATTCTATATAAATAATGCAATCCTATATGGAATGTTCCGTGTCATGTATGAGATGAGACTCCTCATGCCTGACCCAGGAGTCGACCGACTCCTCACACTTGCAACGCCAAATCTTGAAAAACCAGTCATTAGTGTTTCACTTGATAACTTAACCCATTGGACAACCCTCGAATTCTAATTTATCAAATCGGTGTATTTATTTGGATTAAATTTTTCGAGTCTCTCATAGCGAACCATAGCATATACGACACTTTTCGCGAACTTTCCTTCGCTAGATACATATGTCTAACCAAGAATAAAATTTGGGTCTTTCACCACAGGGAAGTTTGCCCCATCTTGCTTCACCAGACACCACGTAATTTATTATTATTATTGTTTTATCCTAGCAAGTGAGTCTCAATTTTGGACGTTGTCCCATTCTGAGCTCACCACACATTCACAAGAATGGTGAATAACAATACCATGCACACACGGAGCTCGGCGATGTATTTGTGCATATGAAATGCAATCATGTTATTTCATGCGATGTCATACTACATGCATAATAAGAGCTACATGAAACATTTATAAATTCCGGATAATTATATTTTCGACATATAATTTCCATTCATCACTATTTCCATGTTAATACATCCCGCAAGCACATATTAACATGAATTTTACATACAACAGCATATTATTTATTTTTTCAACAATAA
The DNA here is from genome assembly GCA_016808115.1 of Tetrastigma voinierianum. Classification (NCBI taxonomy): domain Eukaryota; kingdom Viridiplantae; phylum Streptophyta; class Magnoliopsida; order Vitales; family Vitaceae; genus Tetrastigma; species Tetrastigma voinierianum. The sequence goes on from JAEQBH010001291.1 coordinate 965,749, forward strand.
CATACAAAATAGCCCAAATCTCGGACCCATATACAACAGGGCACCTCTTGGTCTTTTAACGGTTCGTCCACTTAAATTCTTGTGATGCGAAACACACCACAAAACTTCGAAGACATCGGTCTAAAGTTAAACCAAACCCAAACTCAGTTGAAACTGTCCAAACTTGATCTTGAATTTCAGCTTGGAATGTCTGACATTCGAAAAAAATTCCTACTCGATCAAAATTGGGGCGAAATTTATGACCTTTCATGGCACCACAAGCGATCAAGCCATTAAATGACCTTTAGGCTAGAAATAAACAAGTAGGAAAATTCTCTACCTCATGGAGTTTGACAAAACTCTAAGATTTTGATGTTCACGCGTAGCTCTCGTCGCGCAGATCAATTTTGCCTTCTGCTCCTATGAAAACTTACGATCCGATTTCCATAGATCTTAAAAAGAAGCGAAGAAAGAAAAAAAAAATAAACTCACTCTCTCTCTAACGCTCTCCCTCTCCCGTCTCTTTTTACTTTTCTTTTTTATTTTCGTTTTTATCTTCTTTATTATTATTATTATTATTATTATTATTATTTGAATATATGACTCATATTGTCTCATTCAGATTCGTTTCTTTCCCAAAATAATTTATTTCTATTTAGTTCAATTTATTTTAAATGAACTTAACTCAAGTCATTTCCTAATTTCCGAGATTTTCGTAAAAATCTCATATCTGAGAAATCATTGGCTACCTGCATCGAGAAGAAATCGTAAAATATTCGGCCTCTCAAAATTTGTGAAACTTTCTGGGTCATTAGATTTCTTGAGACAAATTTATAGCGAGTCCGTTTCATCATGTGAGATCTGAGAGTACTCTAGAGCTACATGAACCCTTTTGACAATTTATTATTTTTATTATCATTTTGTCATTTTTAAAAATTTCTAATTTTCCTGGGTTTTATATTAGTACTTTTCGTAAACTAAGCACAACCTTAGGCTCTGTTTGAAACCCTAAAAGTACTAGTAAAAGAAAAAAAAACCAAGGAAAATAGTTTTCTCATGTTTGGTTTTACCATGAAAAATATTAAAGAAAATCAAATACAATAAAAATTTCTCAAAATTTTACATATTTTCTTAGGCTCCATATCGCATGTGAAGAGTCAAACAAACTAAATATGGTCTTACATGAACTTACAAAAATAAACGAGGAATAAATTGAGAGACCAAGCTCTTATATCATTTTAAATAACCAACTTTCCTAAAAGCTCAAACTTGTAGGATTTTAGTTTAATATGAATGTCATGCATTCAACCATAATAAAGAGAAACAAATAAAATGAGTTTGAATAAACATATAAAATTAATTTATTAGGTTTAAACTTATTTTTGTTATTTCTCTCCAAATTTTATTTTCTTCAACTTTTTCCTTTTATTTTCTTTCCATACTTCTTTTCGGGTTTCAAATGGAGCCTTATGCTTCGTTTGGAACCTAAAAAGCCTACTAAGAAAATAAAATAAAAAAAGAGAAAATTAGGGATGAAAAGTGCAAAGAAAATTTGAGGAAAACAAACATAAGTTTAAACTCATTTTATTTATTTATTTATTTATATTATATAAGGACTAGAAACTTAAGTATGTGAGAAAGTATTTTCCTGATTATATTTGATTTTCTTTGATATTTTTCATGATGAAATCAAATAGCAGAAAATTATTTTTAATATTTATTTTATTTCCCTAATACTTTACGGGTTCAGCAGTCATAGTGTTTTGCCCCCTCAACATTTTCGACTCCGTCACTAAAGCAAGCCCTTGGTATTTCTTTGAAAACTATTTGTTATCCCCAAAATTTAGTGTTCCTGCAGCATCTTTAAAAAAATCAAATATATTTTCTATAATATCCTGGATTGAACTTTTTTCCAAAGCAAACAATGGCTCGCGTACCTTTCATATAGCATTTGGCATTACGTCTTTCCCTACCTCTGACACTAGTAGGATATTTTGTAGATGAAATGTTTTATACTCATTTATTAACATGCAAATTCCTGAAGCTAGGTTCTAATTCTGAACTTTAACCACACACAAAATAAGCTAATTGAGTTCATGAAACGAATGTACAAACTGAAGGGTTTTAATAGTAACAAATTATAGTTTCTGCATTTCTGAATTCTTTTCACTGCTCGGGTTTCCTTATACGAATGTCAAAAGGGCTAAAGATTGGAGAAAGTTTCAATTCCAACACTATGCAACACCATTACGGAATTGAAGAATCTAGAGAAGCTATCCTTAGTCATGTGTCATAAGATTGGTCAAGCTTTTGCAAGTAGTACCACCCAGATTCCAGAAATATTACCAAACCTCAGGGAAATCAACATAGATTACTGTAATGACTTGGTGGGATTACAGATGGGTTTGTGATTTAAGTGAGCTGGATAAGCTAATGACATCACCAACTGCCATAAGCTTTCTGCACTGCCGGAAGAAATAGGAAAGCTTCTAAATCTGGAAGTGCTTAGAATTCATGCCTGTACAAGGGTGTCAAAATTGCCAGACTCAATCGGAAGTCTCCAGAAACTGAGTGTTCTTGATATAACTGGGTGCTTACGAATAAGGAATATGCCGAAACGAATAGGGGTTGCAGGTTTAAGAGAGTTGCCCAGATGAGAAAGTGAGGTTTGCGGGGCTGCCATCATCAGTGGCGGATCTCGTGGAATTGGAGAGGGTAATGCAGTGGAAGAGACTGCCCAGCTAGGATTGTTTGTGCACTCCTAAATCAGTATCAGTGCCTGAAGTTATTAACTTGAATTGGCTTTAAAATACCTTTCTGAAAAAAGTTTCATCCTCCAAGGTAGTGTTGAATCGTCCCTAGTTATATTCAAATGTGGAATAATAAGATGAAACAGTTCTATACTAAGTGTGAAATCTAGGCGATAATAAGATTTACTAACAATAAGAAAGGTATGCATTTCAATAAGAATGGATTATTTATATTTCTATAGTGTTCACTGTTTGTTATATTTGGTTTCTGAAGCCAGCCCAAGGAAAAGCATTTTTCATATCCATCCTCGGTGCCAACGGGTCCTGCATTAAGGGACATTTTGTGTCCAATGGTTTTGTCTAAAGCTGAATTCGGTGGTTGGTTTGAAATTGGAGTTAGTGCTGAATTAGGGTTGGCCATGTTAATAGTATAATCTTTAAAGGATCGAAAATTCCATACATTGAAATGGTGGAGATGAAAAAATCATATTGGAAACATTCCAAGTCAAAATCAAAACTGATCAACATTGAAATGTGGTGGTGTTAAGCTTGTGCAATTGGAAATGAGAACAAAAATCAAGAGAAGAAGAAGAGGAAAATCACAAAGACACAGGGGAAAAAAATGTAATGATAGAGTCTTGTGTAGCACAATCTCTCCTTAAAGCGCGCAGATTAAATCCTCTTCCGGGTGCTCGAACCGACAAACGCACGCTACCTAAAAAGATAAAAAAGCGACCGAATGACGGAGCTCTTACCTTTACAATCACTTTGGGGAATTGGATACAATGTTTATAATTCTATCACTCAGTGAACCAAAGAGATAATTTGATAGAAAAGGGTCTTTTGAAATCAATCTACAAAAAAAGTATGAAACTCCAAATAAATAGAGTTCAGAGGTGATCAAACCAATGACTCGTCGTTCGGCTGTTTGGAGAAATTGGAAGAGAAAAAAAAAAATCAAAATCCTTAAATGATATTTAAGGATTTGTCTATACTTGGTTAGAATAAAAATCAAATCAACCGTTACACTTTAATTTCATTCATACAAAAAAGGAAAAACTCCAACAATTCCCATGAGATGAAATTGACACCGAAGTCGAACCCTAGGAACCCTCATTTTGTGTAATAGAATACAATGTTAGAGCACACATAAGAGAGGTAGGTGTTAACCTTTAAACCTTCCCTTGTAGAAATATGTTTACTTTACTAACTAAACAGTATACACGATGTCATTAAACTATTTTGTCATTTGTGTAGATGATGACATACGTCACACAAGAATCTTCCTAACATTTTACAATTCTCACTTTTATGATCATTTATTATCCCGATTCTTTTAAGAGTTATGGAATTATTACCTGTACAAATTCCACAAACAACCCCACTTCCTCTCCATAGGTGATCTCTAACTAAGAGTAGCTCAGTTTAATCTTTCTGACTTCCATTATACGGATCATTAAAAGCATAAGCTTAACCTTTTCTTCGAACATCACTATTTCATCATAGGAAGAAAGGACGAGGAATATCCCAGAGTGATTATTATCAAGTTCTTACAATTTAGTTGGCTCCCTTTGAACCTAGATCCTTAGGATCTCCAATCAGCTAGGTTGGGTATCATTCTTGACTTCTTCTAACACTACGGGCTGAGTCCCATTCCCTTTGATGATTTTCAACTTGACTCTGTTACAATCTTTTGGTTGAGCGGATCGCTATGTTATCAATGGGTGACGCAATCTACGAGATAACTATAGTTGAGAGTAATTGTCTAATGGTATTGTGTCTACGACAAATAGTCTAGACTTACTATTGTACATACTGCTTTGTGCTCTACCAATTGCATATTAACTATCACAGTGTATAAATATTGGAGGCATAGGCCTTGGCTATCTTGGTATATCCTCTAAGAAATGGCGTAACCATTTAGCCTCTTCCCCACATTTATCTAGTTCTATAAACTCAAATTCCATTGTGGATTTGACAATAACCGTTTGTTTTGAGGATTTCCATGAGAAACGCTTTCCTCCTAGTGTAAACACGTAATCAACATGGGATTTGGAGTCTTTAACATTGGATATCAATTTGGCATCATTATATCCTTCCAAGTCTGTAAGTGCTCTTATATAGTGCAACCCATAATCATGAGTAAAACGTAAGTATTTAAGGATTTAAATGTATAACCGTTTAGGAATAAAAATCAAACCAGCCGTTAGACTTTAATTTCATTCATACAAAAAAGGAAAAACTCCAACAGGTGGTAGAAGCAATCTAAATTAGGGCCATCTATACTCATTCTAAGTATTGCAAAAAAAAAGAAAAGAAAAAGAATTATAATAGTTTAACTCTTCAAGAAAGAAAAAAAGACTTTGTGAGGTTAGGGGAATGATTATTCAGCAAGTGTAAGTAGGTTGGATTATAAAGAATTGGTTGTATGTAAATGATTGTGTTTATTTTTCTCCTGTGTAGAAGACCTACGGAGTTTGTGAACATAGCCCTTTTCGGTGAATCATGTAAATCTTAGTCTTCTTTTGTTTTGTTTTATTATTGTTTCATATTTTCCTTATAGCTTCATTAATCTGGTATATCTAGGAAGGCTTATTTCCTAATAGCCCTAAAAACATCTAGTGTTTTTAGGAAAACTTGTATTCTTTTAGTCCTAACAAATGATATTAGATCTTTAATGTTGAAGTTTTTGCATTCTTGAGATACTAGATTTGAATGCATTACAAGGAAAAAGTTAATCAATGACACGGTTAATGGAAGGTGCAATGGCATCTATGGAATGTGTGTTCTTGGCATGTTGTAGTTTTTGTGTTTTATTTTGAGCGTCATCTTTGTGTATCAAAACCATGACATTCATTTAAAACGTCATTTTCTACTCGTAATATTTCAATCTAATAACTTAACTATGACACTTATTTGAGTGTCATTGATTTTTATATGTTTTTGTTTTAGAATCATGACACTCATTATAAGTGTCATCATTTTTATCACATTAAAAATCATATTTTCATTCATTTCATTGGCTATAATCCCTAATATAACAATATAATTATTGAAAATGTACACATAATATGAAAGTAATATAGAGGAGAAAAAAATATCAAAGTCATATGGATAAAGCTACAAAGCTATCGATATATACATTGATCCAAAATTACAAAAAATATTCCCATCAAGTTTATAGATTCTATAGGTAGGAGTTCAAAGTGTTCTTTAATTTGTTGGTAGTGGAGGATCTTTCTATGGGAGAGTGCTAAGCCCATCAAAATCACTACATGAGTCCATCTGTTCCTGTTCAAGTGTGGAAATTAAGTTTTAGATATAGAAAACCAAGCAAAAAACTTTGTAGAGTACCTACTAGACTAAGACATCGATTTATTATTTTGATGAGTGCTAGTGTGGTAATTTTCAAGGTATTAAATGAACATTGAACTCAAATTAGAATAATACCTTGTCGGAAAAGAACTCCACCAATGATAACTTGTAAGATGCAAACTGACCGGATGGAAACTAGCCTATAGAGAAAAGAGAATGACATAAAACAAAAAGGTTGACAACGTGTCTTTACATTCTTAATATCTAATAAATATGAGTGCTTCACAATAACAAGAATCATAGGATATATAACCATATACTTGGGTATAACTTTCTAAACTAGAAATAAGCAAAGTATTAAAACCTAAACAAAGTGAAATTCAGTTTATTCTAGAATGTTTCAATAGAATTAAAATTTCAAATAAAATATATACAAAAAATGGATTAATATTAGTAGCATAAAGGAAATCCTAAGTTATATACTTATAAAATAATCTAATAAAACATGAATAAATAACAAATCACCAAGAACCAACAGCCAATCGAAAGATATAAAGTTTTCAATGCTCAATGAAAAGGAGATATCTTGCATACACTTAGTATTAATAAAAACACAGTCTTGATTCTACGCAATGTGTGATTTTTAGTTTCCCAAAATAACAATCATGCATCTGAGAAAGCAATTATAATAAGATAATAAACTCTCAAAAGAGGCAAGGAATTAATCTAAAGAGGCAAAGGATAGTACCATCAATAAGTTAACTCAATCACTATTTTATCTCATTTTTTGGCAATGTGGAAATGAGATTCAATATACATAAAAATGAGTAGTAGCAATCAAGTAATTGTTATGTCAAATTGATATATAAATAAAATTTAGCAAAATCTCTTAACCTCGATTCGGTACCACGGTAGGTGCTATGAATCAACAAAATTTATAACCTAAATTACTCTATAGTAGCATAACTCTTTGCGGTAAGCGCTCTAGGATCGAACACAGGGATAGGTTTTCTTCGTACCAAATGATTTACAGTAGGCTCAAAATGGTGAGTTTGTTTCGGATTTTAGGATTTGGTGTAAAAAATGTGTGGAGTTGATGTTGTGGAAATTGAAAATAAAGCGAAATAAACAAAATAAAGTGTAAAAGAAATCCTTGGGTGTTAGGTACGCTAGGTTGGGTTGATAGGGTTAAAGGAGTCCTCGGGTTCATTTCCTCGCGTTAGGAGGATGACCTATAGTCAACTCCCGAGCAGGATCTTCATTTTAGCTTCAAAAACTAAACCTAATAATTTTCCTTTTGATAAAAGCATTTATTTAGCATTTATGGTTCCCTGCGGTGAAAATCTATCACCTTGACCCATCCTACAATGATTCGTAAGGGAGCTAATGAATCTCAGTGGATCCACAATAATAAGCATCCCTTTGAATCCCTAAAAAGATTACAAGTATTGATCAATGAGGATGCATCTCACAGTGAAAATATAACATAACCTACCTCCGTGGCTCGTAAATAGCAACTAATGGATATCGATTGTATCTAAAATCTAAGAGATACAACGAACCTAAAAACTGCCAAGTATTGACGAAGAAAGTACATGAGAGCTTTAAACCTAGAGTTGTAAATTTAGGAACGAAATGTCAAAACTTCTTTAGCGTGAAAACGGGGAACAAAATACCGACCTTACTTCACAAGCCACCATAGCCCTCTTCTTCAAGGTTTGAGGCTTTAGCCGGCTTTATCCTTTGAGTTGTCATCCTCAGATTGTGTTTGGATTACTAGAAAGTGAGAGAAAGAAGAGAGAGAAGAAAATGAGGGCCAAAAAACGAGGGGCGCGTCTTTGGAGAAATACTTCGAATTAAAAGTTAGGTTACAAAATGTTCACAAAATGGCATATGGCCTTCTGGCTTAATTGAAAATACCAATCTAACCTAACTAGTATAATTACAATGAGGGTAGAAAGGAGAAAAACAAAAAACGGGGCCGTTTGAAGAGTTGAAATTTTCACTACAAGCAGAAAATTTCGCTACATAGCGAAATTTCGCTATTGTAGCGAAAATTCGCTATGTAGCGAATTTTCCCGACTTGGCAATTTTCCTCACGTTCGTCACTATTGGCTCTTGTTGTTGCTCCTGGCTGCTCTTATTCACGGCTGCGCTATTCATTTTCTTCTTGCTTTGATATTCTTCATTCCCGACTTGCTGGAAGTGATAGAAAATCATATGAAAATAATGAAATCAGCCCGACTTTGTTATGATTGGATTGACGACAGGTGGCTTCCAATTCCTACAAAAACTACAAAAACAGCCCCGGAATGCGATCAGAAGTACAATAGGGACCTTAACATGTCAATTGGGTTAATTATAACAATTAGTATACAAAAAGCGCTCAAAACCTATTAAAAATAGGGTTCAAAATAGCACTTTTTGGGCACTAATCACACCCCAATGAAACACATTATGAGTCCCTTAGCAATGCGAAGAAAAAAAACATATAAATTATAACAAAATTATGTTACAAGGTGCAGTTCAAAAAGGTTGTGAAAGTAATGCTAACCTAAGTAAGAATCATCAAGCCTTGTCCAATAACTATCTTGAGAGAATGAATGGCATACAAAATTGAGTATCAGAGCCTCCATCTCGGTGAATCAACGAAACTTCCACAAAATCCCTAAGTGTTTGTTTGATCGATTCTCAACAATAAACTACCAAAGCGCACTCTCCCCCGACCCGAGCTCTTGCCTACACTTAGGGCGCTAACCAACACAAATAGATTAGGACCCCTTTATTCCACAACTCTTTTTGTGTTTGTGAGGTGCAATGCGAGGGTTAAACTTCACCAAGGTCCATGTAACGAAGTTAGCAGAGATGACTCCCGACCGAGTGAAGGTTTAGGGCATCAAGTCATGATGATCTTTCGACCACAAACTCTATAAGTTTAACCCCGGACTTCGAATGATTTCAAGCCTCCAGCACCTACAACTTGTTAAACTCCACCCATCCACCCGTATAGCGAGCACTAAGTCGGTGGCTCCCAACCAGTTGGCTTCGGGCACCGGGCTTTGAAGGCTTTTGCCATATACCCCTCGGACCGTGCTTGGGTTTCAGGGCAAAGCGTTGCAATTTTTCTTCTTTTTCTTTTCTTTTTCTTTTCTTTTTCTTTTTCTTTTTCACTTCTTATTATTTTGGAAGACACATGGGCCTTCTATTCATGGGGGTCCTTAACCTATTAAAGGTGGTCAACGAAACTAGGGTAGGTTATTGCAAAGTTTAGGAGGTCAGGTAGTTTTTCAGCCTATTGTTGAAAACTGATGTGCATTGTGTGTGGTTAGCTAAAGGTGGAAGAAAAAGGTCAAAAGCAGCAAGGATTCAACTAATCATCCACTTTCGGCTAGGCATGCCATCAATCTAACATCAACGAGGATTAGACAAAGTTTCGATTTTCAACACCAAGTTAGGCAAAACCAAAAAAAAAAAATTTGGGTGCAAAATGAGATTGATTTTGAAAAAGTAAGTTGTATAGTATAACGACTTCACAAAGAAAATGACAAGCCAGACATACAAAATAGGCTACCGAAATAATAATAAGCAGCCAAATAAGTAACAACTTGTAACTCCCCTGACCCAAATGTCACATTGTCGCAATGGGGCTTTGATTGAAGTTAGAAAGAAGAAATTTTCCTTCTTGATGATATGTGCTCGTTTTGGATAGGAGACTTATGAAGCTTTCCCACCAGACACCTTATTCACTCCGTTTGAACTTCAAATAACAGTTAGGAGGAGAAAAGAGAGAGAAAAAGTGACAAGTTTGAGCATTTTGAAAATTAAACCTTCATGTAATAATGTCAAAAGAAGTGTTCTTTATGGCTATGTTTGATTCTAAACTCTCTAAAAGCTTTCCTACTTGGTATAAAAACACCTAAAATGGGTCGGATGAAAAGTTATGCTTAAAACAAAATCAGGAGGTAAAACATGGGAGAGTAGCGAAAATTCGCTATAGCAGCGAAAATTCGCTACTCGCTGCAGTAGCGAAAATTCGCTATTGTAGAAATTTTTTTTTTCTTTAATAACAAATAAAATTAATTAAGTATTAAAACTTAAAATTTTTTTTAGAGACAATTTTTTTATTATTATTATATTTTTTTATTTTTTTATTTTTCTTTTTTATTTTTATTTTTTTACCTGAATGTTCGCACCACATAGAAATTTTCCTCTTTTTTTTTTACGCACTACCCTTCTTTGATCTTCATTCATGCTTCAGGAAATTTTCACTCAAACTCAAAATTCATTACAGAAATTAGAAAAAATTGCAGTGAAAAACAAGCTAAAACAAAGATTAACTTAAAAATTAGAAAAGTAAAGAAAATTAAAAATCAAAATAAACTAAAATAAAACAAAATAAAATAAGAAAAATCAAAACAAAAATGAGTGAACTTTGTTCACTCCAAACCCGATTCTTTCGAGTCTTGTCGATGGTGCTAAAGGCTGGTGGAGCTTAGAAATCTTGAGGTTCGGGTGCTCTAATCAGGAACCGACTGAACCATCCGTATGTCATGCGACTTGGCAAGCTGCCAATGTCTTTGATGTAGTGGCATGAAGCATGCAGTGGCCATTAATGTCTTGAAGTTTTTCTGCGAGGCGGGCATAGCAAATGGTGTGGCCTTTCCCGATTAGGTGCTTCGAGGGTTGGTGTCTTTGCCCAGTAGGATATACACTAGGTTAAGGAAGATTAGCCACCGGCGTGGTATTTGTTGCTTGACGATGGAACTTTTAGGGCTCTTCCTATTTCTTCCTTTCCTACCTCTGAGTCAACATTGGGAGGTTTACACTATTATTTACATTGCCCTCCATTTGTGGTGTCATCCCGGGCACTCTTCTTCTAGATTCACTTCCTCTTGGTGAACATCTTTGTTGATTGGTGAGCCTTGAAGCAATTTCCCGAGTTGTTTAATTCTATACAGACATATCGTCTATCATCTAGGAATTTTTGGCTCAAAAGGCTCTCCATTATCAATTCTTTGATTCCAGTGTGCATTAATCATCTTGCTCCCCATGAAAGTCACCAGCTAGCTTGGTAGGTTCGATATAGACTATTCGTGGAGAGGTTGGGTGGATGTGGAGGAGTGCATCTTTGTGAGCACCATGTAGGAAGTACCTCATCCATGGAGGATTTCTATAGTCCCTCATGGACCTATACACATTGGGATTTATCTCCATTGGGTTTTGACAGTGTTGCTCTCCCTCTAGGTGCTCCATTGGACCCACGATTCAAGCCAAATGCACTCACAGCGGCAATAGCAGGGGGCAACACAAACAATCCTCACAGCCTTTTTTTTTTACAATGAAATGAACTAAGAAAAGACAATAAAATGAAAGGAAATTCACCAAAACTTGTGATGAGGATCACTGAAGTGTTCACGGCTGATCAAATGCACTTAGGCACCATCCGTGCTTGGCGCCATTTTGATTAAATGCCCTGATAGGTGTTATGAATCAACAAAATTTATAACCTAAATTACTCTTCTTTGCGTGGCATAACTCTTTGCGGTATAAGCGACTCTAGGATGAACAGGGGATGGGTTTTCTTAGTACTAAATGATTTCTGATGGGCTCGAAATGGTGAAGACTTTGTTTTGGATTTTTAGGATTTGGGTGTAAAAAGTGTGTGGAGTTGATGTTGTGGAAATTGAAAAATAAGCAGAAATAAACTAAAATAAAGTGTAAAGAAATCCTTGGAAAGTGTTGGGCTGCTAGGTTGGGATGGTAGGATTCTGAAGGGTCCTCGGGTTCATTTCACCTCGCGTTGGGGAGGATGACCTATAGTCAATTCTCGAAGCCCGGGATCTTCATTTGGCCAAAAACTAAAGCCTAATAATTTTCCTTTTGATAGAAAGCATTTATTTAACATTATGGTTCCTCGGTGAAAATCTATCACCTTCTGGCCCATCCACAAATGATTAGTAAAGACAACTAATGAATCTGGTGGATCGATAATAAGCATCAGAACCTAAGATTACCAAGTATTGATCAATGAGGATGCATGTGCAGTGAAATATAACCTTAACCTACACCTCTAGTGGCTTAAGTAAATAGAAATAATGGATATCAATTATCTAAATCTAAGAATACTACTGAACCTTAAAAACACCAAGTATTAGTGAAAAGTATCGAAGAGCTTTAAAACTAGGGTTGTAAATTTGGGAACGAAAATGTCAAAACTTCTTTGCGTGAAAACAGAGGGAACAAAGTACAAACCTTGCTTCCCAAGACCTAGCAACCCTCTTCTTCAAGGTTTAGAGGCTTTAGCCAAGCATCCTTTGAGTTGTCATCCTCAGAAAGGGTGTGTTGAGATCTTTAGAAGTGAGATAAAGAAAAGAGAGAAGAGAGAAAATGAGGGCCAAAACAGGGGCCCGTACTGGAGAATGCTTCGAATTAAAGTTAGGTTACAAAATGTTCACAAAATGGCTTATATAGCCTTACATACAGGTGAAAATACCAATCTAACCTAACTAGTATAATTACAATGAGGGTAGAAAGGAGAAAAACAAAACGAGTCGTTTGAAGAATTTGAGATTTTAAACTCTGGCAGAAATTTACGCTATATAGTAATTAGCTATTATGGCGAAAATTAATGTGTGAAAGTCGCTATTGTAGCGAAAATTCGCTATGTAGAGAATTTTCCAGCTTGTAGTGAATTTTTCCTCATGTTCATCAGCATTGCTCTTGTTCCATTGCTCCTCTTTGCTCTTTTATTCAAGTTACTTATTTTATTCCATTTCTTCTTGCTTTGATATTCTTCATTCAGACTTCATGAAATTGATGGCTTCATATGAAATTAGTAAATCAGCAGAGCTTTGTTATGATTGGATTGACACGACGATTTGGCTTCGATTCTTACGAATTACAAAACTTGACCACTGGAATGCTATCGGAAGTACAATAGGGACCACTATTTGTATCAGATGGGTTAATTATAACAATTAGTATACAAAAAGCGCTCAAAACCTATTAAAAATAGGGTTCAAAATAGCACTCTTTGGGCACTAATCACACCCCCCAACCGACACATTGCTAGTCCCTTAGCAATGCAAGAAGAAAAAAAAACATATAAAACTATAACAAAATTATGTTCTGAGTTGCGGTTTCAAAAGGTTGTGAAGAAGTAATGCCGAACCCTAAGTAAGAATCATCAAAGCCTTGTCCAATAACTATCTTGAGAGAATGAATGACATACAAAATTGAGTATCAAAAGAGCCTCCATCTCGGTGAATCAACTAGAAACTTCCGCCAAAATCTAAGTGTTTGTTTGATCAGTTCTCAGCCGTAAACTACCAAGCCTCCCCCCCGACGAGCTATTGCCTCAGCTTGGGATCTGCTAACCAACCTAAATAGATCGGGACCCACTTTTATTCCACAACTCTTTTCGTTGTAGGGTGCAATCTTCGAGGGTTCGACTTCTCACCAAAGTCAGTGTAACGAGGATTAATCGGCGACTCCCGACTAGTGAGTTTAGGGCATGAAGTCATGAGGATCTTCGACCACAAACTCTAGGTTTCACCTGGACTTCAAATGATTTGAGCCTCAAATACCTACAACTTGTTAAACTCCACCCCATCCACCATTATAGCGAGCACTAAGTCGGTGGCTCCCCAATGGAGTTGGCTTAGGGCGCCCAGGGCCTGAAGGCTTCGCCATATACCCCTCGAGGCCGTGCTTAGGTTTGAGGGCAAGCGTTGCAATTTTTTCTTAACTTTTTCTTTTTCTTTTTCTTTTCTTTTTATTTTTCTTTTTCACTTCTTATTATTTTGGAAGACACATGGGCCTTCTATTCATGGGGGTCCTTAACCTATTAAGGGTGGTCAACGAAACTAGGGTAGGTTATTGCAAAGTTTAGGAGGTCAGGTAGTTTTTCAGCCTATTGTTGAAAACTGATGTGCACTATGTGGTTAGCTAAAGGTGGAAGAAAAAGGTCAAAAGCAGCAAGGATTCAACTAATCATCCACTCAACTAGGCATGGCATCAATCTAACATCAATAGGATTAGACAAAGTTTCAATTTTCCAACTTGCAAGTTAGGCAAAACCACAAAAAAAAAAAAAAATTGGTGCAAAATGGGTCCAATTTTTGAAAAAGTATGCTGTATAGTATAACAGCTTCACAAAAAGGAAAACCAGCAAGCCACTGAACATACAAAATGGGCTTTCTCAAAATAATAATAAAAACATAAATAAATGTCACTTCATTGCTTCTTTCTCCTCGACGAATGTCACATTGTCGCAATGGGGCTTGGGTTGAAAAGGATAGAAGGAAGTGCTACCTCCTTGATGATATGTCTTTCGTTTTGAATGGGAGACTTAGCAAAGCTCCATCGACACCTTATTCACTCGCGTTTGGGCTTCAAATAAACAAGTTAGGAAAGAAAAGAGAGGAAAAAGTGACCAGTTGGAGCATTTTGAAATTTACACATCATAATAATTTCCAAAGTGTTCCTTTCTGGCTATGTTTGGATTCTACACTCTCTAGCTTTCAACGGTACCAAAACACTAAAACGGGTTGGATGAAAAAAGTTATCTTAAAACAAAATCATGAGGTAAAACGGGGAGAGTAGCGAAATTTCGCTGTGTGAGAGCCACTGCTATAGCAACGAAAATTCGCTATTGTAGCGAATTTTTTTTTTAATAATAAATAAAATAAAATAATTAATTTAAAAAAACAATTTTTTTTAGAGACAAATTTATTATTATTATTATTATTATTATTATTTATATTTATATTTATTTATTTATTTATTTTACCTAACTGTTCACTCATAATCAATTTTGCTATGTAGCGAGCCCTCTCTCTTTCACCTTCACCTTCTTTGATCTTCGTTTCACCTTCAAAATTTTACTCAAGCGCAAAAAGTGTACAAGAAAATTAAGAAAAATTGCGAGAAAAAGTGAAAAACAAGCTAGAACAAAGATTAACTTAAAAAATTGAAAATCTAAAAGAAAAATTAAAGAAATCAAAATAAACTAAAATAAAGCAAAAAATAAAATAAGAAAAATCAAAACAAAAATGAGTGAACTTTGTTCCTCAAACCCATTATAGTCTTGTTCAATGGTGCTAGAAGGCGGTGGGGCTTAAATCTTTTGAGGTTCGGGTGCTCATCCAGAACCCGGCTACGAAACAATCCGCTATGTCATGTAACATAAGCAACTGCCAATGTCTTTGATGTAGTGGCATAGGCTTGTACAGTGGCCACTAATGTCTTGAAGTTTTGCAGGGCAGGCATAGCAAATGGTGTGGCCTTTCCAGTGGGTGCTTCAGGGGTTGGTTGTGCTGCAGGCAGGATATACACTAGGTTAGGAGAGGGTGCTTCTGGCAGTGGGTTGTTTGTTGCTTGGGCAGTGGACTTTTGGGGCTCTTCTATTTCTTCCTTTCCACTACCCTCCTCAGTCAACATTGGGGAGGTTTCTTCTTTTTGCTGTTTACATTGCTCCTCCACTATGGTGTCAATCAGGCACTCTTCTTCTGGATTCACTTCCTCTTGGTGAACATGCTGTTGATTGGTGAGCCTTGAAATGGAGTCTTCCAGGTTGTTTAATTCCTGGAACATGTCATTCTGTAGCTCATCTAATTTTTGGCTCAAAGAGCTCTCCACATTATCAATTCTTTGATTCCGATTAATAAATTACTCATCTTCTGCTCCCCCCACAAAGTCACCCAGCCCCAACGGTAAGGTTCGGTATGGCTTCTTCCATTGGAGAGGTTATTTGTGGATGTGGAGGGTGCATGCGTGGAGGCACCATGTAGGAAGGTGCACTCATCCATGGAGGATTTCTATAGTCCCTCATGGACCTATACGCATTGGGATTTCTCTCCATTGGGTATTGACAGTGTTGCTCTCCCTCTAGGTGCTCCATTGGACCACAATTCAAGCCAAAATGCACTCCTGCAGCAATAACAGGGCAACACAAACAATCCTGCAACAACTTTTTTTTTTTTTTTTTTGTTTCTGGTGAAATGAACTGTAAAAAAAAAATGGCAGCGATAAAATGAGAAAAATTCACGAAACTTGTGATGGGATCCTGAGTGTTCACAACTCGTCGAATGCACTTAGGCACCATCTGACATTAGGCGCCATTTGATTCGTGCCACGGTAAGTGTTATGAATCAACAAAATTTATAGCATAAATTACTCCTTCTCTTTGTAGTAGCATAACTCTTCTTGATGCCGTACAGCTCTAGGATTGAACACAGGGATGGGTTTTCTTCGTACCAAATGATTTACAGTATGTTCAAAATGGTGAATTTGTTTTGGATTTTAGGATTTGGTGTAAAAAGTGTGTGGAGTTGATGTTGGTAAAAATTGAAAATAAGCGAAATAAACTAAAATAAAGTGTAAAAGAAATCCTTGAAGTGTTAGAACTAGGTTGGGTTGATAGGGTTGCAAAGAGTCCTCCGAGGTTCACATTTCCTCGCGTTGGGGAGGATGACACATAGTCAATTCCGACCGATCTTGTTTTGACTGCAAAAAGCTAAGCGCTATAAATTTTCCTTTTGATGAAACTATTTATTTAGCATTTATGGTTCCTACAGTGAAAATCTATCATGACCATCCTACAATAGTTCGTAAGGGCAACTAATGAATCTCAGTGGATCTGACAAGCATCCATTGAACCACTAAAGATTGCAAGTATTGATCAATGGATGCATCTACAGGTGAAAATATAACCCCTTAACCTACCTCAGTGGCTCGTAAATAGAAACTAATGGATATCGGTGTATCTAAATCTAGAATACACTTGAACCACACAAAAGCTTGCCAAGTATTGTAGCCAAAGAAGAATACATCAAGAGCTTTAAACCTAGAGTTGTAAATTTGGGAACGAAATGTCAAAACTGTACAGAAGTGAAAAACGGGGAACAAAACTGACCTTACTTCCCGAAGCCTACTTGGCCTCTTCTTGAGGTTTAGAGGCTTTAGCGAGCATCCTTTGAGTTTTCATCCTCCAAAGGGGTGTGTTTGAATTTACTAGAAAGTGAGAGAAAGAAGAGAGAAAGAGTCAGGGCAACAGGGACCATCTTGGGAAATACTTCGAATTAAAGTTAGGTTACAAAATGTTCACAAAATGGCTTATATAGCCTTACAAACAGGTGAAAATACCAATCTAACCTAACTAGTATAATTACAATGAGGGTAGAAAGGAGAAAAACAAAAAGCGAGTAGTTTGAAGTTTGAAATTTTAAGCTGCAAGCGAGAAAGAATTTAAGCTACATAACAAAATTTCCCTATTGTGAGAATTCGCTATGTAGCAAATTTTCAACTTATGCTTAATTTTCCCTCCTGTTCATCAGCACATTTAGCTCTTGTTCCATTGCTCCCTGCTGCTACTATTCACGTTGCACTATTCCATTTCTTCTTGCTTTGATATTTTTCAATTCTGGAAACTGGCTTTGAAATTGATGGCAAGTGTAGAGTGTAAATCAACGGAGCTTTGTTATGATTGGATTGACAGCGGTTGGCTTCAATTCCTTCAAAAACTACAAAACAACCTGAATCACGATCAGGAAGTACAATAGGGACCCTAACATGTCAATTGGGTTAATTATAACAATTAGTATACAAAAAGCCCTCAAAACCTATTAAAAATAGGGTTCAAAATAGCACTTTTTGGGCACTAATCAACCTCCACAAATACAAAAAAAATATTTAACAATAAGTTATATTTTTTTATATGAAGTTAAACTCATTCACTACAAGTAAAATGATAAAAAGTTCATAACATGTATTTTTTGTGAATGAAAATAAGAAACTCTCTTTCAAAATACTCATACAAAGCAATTAATAATATAAAGTATATATCATCAATCATTCAAGTATTGCAATTTATAAACTTACATGTTAACAATATCCTTCCAAGTCATCACATGGTTGATGTGAGTGGAATTTTCCTAATTCACTTTTGGATTGGAATATTTGCCTCATTCCAATCTCAACTTTGAGGAGTCCAGTTTTGTCAAGTCCTAGGAACTCACAATTAAGTTGTGAGTACAAAGAAAGCTCAGGGCATGTTCGATTTTAATGTTTTTGAAAACTATTATTAAAAACGTAGAGAATATCAATATTGTATTCTTTAAAATTTACTCTTTTTTCTCTAAATTTAATTTTTCTATGTTATCTATGTGTTTTAGAACAAAAAAAAGAAGAAGAATTAAACGTGTTCCCCTTGTTTCGGAATAAAAAAAAGGGTTTCAAAAATGGTAACCAAACAGGCTATTAATGTCTCAACCTGCTCAAAATAATCTTAGTACAATTGACTTCACAACCCAAAATGTGTTTGTGGAGGGGAGACAGATTCTTAACGCTTCTCTGATTGCAAACGAAGTCATTGATTCCATTTTAAAGAAGGAAAATGAGATTCTTTGTAAAATGGATATATAGAAAGCCTATGACCAGATCAACTAGAACTTTCTCTCTTCAATGCTTCATAAAATGGGTTTAGAGAAAGGTTGGGTTGGATTAGGTGATGCATATCCATCGCTTCATTTTCAGTAATGTTGAATGGTAATCAGATTTTTAGGAGTTTTAGAGGGCTAAGGCAAGGGAGATCCTTTATCCTATTCTTGGTTTATACTTGAGATAAGCTTTTTCCATTTGGTTATTGAGTTATTGAAGGGTTTTATTTCTAGTTTTAAGTTTAGGGAGAATGGCATAGAGAGGCGGATTACTCATTTTACTATTCGAATGACTGCCAATGTACATGCAGGACATTGAGAATCAAATGGCTTATCATTTGGATTCTAGCTTGGTTGAAGCCCTCTACGGTCTAGAATCAATTTGGATACAAGCTCCTTACTACCCGATGGGAAGGTTGAGAATATGAAAGGGCTAGCTCTCTAGATTTGGGCTGTAAGTGGCTCACTTCCATGAGTGCGGGATGCCTTTGGGAGCAAAAGCGCGGTCTGAATCAGTGAGATGGGGTTGAAAGGGTTCGTGGGGGTTAGCCATTTGGAAAGAAAAGGCAATTACATCTCTAAGGAGAAAGGTTCACCCTCATAAGTCTAGTCTCTAATATGCCCACATTATAATGTCCCTCTTAGTCTACCTAGGGAATTCGGTCAAATTAAAGAAAATTTAAAGAGATTTTCTTTCGGGAAGGGGCAATCTTGAGATAAAGATTCACTTGGTCAACTGGGGTACTATTTACTTAAGTAAAGAAAAGGGTGGTCTTAGCATTCGTAGTCTTTTAAACCCAGCAGACTCACGCTGGGTACATGGAATTAGAGATTCATAGAGGAGAAGAGTTCTGCTTGGAGGATTATTATTAGCTTGAAGTATGGTATGGAGGACGAGGGCTAGTTCTCTAGCACCCTGTAACACCCCAAATTATGCCCTAATAATTTTATAACATGTTTAGGGCATAATAAAAGTAAAAGTATATTTTTTCCGGAAATAAAATAAAATAAAGATAAAAATAATATAAACCCAAGATTAATACAAAGTCAAGGGTAAATTAATTTACTAGAAAATTGGGACCCAAGGGTCATAAATTTAATAATGTCATTATCTTACAGTAGGAATATGCGTAAGTTAAAGTAAGAATAAAGAAATGGAAGGACCTAAAGTAAAAATGAGCTAAGCCCGAACGGCTTTACTTTCAAAGAAGGATAAAGATCAAATCTAGATAGACCAAAAGAAATATCTCATTTTGGTCTTGGAGAAAGAAGAAAAGAAAAACGAGAGGAAGAAGAAGAGAAGAAGAAAGAAGGAAGAGGAAAAAGAAAATCTGGTGCTGAATTTGGTATAAATTGGCAGTTTTGGTATGAAGTATGGATACATGGTTTGGAACCCTCTATTTTGTGTATGGGTTGGGTTTGGAAACTCTCAAACTCATTTCTTGTTAGGGTTGAGTTGAGAAGAACTCTAAGAATCCTATATATGTGTTTTGGGAAATGTTTGGTTGCATTTTGAACTAAGGTAAGCTACCCTATCTTGATCCTATGCGTTATCCAAGTCTTAGGACTGGTTTTTGGATAAGAAAGAAAGGGAATCTGGTAGTGAGTTCTTCAGGTAAGTTGTAGCCAAATCAGTGAACTTGATGTTAGGCTTTTGAATTTCCCGATTCAGACCTCGCAGCGAAGTTATGAATTGATTAACCCTGAACAGTTTAAATGGAAAGGCAGTCGGGCGGTTAGGGTCGACCGGGCGGTTAGGGCCAGCCGGGAGGTTAGGGCCAGCCGGATAGGGGTTAACGGAGGCCCGATTAGGGTCGTCGAGGCGAGTTAGGCCATCAGGCTAGCGGTTAGAACCCGGTCGGCTAAGCGGTTAGGGTCGTGGCATTTGGATTCATGTGTGACCTCCGACTTGGTCGCCTTAACGTCGAACTCGGTCGGGTGTTCTTGGACTATATGGAAATCCCATTGAGTCAAGATTACATCCATATCCCTGTAGATGGCATTGGGTACTAGAGCCGGCCGGAAAGGAGTGGTCGGGCAAGATTGGTGGATAGAGCTAAGCGAGATGAATTTTGGTTATTCATGTGGACCTCCCGACCGGAGGTCATAACTGTGATCGAAACTCGATTAAGATTTCTTGGACTCTATGGAAATCCCATTGAGTCAAGATTAAATCCACATCCCTGTAGATGGCATTGGTGTGGAGCCAGCCCAGAAAGAGTGGTCGAGACAGGCAGTCGGGTAGAGCTAATGGGTAAATTTGGTTATTCAAGTGAGACCTCCGGCTGGAAGGTCATGTAACTAAGTCCAGAACTCCGATTCGAGTGTTCTTGGGCTATGGAAGCCCATTGAGTCGAATTACATCCATATCATGTAGATGGCATTGGGTACTAGAGCCAGCCGGAGAGGAGTGGTCGGGAAGGCGGTCGAGTAGAGCTAGCACAGTAAATTTGGTTATTCATGTGAGGCCGCTCGACGGAGTCCATAACTATTAGATCCGAACTCCGATTCGGGTGTTCTTGGACTCTATGGAAAACCCATTGAGTCAAGATTACATCCATATCCTGTAGATGCCATTGGGTCTTTGGATTAAATTTCGGAAAGTGGTGAATTAGAGCTAGTCGGGTAAAATTTGGTTAATTCAAGTGAGACCTCCAACTTTGGAAGGTCATAACTTCTTCGTCCGAACTCCGATTTGGGTGTTATTGGACTCTATGGAAAGCCCTTTGAGTCTAGAATCTATCCATATATAGATTGATATAATATTGAGCTTATAGTACGCGGATAAGACAGTGGTTGTTGTTCTTTGCGAGGTGTTGAGTCTTCGCAAGTTGCTGATTTTCTTCACGACTTGCAACATAACTCGCCATTATAAGGTATTATTAGATTCTATGGAAGCTCATTGAGTCGAAATCTAACCATATGCTGTTAATGACATTTGGTGCCCACATTTTGTACGAAAATTGAATTGTTGGCCACGAGTGTACTAATTGCTTAGGTAAAGTTAATTGAATACATGGTAAGAAAAGGATATGAATATGAGCAAGAAATAGCAATGTTGTAGATTTGATATGTAAGGAGTATAAATAAGAAAAATTACCTGGTATCAAGGAAAGAGTCTACGATGCACTCTATGGGAGATGAGACTGATCCCGATAAAGAAACAAGCTGTCTAGTATATAGAATGTATAGGTATAGATTAAGATATGATAGTCGATAAAGTACATGAAGATATAAGTTAACAAGATATAAGATGTTACAAGTAGTGTGAGGATATGAATATAAGAGTATATGATGAATATATGATTGTCATACATAAACGAATAGATAGAACATGATAGGAACACATGAGATGAGAAAAAGCATACATGATAGAAATATAGAAAGTACATAAAGAGGCTAAATCATGATAGAAGCATAGGGGATATGATGCAAAGGATATAAAGGGATATGAATAGATAAAGGTATATATGAATATGAATACAGAGTGCATAGATGCATTCATGATATATGATAAGATTACATATATGATATGAAGACAAAACTAAATGATAGAAAAAGGTATGGATATATATCGTATTGTAAGAAATATGAGAACAACAATCTGGTAAGAAATATGTGAAGGTATTACGGGCGAAATAAATAATAGTGTATATCTCATCGGCATACATAATAACAATAGTTATTCGTGTAGATGAGATATGTCTGAAAAAATGTAATAAATGGTTAATACGCTTAGAGCACGAGTAGAGAGGGATAAATAGGCATGCCTATAGGGACCGCGATTCTTTGCCGGCATACGAGTTTGCGAATGTTGAAATTTTTGTTGGGTAGATGACATAGATCTTGTTTGGATCATTACATGGCATAGGTCATTGTCTCGTACAGTGATGATACCTTCGAGTATATACGACCCCGTTTGGGTCACATATTACATGGCATAGGTCACTGTCTCGTACAGTGATGATACCTTTGGGTATATACAGATAGAGATCACTGTCTCGTACAGTGATAGTACCTTTAATTTTTATACGATTATTTCCGTATCCAGCAAGGTATTTGAAGACATGAAACCTAAAAGAAAATGACGAAATATGCAAGTACATGAAATCACATTTCTACTGAATGATAAACATGACGAGATTCCCTCTCAAATCTATCGTGAATGTCAATTCTATAGTCAAAGTGAATCATACCGCTAAATGTGAAGTCACATTGCTACTGAATGACAAACATGACGAGATTCCCTCTCGAATCTGTCGTGAATGTCAATTCTATAGTCAAAGTGAATCATACTGTTAAATGCGAAATCACATTTGCTGTTAATGACAAACGGGGCCGAGTTCCCCTCTCGAATCATCGTGAATGCCAATTCTATAGTTATAGTGGCTTATAAATGCAAAGTATATGACAATACAAGATCGTATAGAAAATATATGATAAAACAATATGTAAAGAAATGGGCCAAAAGTATAGCATGGGGCGTGTAGCCACTGCATGAAAAGGAGACATGATATAGATAGGGATAAGAAATGATATATGTAATAGTACATAGAATGTAATAAGTCATAGAGGCGAAAGATAGAAAAAGACTAGAAAGCAGGTAAAGGAGCCGCAAAAGAAGCATTTGAATAAGCTTACGACGACCAATGTTATTGGTCGTCCATGTATATGTTTTCCCACTAAGCGTAAAGCTTAACACGGGTTTTAATCCGTAATCTCTGATTTTCATTGGACAGGGATATGTATAGTTTTGTAATAGTGAAATTGTAATAATACAAGTAAAGGGACTCAAGTATATGTGTATAGAATATAATGAATGCCACTATGGTAGTATGTATAATATATATGTAAAAGAATTTTTCTGTTATTACAGAAATTGTGCATATGAATAAGAAAACAGGTATAGGTGTCAGCTCTGAGAAAGAAAAGGTTAAGAGTCCCAGTCCCGAAGTGTGATACCCTCGCTTGACACCCCATCGGGTGGCGGGTCGGGGCGTCACACACCCTTAGAGACAAGTATGGGGTTAGCCTTTGAAAGGATATTCACAAGGAAGTGATTGATCAACTGTTGCAAAACTACTTGTTGGAGGTTGGTAATGGACGCAAAGTCAAATTTTGGGAGGATATTTGGTGCGGAGAGGTCTCTTTACGCTCTTCTTTCCCCTTCCTTTATGAAGTGACCGCTTCTAAAGGAGCAAAGGTGGTAAAGCTTTGGGAAGGCATAGGGGTAGGGAGGAGGGTGGAACTTCAAATTTGAAAGACACTTTAATGATTGGGGGATGGAGGAGGTTCAAATATTCATATGTACTGTTAATTCCAAAAACTTAAGACCTTAGTCTAGAGATAGGCTTAGATGGAAGGAGACAAAGGATGGTATTTTCACTATTAAGTCTAGTTTTGATATCTTGGAAGGAGGGGAGACTTGACCGGTGTAGTCAGATGATATGAAATTGATTGTTCCCTCTGAAATAGAGGTTTTTTTGTGTGGGATGTTTGGTGGGGGAAAATTCTGACTATGGACCAGCTAGCAAAAAGAGGCTTTTCCCTTACTAGTTGGTGTCCTTTCCGTGGGCAGACGAAAGAAGTACTAAAACACCTTTTAATCCATTGCCCAAAGATTTGGGGCTTATGGACAACCTTATTTTCTCTTTCAGAAGGTGGGTGGGTTTGTCCCCTCTTAGTGAGAGAGCTAATTCTTGGTTGGGTTTGCCTCGCTCTGAAAAAAAAAATGTGGTGGGAAGCTCTTCTATGCTTATTGTGGGCAATGTGGGGGGAGAGGAACAAGATTGTGTTTGTTTTCCTTTTGATAGGTTGAAGGCTTTTTATTTAAGGTCCCTTTATTGTAGGCTACTATGATTCTGATGTGAACTCTGCTTTTGTAAAATGTCTTTTGTGTATTCTTTAACTTGTTTGTTGGGCTGGTAAGTTTTTGTTTTAGTCATCTTTTTGTTCAAGCTTGTCGGGCTCCCTTCGTATACATCTTGTATATATTCCAAGGCTGCTCAGCTAAGTTTTTGTTTTAGTCCTCTTTTTGTTCAAGCTTGTCGGGCTCCCTTTGTATACATCTTGTATACGTTCCAAGGCTGCTCGCTTGACTTCTTTTTCTCTCTAATATATTTCTTCTTTTGCCTATAAAAAAAAAGTATGACCCCACACCCACACATGAAGAGTACAAAAAATCAAAAGACCTCCTAGCTACTAGATCAAGTTCTAATATTATATTAAACTATCAACTCACCTATAAGCTCAAGATTGTAAGATTTGGATTTAATATGAATATCATATCTTTTAATACTTGTGAAAGATTAACCCATAAATTATCTAAAATTATAATAATGAATTACTTTATTTTAAAATTATTTAAACAAAATATATTAAAATATTATTCAAAAGTATTTTTTTTTAGAAATTTTAAGTATTTATAAGTATTACAACCTAAAAAATTTATTTCTAAAAGAACTACCAATTAAACAAGAAATAAGATTACTATTTAAAGAAAAAATAAAGTAAATCACTTTATTGGAAAATTATCTAAATAAAATATATTAAAATATGCTTCTCTATAATTACTTATATGAAAATTAATTATAATATTATTATTTAAAAATAATAATAAATCACTTTATTCCAAAAGTATCGAAACAAAATTTATTAAAACAATATTCTCTATAATTGATTTGAAAAGAGTATTTGGAATTTTTCAAGTTTTATAAATATTGCAACCTAAAAAATTTATTTTTAAAATAATTGAACGATTGAAAAATAAATAAGATTATTAATTAAAGAAAAGAATATAATAAATCACTTTATTCAAAAACCATCTAAACAAAAATATTTTAAAATGTTTTCTTTATAATTATTTATACTCTAAAAATAGCGAAGATATAAATTATTTTATTTTACATAAAAATATTACTTTCATATTTATATAATGTATATGGATACGTGATTCATTGACACATCAAAACTATGATCTTTTATCATTATCATTATTAATGATGATTTGTTTTGACACACTTTGTTATAATATAGTAAAATGTTTTCACTAGAACTTGAATGTGGGACCCTTTCACTCCCTAGATATCTTGTCCTTTTAAATTTTGAACATTCTATCAATTGAGTTAAATATATGAACTTGCTAATGATGATAAAATATATGTAATGTTAATTCATCATATCTATATTTCAATTCCATGACTAGTTATGTATATTTTTAACATGTTTATAGAAATAAAAAAAAACATGGTGAAAAATATTGAAAATATATATATTTAGATCAAAGTTACAATTTGACTAGGTCGATGGTTAAGTTAAATCACAATTATTTTATGTTCAACCAAATCTCGATCATTCTGATTTTTAAAACTTGAAGTAGGAATTCTCTTGATAACGATAAACTTGGATTGATTAAGTTAAATATAAGTCGATCTATTCAAATTCATATTGATCATATTAAATGATTTAAAATCCTTGAATATATGTATGCCAAAAAGAATATTAAATAAGAACAAAATTTAAGATCGGTCCGAGTATAAACCTCAATTACGTTAACGTGTTCAACTTCGACAGATTGTGCTCACCAGACAAGTACACGTAATTGAGGTACTTTTTACTCGGACTGAAAATGATATTGTATTAGACGTCACATGCACTGCACATTCATTGGAAATTATTACGTGTCTGCACGTTGGAGGCATCGCTTGCGGAGGGCACATTGGAAATTATTTGATGATCTTTTCCTTGAAACTCGTTGGGTACCTTCGAGGTTTTCACTTTTCAGACGCGGCGTTGCTATGCTTATTAACCGGCAAATAAATAACCGGCAAGTCTCATTTGGAGTATATACGTTTTGATATTGTTCTATACTGAGGGGAAATTAAACCACCTAGGAGGGCTCAGACTCGATCCTGTTTCTATTCAACTTCTTCGATTTCTTCTCCTGTTTCCTGCAACTTATCTCGGCTACCAAACACCAAAAACTCCTCCTAATTTTTGGGGTTGTGGTGAGGAGATACTGATGGCTCTGGAGCTTGTCGGAGGGGCTGCTTTGGGAGCAGTGTTTGAGAATTTGTT